>JACGDI010005685.1:0-51828 GCA_014898725.1 Jacaranda copaia
TGGGATCGACTTGAAACTTAGAGTTGTGCGAGGTAGATGCAGCTATAACAATACAAGTTAATGATAGCAGTATTGCAAGAACTTTATTTATATCACAGGATACAAAGATGATTACAATTTGCTTTTATATTAGAATTTCTTCAAGTTGATGGCATTCCATGGGTAAGGGAGCTTATCACTATCAATATTAGTAAGTCGATAAGGCATATAATATCTCAATAAACTTTCCCTAATGATGCATAAATCCAAAGGTTGAATATTGGTCCGTTTCATGAGCAATCCATGTGAGATAGGTGCTTGTTAGGGAATAAGTTCACTGAAAGCTCGTTTGGAGAATCAACTAGATAGCCATAGTGGCAAGTCAGTAATGGCTAGTTCTCCAACTTACACTAATGCGTATAATTAGTCTTCTGACCTAAGGATCAATAGTAACCTTGTGTTTATGTCCTCATGCTTTGACTCTTCCTTAACCACTTAGTAGGCCTTGAAGGTAAGAGTAGCACTAGGATACAATAATTAAAATTTCAAAAGCTAAAATTAATTAGGCTAATCAAGCTACCAAGGATCTAAATATGCCATGGATTCAAATTTGGATAGAGTGTTACCTTGAATTGATAATTTCCAAGCCAAAAATGGTGAGCCTTTTACCAATCCAAAATTTGCTAGAAACTGGCATAGTAGAGAAACAACAACTTTTTCCTAGCTTTGAGATCTCCAAAATTCATGAAATTAAATATGAATATTCTCCACTCCATGATAAAGATTCTAGGAAAATTTTGGATCAAAAATCAATCTGGATCTTCTCATACAAATTCGCCAAAATTGCTGCTCTGCATAGTGGATCTCCAAGGTAAGCAAACTAAGTGTTTTGCCTCTATTAATATGATCCACACACCAATTGAACATCCAATTTCTCCTCACTTTTAGTTGGATAAATAGAGAAGAAAAGCTATGGTAGAGGTCGATTTTGAGGTAGGAGAAGAATAGAAAGCAAACCTTCAATACATGAGAGAGAGAGAGAGAGAGAGAGAGAGAGAGAGAGAGAGAGAGAGAGAGAGAGTTTTTGATGGAAATGTTAAAGATTTTAATCTTCACAAATGGTGTGAATGGATGAATTAACTAACTCCTATATCTATATAAAGAGGTAGGATGGTGTGATGCCAATTTGGCATCACACATCCCTTAAGGAAGAGGATGGCCATTTGCTTCCTGAGGTGGCAAGCTTGAATTTTACGTGCATTTCAATTTAATTTAGAAAGCAATTTTAAATTAATTAAAATGCTAATTCAAATGAAATCTTCATTTGAATTTTTCCTCCAAAATATGTTCTTCTCATTTAATCAATTAACCTTTGACCTAACTCTTAAGTTAACAAGCTTAACTCTTTAAACATAATTTTATCAATTTAACTCTTTAAGTTAACTTTGATCGATTGGAGATCAAATGACACCAAATAATTAACTCTTTAATTATTGGTCTAATTTAACTCCTCAAATTAATTGATTAATTAAACACTTAAATTAATCAAGCCAAAATTGATGAATTAAACACTTAAATTAATCACCTCAAAATTGGTCCACTTGGAGTGAATATTCTAACACTTAAAAAAGTCCTCCATCAATTAGGAAGCTAATTGGATTTTGTGTGTAACCTAATAGGTTCTACCATTCAATGGACATAAGCTCACAACTCTTTGTGACTTTTGAATATCCTATATTCATTCTTAGTTTAAAATACTTTTAAACTAATCAACTCATTTCAGTTAATCTCACTAATTGAAGAGTACCCAATCTCCATAGTCAACGTCCAACCTCAAGCCTAGGAGCCCAACTAATTGGCCATAATGAATGCTCTTGGAGAACCATCATAGCTCTATGCATACCATGCAAAAATAGTCCTTCTATCTCCTATCTCTCAAAAAAGGCTAAGGATGAGATATTTGTCAGCTCCCTAATAGGGTCGATACTATGTTTCTATTCTCAATGTTCAATTTCATTGTGTGACCTCATTTTTGGAAAATTCTTTTCCCAAATTATCACACCACCTTGTGCAAGAATTTCTTGAAATCAATTATTATAGAATACACAGGAGACGTACTCTCTTTTCACAAATTTGAGTAGTTGAATTCCTTCTTCGATCTCACAAACCTCCATGCCAACTAGCTCATGCCCAATCTCAACCCAAACAGCCTGTTAAGTGACCAAGGAAGAGTCAAAGCATAAGGACTAGATGCAAGGTTAATGAACTATTAATATGCACTAATGTAAGCAAGAGAACTTGCTACTACGACTATCTACTGGCTTCTTCGAGTGGGCCTTTAGTGCCTAGTTTTCTAAAAAGCGCACACTAATATGCACTCGTATCTTATACAATTGCTAATCTAATGGAGCAATATCCAACTCTTAAATTTATGCATCTTTAGTGCAAATCTATCCAGATCTTAAATGCCCTATCTCATAAGTTTCTATGACTTGAAAGATTTAAGATCACAACTATGTAAGACTTATTCTATGATCACCACCCAACGTGTAACCAAATCTCATAGTCTTGTGTGAGCTAAGGGCTTCATCTAACTACTAGCGAAGTAATAATAAGCATAAGGTGAAGATGACCATTTAAAGAATATCATCCAATCAAAATTATTTTGCAAGGAAATTATTTTACAAGGCTAATTTTATTGGTTTGCCAGCCACTGTTCCAATAGGTCTTTCAAGATGAGCTTGCATATGAGCTACTTAGACATACAGGTTTGTGAGATCCACAATTGGATCTGACTCCTCATCATTGTAAAAAGTTAGTGCATCTCCTATATGTTCTATAATGATCGATTCCATGAAATCCTTGGGCAAGGTAGTATAACAATTTGGAAAAGGAGCTTTCCAATGATTAGGTCATAAAGGGGAATCAAACATTGGGAATAGAAACATAATGTTGAGGCTATTATGGAGTTGACAAATATCTTGTCCTAGGCCTCTTTTGGGGAGATAAGAGATTGAAGAATTGTATTTGCATAGTAAGCATAAAGCTAGAATAGTTCTCCAAGATAATTCATTTTGGCCAATTAGTTGGGCTCGATAGATTTCAGGTTGGACATTAACCATGGAGATTGCATACTCTTCAATTAATGAAATTAATTTAATTGAGTCATTAGGTTAAAGAAGTTTAGATTAATGTGAATATTTTGATGTTCTACATATCACAATAGTTCTAAGCCCATATCTAATGAAAGGTAGAACCTAATGGGTCACATAAAAAAACCAATTGAAAATCTTACTTGATGAAGGGGAATCTTCTAAGAGTTAGAAAGATTTCACCTTAACCAATTTTGGAGGGAAGACGTTGACACAATTTTTGGTCATTGTGGCTTGATCAATTTAATTGTTAAATTGATCTCAATAATTTAAGGAGTTAAATTAGACCAATTAAAATTAATTAAAGTTAAAGATCCTTGGGGAGGTGTAATCAAGTTTGATTTCAGTTTCTAATTATTTTTAATTGGATCCTTGGCTTACACCTTTTTTCACGAGGCTACTTAATATGATACCCTCAAAGTTAATGCCAAAAATGCCATGTGAGATATAGTATAACAAAGTACATCACTACTGTTTCTTAGTTTGGGGCTCTCTCCTTTGTCAAGTGGCTAGTGGGAGACAAGTTGGATAATAGATCCACCTTATAAAAGTTTATGGGATACCCAAGAGATTCTTTGGGTTATTACTTTTATGATCCCTCTGAACAAAAGGTGTTTGTTTTGAGGAACACCCACTTTTTGGAAAAGAAATTTCTATTAGATAAAAATGGCATTGTTGTTGCACTTGGTGAAGTTTAAGATTATTATCAAGTCCCACATGCGGTGGAAACAAGAGCTTTACACACATTTTTTGAGAAGATTGGATCAAACCTAGCAACCTAAAAGGTTCAAATTCTTCATGAGATGGGCCAATCGAATATTAATCCGAAGACCTATGAAAAAGTATGTTCAGATACTTCATGAGATGGATCAAACCTAGCAACCTAAAAGGTTCAATGCCATGAAATTCAAAATGAACTCCATGTATTCTAACAATGTATGGACTTTGTAGATGTACCAAAGGGTATAGTACTCGTTCATTGCAATTGGATCTGTAAGCAAAAGCTAGGAGTTAATGAAGACGTAATGACCTTTAAGGTGCAACTAGTGGCAAAGGGGTATACTCAAAGACCTAGTATTGATTTTGAGTAAACCTTTTCACTAATCACTATGTTTAAGTCCATTTAGATTTTACTTTTTGTAGCCGAATTTAGGGCAATGAGATATGGAAGATGGATATGAAAACCGCTTTCCTCAATGAAAACATTGAAAAAGAAATTTATATGAAGCAAAAATAAGGTTTTTCACCAAAAGGGAGTGAGCGAAAGGTTTGCAAACTCCAGAGATCTATTTATAAACTTAAAAAGGCATCCCAAAGTTGGAACATATATTTTGATAAGATAGTCAAATTATTTGACTTTATCAAAAAAGAGTATGAACCTTATGTGTACAAGAAAGCTAGTGGGAGTAGTATATAGTTTATTATACTTTATGTCGATGACATTCTTCTCATTGGGAATGAGAGAGCAATATTAGAGTGTACTAAAACATGATTATCTGTGCAATTCTCCATGAAGAATTTAGGATAAGCATCTTGCATATTTGGAAAACACATCTATAAAGATAGATCAAGGAAGATGCTGGGGCTTTTCCAAATACTATACATTGACAAGATACTAAAAAGGTTTGGCATGGAAGAATCAAAGAAGGGATTCCTCCTGATGGGACATAGTCTTCATCTCTCTATGTCTATGACTCATAAGACTGACAACAAGAGACATAGAATGTCCCACATACCTTATACATCTATTATTGGGAGCATAATATATGCCATTCAATGTACAAGGCTAGATGTTGCACACGCTCTAAGTGTTACAAGCCACTTTTAATCCAACCCCTGTGAATGTCATAGATGGTCATTAAATAATCCTTAAGTACTTGAGAAGGATTAAGGAGTTATTTTTAGTATATGGCAATGGAGAATTGAAACTCAAAGGATTTTCAGATTCTAGTTTCTAATTTGATGTAGAAGACCTAAAATTCACTTATGGATTTATAATTTACCTCAATGTCAGCACAGTAACTTGGAAGAGTTTCAAATAGCATACTACGTCGAGATTACCATTAATGTGAAATGCCTCGCAGTTTTGGAAACCACAAAGAAAGGTGTTTGAATAAAAACTTCATCCAAGAGTTAGATGTAGTACCTAGTGTACATGAGCCTATGATTATTTCTTGAAGACAACTTAGGACTTGAGCTAAGATCTCATCAGTGATCCAAACATAGATAAATGTGTTGTCATTTGATATATGATATCAATAAATAGAGGCAACATCTAAGTGGAAACAATTACCTCAGAAGGGAATATAGTAAAACCACTGTCTTAACCCCTATCGCAAAAGGTCTTGAGAATGTGGTTCATAAGACAATGGGGAATTAGTTTTAGGGAAAGTGAGACATTGTTGAAATAGTGCCCTACAACCAATTGTGATACATGCATAAACTATTTCACTTGTGATACAATCTTAATTGAATAATATTAATTATAAATAGCCATCTTTGTCTCATGCTAATATTACTTTATTGGCATTTGGTTGAAGCCCTTAGATCACACAAGACTATGGGACTTGGTCACATACTGGGTGATGATCATAAAACAAGTCTTACATAGTCAAATCTTAAAACTTCTAAGTCATAAAATCTTATGAGACAAGGCATCTAAGATTTAGATAAACTTACACTAACAATACATATATCCAAAGATTGTATATTGCTCTATTTCATGAACAAACCATGTGAGACATGGGTGGATGCTAATGGGTGTTTGTTAGAGAATATGTTCACAGAAGACCCGCCTAGTGATTCCACTAAATAGTCATAGTGACAAGTTCTCTAGCTTATGCTAATGCACATAATTAGTCCTTTGACCTGAAGATCCATGGTAACTTTGTGTTTAGTCCCTCATACATTGACTCTTCCTTTACCACTTGGCGAGTCTTTCGGGTTAAAATTGGGTATGAGCTACTTAGATATAAAGGTTTGTGAGATCCAAGATGGGATTCGACTTCTCATCTTTTTTAAGAGCAAGTGTATCTCCTATGTATTCTATAATGATCGATTCCAAAGAGTCCTTCGCAAGGTAGTATGACTATTTGAAAAAGGGATTTTCTAAAGATGAGGTTATAGGTTTGTGTGGCACTAGGGTTTAAATATTTTCACAAAAAGTTGGAACAACTAGTCTAGAAAAAAACCCAACGATCAAAACATAAATGAAATTCATATTTGGAAAGGGAAAATACCTTGGGGATAGCAAAAATGAAGAGCAAGAGTCAAACTCTTTCCAACTGTTAAATGGGCTCTTCATCAGTGTAGTACGATCACCACCATTTTTACCTTGGATAGACTTCTTCATTTGGGCTAAACTTTTTACTGGAACTCCTAAACCTTTTGAAGATTCTACAATCCAAATTTTAGGCCAATCAGAACTCCATAGGTAGTTCAAATAGAGGCAAAAATCACCTACTAGAAATAGCTCCAGTCAAGAGCAAAAAGCAACCAAACTAGATTTCCTCTAATGCAAATGGCCACACACCAAATCAATAGCCTATTCTAGACAAAAAGGCTGGAAAATATGTAGAAAATGAGGGGAGGAAGGCTGAGAATATTGTGGTGGAAGGAGGAGGGAGAAGGAAAGAGTGATGGGAAGCTAACAACTTAGATTCCTACTACACAATATCATTGTGAGAATACTACACAAAATGTGCACACCTTACACACCATCTAGCCAGCTACTCCACTATATCTATATATAGGAGTAGTCACACACCTCCCACAAGGAGGTGATGCCAAGTGTCCCTTGCTTAGGTGGCCACTAACTTTGTGATTAGTGAAATTAATTGAAGCACAAATTTCATCTATTAAAATGTCTTACAATTAAATTCTAATTCTAATTTTTATTAAATGAACTCTTAATTTAATAATTCCCCCAAACATTATCTCTCCAACATAATTAAATTAAACACTTTAATTTAATTAATAATCGTTTGATTTAACTCTTAAGTTAAAGTGCTTAACAATTTAAGCTAGTCAAAATTAACTCAACCTTGAAATTAATTTTGACCAATTGATAGTCATGTGACATCAATTAATTAACCTTTAATTAATTGTTCTTAATTTAACTCTTAAATTAATTTAACTAATTTAACAATTAAATTGATCAATAGACTAAGTCATTGGCTTTTTTGTGTGACCTATTAGGTTCTACCATTCATTGGACATGGGCTTACAACTCCTTGTGACTTCTTGAATATCAAATATTCACTTTAGTTTAAACTCCTTTAAACTAAGAGACTCAATTCAATTAATTTCTTTAATTGAAGAGTACTCAATCTCCATGGTCAATGTCCAACCTCAAGCCGATGGAGCCCAACTAATTGGTCTAAATGAATACTCTTGAAGAACTATTCTAGCATTATGCATACCATGCAAATATGGTCCTTCTATCTCCTATCTCCCAAAAAAGACCTAGGGTAAAATATTTGTTAGCTCCCTAATAACATCGATACTATGTTTCTATTCTTAATGTTTGATTCCCTTTATGACCTCATCTTTGGAAATGCTTTCCCAAATTTTCACATCACTTTGTGCAAGGATTTCTTAGAATCGATCAATATAGAACACATAGGAGATACACTCGGCCTTCACAAAGATGAGAAGTCGGATTCCATCTTGGATCTCACAAACATCCATGCCAATTAGCTCATACCCAATCTCCACCCAAAAAACCCACTATGTGGTTAAGGAAGAGTCAAAGCATGAGGACCAAAAATAAGGTTACCATGGATCCTCAAGTCAAATGACTAATAATATGCACTAGTATAAGTAAGAGAACCAGCCACTACTTACTTGGCACTATAGCTATCTAGTGGATTCTTCTGTAGGTCTTTAGTGTCTTGTTCTCAAAGAAGCACCTGCTAACTTGAACCCATATCTCATATAGGTGCTCATCGAATAGAGCAATCTCCAACCCTTGGATTTATGCATCATTAGTGCAAGTCTATCTGGATTTTAGATGCCCTATCTCATAAGATCCTATGACTTGAAAGATTTAAGATCACGATTATGTAAGACTTATTCCATGGTCACCAAACCAAGTCCCACAGTCTTAGGTGATCTAAGGGCTTTATCCAAATGCTAGTGAAGTGAAATAGAGTATAAAATAAAGAGGGCCTTATAAAGAATATCATTCAATCAAGATTGTTTTTATAAGGAAATAGCTTTTACAAGGCCAATCTCATTGGCTTGTAGGGTATTATTCTAATAGTATCCCACTCCCTAAAGCTAATGCCCCATGGTCTTAAGACTCATCTTCACCAAATATCCTTTAAAAACCGTTTGCATTAGGGGTTTTGTCAATGAATCTGCTATGTTCTCTTTCGAGGTAACTCTCTCCACTCAAAAATTGCCTCTATCAATAATCTCCCAAATCAAATGATATTACCTTAATATGTGGTTAGATCGTTGATGAGATCTTGGCTCTATAGCTTGCACTACCTCTCCATTGTTGTCGCAAAGAACAACTATTAGCTTAGCAATACTAGGCACAACATCAACTCTTGAATGAAGTTTTTCATCCAACTACCTTTCTTTGCAGTTTTCAAAGCTACAATATATTCTGTTTCAATGGTTGAGTCAGCCGTGTTGTCTTGTTTGGAATTTTTCCAACTCACCGCACCGCCATCAAAGCAAAATATAAATCCAGAAGTGGATTTGTGGTCATCTACATTGAATTGAAAACTTGAATCCAAAAACCCTTCAAGTTTCAATTCTCCATTGTCGTATACTAAAAATAAGTCCTTAGTCCTTCTCAAGTACTTAAGGATTATTTTCACAGCCAATCAGTAACTCTCACCAAGATTAGATTAGATTGGATTGGAACCTACTCATAACACTTAGCAAGTGTGCCACTCCAGTCTTGTACATTAAACTGCATACATTATGCTACCAATGATGGAGGCATAAGATATTTGTGACATTCTCCATTCCTCTTCGTCAGTCTTGCGGGCCATAAACTTTGAGAGACAAATGCCATGTCCCATGGGAAGGAATCCTCTTTTGGATTCTTCCATACTAAACCTATTTAGTATCTTGTCAATGTAAAAGATTTGGGAAAGCCCTTGCATCCTCTTAGATCTATCTCTATAGATACGTATTCCCAATACGTAGGACACTTCTCCTAAATCTTTCATGGAAAATTTTGTAGATAACTATACTTTAGTACACTCTAACATTCCTACCTCATTCCTAATGAGAAGGATATCATTGACATAAAATATAATAAACTGTACTAAACGCCTACCAACCTTCTTGTACACACATAGTTCATACACATTTTTGACAAAGCCAAATGATTTGACCGTTTTGTTAAAATGTATGTTCCAACTTTGGGATGCTTGTTTGAGTCCATAAATAGATCTCGGGAGTTTGCAAACCTTTTGCTCACTCCCCTTAGATGTAAAACCTTGTAGTTGATCCATATAAATCTCTTCATCAATGTCACCCTTGAGGTAAGCAATTATCACATTCATTTGCCATATCTCATAGTTATAATATGTAGCTATGACAAGTAGAATGTGAACAGGCTTAAGCATAGTGATTGGTGAAAAGGTTTCCTCAAAATCAATACCAAGTCTTTAAGTATAACTTTTTGCCACTTGTTATACCTTAATAGTTGCTACTTCTCCATCTACCCCTAACTTTCACTTATAGATTCACTTGCAACCAACGAAAACTGTTCTTTTTGGTAGATCTACCAAAGTCCATACTTTGTTTGAGCACATAGAGTCTATTTTGGATCTCATGGCTTTAAGCCAACGTTTGAAATATATTCTGACATAGCTTCCTCATAAGTCTTTAGATCATTATCCTATTATCCTGTCTTGTGAAGAAATTTGAACCTTTTGGGTTGCTTCTTGATCCAATCCAACCTTTTTAGATGTTGTGTACAAGGCTTATACAATTCATTTGTTTCCATCGCTTGTGGGATTTCTTGACCATTTTGAGCTTCATCAAGTTTAATGATAATGCCTTTTCTATCCTTTAGAAACTCCTTTTCCAAAAGGTGGGCATTCCTTGAAACAAACACCTTTTGTTCTAATGAATCATAAAAGTAATAGCCTATAGACTCTCTTGGATATCCTACAAACTTGCACAAGATGGATCTACTATCCAACTTATTTTCTATTGTTCATCTCACGTTAGCAGGAGATCCCCAAAACTTTTAGAAAATTGTTAAAGGGAGCTTTGCCATCCACATCTCATATGGTATTTTAAGCACCAACTTTGAAGGCACCATGTTTAGCAACTTCATTTGCTATGTCTAAGGCTTATCCCCAAAAGGATATGGGCATATTGAAAAAACCCATCATGGAACGTATCATGTCTAATAAGTACAATTTCTCCTCTCAGCTACTCCAATATGTTGGGGTGTGCCCGGTGGAGTCCTATTGAGAGAAAGTCTTATTTTTCTTAAGATAATTCAAGAATTTGGTACTTAAGTATTCTCTTCCTCAATCCGATCAAAGCGCTTTAATACTAAGTCCCTTTTGCTTTTCTAATTCACTTCTGTACTTTTTGAACTTTTCAAAGGCCTCAAACTTGTACTTTATAAAATACACATGTCTGTATCAACTATAATCATCGACGAAGGTAATGAATCAAGAATAGCCACCTCTTAGTGATCCACAAAAATCCATATATATCAAATCTAAAGGACGTGTGGAGCGCTCCATTTATCCTACAAAGGGAGCCTTGGTCATTTTCCCTTCAAACAAGATTCACAAGGATGATGGTTCTCAATGCCACTAACTTTTAGTGCTTTGAGAGCTTCTAACTTGTTTATCCTATTTTTAGAGATATGCCCAAGTCTAGCATGTCATAAAATGACATTTACTTGGAAATCTAGCTTTCTTTTATTTATTTGAATGTGCATTAGAAAAGTAGGAGAATCAAGTATGTATAATCCATTAACTTATATACCTTGAGCAATTAAAGAACCATTCTTTAATGCTTTCAACTTCCCATTTAATATAGAAAAATTAAATCCTTCATTATCAAGTACGGGAATTGAAACAATGTTCTTAACAAGGTTGGTTACATAGTAAACTGGATCAAGAATGATACAAGAATTCCCTAAGTCTAACTTGATTATACCTTGGACCTTGGGTACAACTCTTGCACCATTTCCAAGGCAGAGGATCAAATCTCTTTCATAAAGACACCTTTTTCTTTCCATCCCCTATAACAAATTACAAAGGTAAGAACCACATGCGATATCAAATACCCATGAAAAAGAATTGTTGTCAAATGCACCATAAAGAAACACATACTTTTCTCATGGGCTGCAAGATAAGCTTTGCAATTTCTCTTCTAATGTCCTTTTTCAGCACAATAGAAACAACTTGCTTTGATTTAAACTTTTCCTTGACTTACCTGGAATCTTTCTCAAGTTGCTTCCCTTTGGAGGAAAAACTCTTCTTTCTCTTACCTCCATTTTCAGGGTCCCTAGGGCCTTTCGACTTGGAGGATGATACCATCATAAGAGGTTTTTCCTTTCTCATTATCGCCTTGGTAGTCACAAGCATGTTCACCAACTCGTTGATCGTCACCAGTTGCTTGGACATATTTAAGTTAACAACGAATTGGTTGAATGATAGTGGTAATGACTGGAAGATCAAATTCACATAAAGGTCATTGTCCATAATCACATCAAGTTGTCCAATCTTCACAAATGAGTCCTATCATCTTAAGCCCATGATCATGGACACTAGCCCCTTCACTCATCCTTGACCTAAAAAGCTCCTTAGATAAAGCAAACCTTTCATGCCTAGTTTGAACATCATACAACTTTTGTAGGTGTGTATAGATCCAAGAAGCATGTTTCATGTACTCATGAATCTTTGGCACTCATTAGTCATGGATGCCATCATGAGGCATCTAACTTGTAAATCATCATCTACAAATTTCATGAACACTTCACAAACCTCATCATTGGTATCATCACCTAATGTGTCCGGTAGACTTTGAGCAAAAACATATGTCCTCTTATTAGAGTCAAGAATTATCTTTAAATTAGGCCCGATAAGTTTATTAGTTTTCAAAATGCTGGCAAATGAATTTTTAGCCTTTTTTTGTTAAAGATTTCAAATATCTACAAGAGGTGAAAAAAGAGAATAAGGGTGTGATTAAATTTGATATAAAAACATGTTCATGGTCTTTCAAGCATGTTTTGCTCCTAATATTTTATCAAAGCCTTCACCTCTAAGAAGAATTTGGGAAATCACATTTCCTAGTGAGAATTAATACCCCAATGACTTGCAAGTGGACCCTCGTTTACGAATGCCATCCACAAGTAATCAAAGGGTAGGCAACTTTTGCCAATTGCATTTTATGCAACTCTTGATATATTTTGCTTCACTTTTTATATAGACCTACATTAACGTGTGCCATCTACACTACCACATGTTAAGTCCAACCTACCATTCCTTCTTTATTACAAGACAACCTCATGACATCCTCCATTTATGAGTGCCAATGCATGAGGGTTCTTAAGTCAACGATGTATCTCATGCTAAGTGTATGCTTGTAGCTTTGCTCCTAAGTGTGACCCTTATTTACAAGTACCATCACACAAAATCGATAGTATCATCATGGCATACACTATTGGTAAAAGACTTAGATTAATTAAAATTCTTTTAATTTGTATCCATTAAGACTTAATATTTGAAAAACACTTAAACATTCTAAGTGGGAGGATTTTGCTTACAAAGATCTCATCATTTTTATCTTTTTATTTAGGTTCTTTATATTCTAATCATGTATCTCATACATCAATAGGATATGGAAAGTATAAATAAGTAAATGCGCCTAGCATACTCCTATGGTGGGATGACCATGAGCCTAACCAAGTGATGCACTTAGAGCTATAGGTGCATCACTCTGTTCATTTTAAGTGGGTTGATTAAACTAAACTATTACATGAGTATATCCCATACATTTATGGGTCTTCAAACCTCTTTGGATCTTCTTTGCTCCTTACAACTTTTACAAAAGAAAGAAAAACTTTACTCCTAGTGATTTTACTCTCATAACTTTTACAAGATAGAACAAGAAGCACATGAGCCCCATTTAATACAACCCATTTTAACAACTTGAAATAAATAAAATCAATATTAAAGGCTCATGATCATCCCCATTCATTCAACAATTAAATGAATAATAAATAAATCTACAATTAACAATTAATTCCAACAATCAAAAACTTATCTCATAAACAAATAATTGAACAAGCATAACTTTTTAGCCATAATAAGGAGATTAACTTCAATCAATTTTTAAAAGTATTAAGAAATGTCAAACATAATTTTGAAACTTGCACAACACTTGTGCATTAAATGTGTGTAGTGCAAAACTAAATTGAGCATTAAAGGAGTTGAAAAATTAGCTCAAAGAACACCAAAACCTCAAGCTAGGGACTGCCACCCAGCCTAGGCGCACAACTGGGCAAGCCACGTGGCAGGGTGCTCAACAACCCTTATTTTGGGGCTTCAAGGCTTGCCAAGCCTTTTTCCCCTCCACTTTCATGCAACAATAAATTTAGAACATGTTCTCAACATCAAAACACACATCTTAGATGAATTTTTAGATTCAAAATAGCTTTTAAAAGTTGAAATTCAAGTGCACAAACATGCCTTCAAAAAAATGATTAAAGCTAGAATCATATTCTTCAAAATCTCCAATAAAACTCCAATCAAATTAGATTAAAAAATTACCAAAACTATTTAAATCAGTCATCAAAATGCTATATCAACATATAACATCAATTAATGCCAAATAAACATTCAACATTAATTACTATGAATTAAAACATACTAACTACATGAATTAGCAATCAAATCACATAATAACATGTTTTCAATTCATCAATCAAGGAACCACACACAACATCAACTAAACACTCCAATCTATTATATGAATCGAGAATTTGGTGATCTAGATTAATCCATCACATGGATCAATTATCCGAAGAAAATCCAAATCTAAACATAATTTAGGCTCCGATATCACTTGAAAGCAAGTAAGGCTTAGGATCCAATTATCAAAACTTCACAAGCATGAAATTAACTAGTGCTTACAAGCATACCAAGGATCAAATCATGCCATGGATTCAAATTTGGTGAGAGCATTACCTTGAAAAGAAAAATCCAAGGAGAGACTTGTGAGCTCTTCATAATTCCAAAAACTATCTACCACTGGCGCAGCTGGAAGAGTGTGAAAATCACCCAACCAAAACTCCTTAAAAAATTACAAGAAAATTACTAAAGCTTCTCAACACCATGAAGAACTCAATTTAAAAACTTTGGATGAAAATCTCTCTAGAATGCTTTGGAGGAAATTGGCAAATTGGACTCTGTGCAGATGGATCTCTAAAACAAGCAAACTCTCATGTTTGCCTCTATTGTTATAATCCACACACAAATTAAATCTTCCAAAATCTCCAATATATAAGCTAGAATAAGAAAGCATATTTAATATGTTGGAGGCCAATTTTAGGTATGGAAGAAGAAGTAGAGAGGAAAGCTTTCAACACACGAATGCAATATTTGTAAGAGGTTTTGGAGAGAAATTGTAAAGAATCTAATTCCTCATAAATGATGTGATGATGGCCGATCCTCTCTCTCTCTCTATCTATATATATGCTGAATAGTGTGATGCCATGGTGCCATCACACATTCCATTAGGAGGGGCGGCCAACAAGGGTGTGACGGTAGCAACTTAAGTTCAAATCTCATTTGAATTTCATGTGTATTTTAATTACATTGGAAATCTAATTCCAAATTAATTAAGATGCTAATTCAAATGAAATCTTCATTTGAATTTTCCCTCCAAAGCTCATTCTTCCCATTAATTAAGCTAAAATCTTTAATTTAATTAATTAACCTTTGATTTAACTTTTAAGTCAAACTAGCTTAACTCTTAAGCTTAACTTAAATCAATTGACGGTCATGTTGGCACTAAATAATTAACTCCTTAATTATTGGTCAAATTTAATCCTTAAATTATTTGATTAATTTACCACTTAAATTAATCAAGCTAAAAATGACCTTAAAAAATGGTATCATAAAATCGGTCCACTAGGAGTTAATTTTTCTAACACTTAGAAAATTTTCTCCCTCAATTAGAACACTAATTCAATTTTTTGTGTAACCCAATAGGTTCTACCATTCACTAGACATGGGCTCAGAACTCCTTATAACTTTTGAATATCCTATATTCATTTTTAGTGTAAAACTCCTTTTAAACTAATCGACTCAATTCAATTAAGCTCATTAATTGAAGAGTACTCAATCTACATGATCGATATCCAACCTCAAGCCTATGGAGCCTAACTAACTGGTTGAAATGAATATTCTGGAGAACCATCATAGCTCTACACGTGCCATGCAAATATGATCCTTTTGACTCCTATCTCCTGAAAGAGACATAGGGCAAGATATTTATCAGCTCCCCAATAACCTCGATACCATGTCTCTATTCTCAATGTTTGATCCCTTTGTGTGACCTCACCTTTGGAAAACTCCTTCCAAGTTGTCACACCACTTTGCATAAGGATTTTTAGGAATCAATTATTATAGAATACACAAAAGATACACTTGCCTTTCACAATAATGAGGAGTCAGATTCCATCTTGAATCTCACAAACCTCCATGCTAAGTAGCTCATACCTAATCTCAACATGAAAAACCTATTAGGTGGTCAAGGAAGAGTCAAAGTATGAGGACCGAACACAAGGATACCATGGATCTTCAGGTCAAATGACTATTAATATGCACTAGTGTAACCAGGAGAATTAACCGCTATGGCTATCTAGTAAATTCTTCTATAGGTCTTTAATACCTTGTTCTCTAACAAGTGTCCACTAACATACACCCATAACTTATACAATTGCTCATGGAATGGAGTAAGATTTAACTCTTGGATTTATGCATTGTTCATTCAAGTCTATCCGAATCTTAGATGGCCCTATCTCATAAGATCATTTAACTTGAAAAATTTGAGATCACAATCATGTGAGACTTATTCCATAATCACCAAACCAAGGGCTACAGCCTTATGTGATCTAAGGCCTTCATCCAGATTTCAATGAAGTGAAATTGAGCATAAGATGAAAAAGGCCATATAAAGAATATCATTCAATCAAGATTGTTTTTACAAAAAAAAAAAAAAATAGTTTTACAACACCAATCCAATTGGCTTGTTGGGTACTATTCCAACAATGCATTAGATGGTAATTATGAAATAAGTCTTATTTGATTGTAATCTTATATCTTCCAAGTCATAGAATTTTATGAGACAGAGCATCTAAGATTCGGATAGACTTATACTAACAATACATAAATCCAAGAGTTGAATGTTGCTCCATTCCATGGGCAATTCAGTATGAGATATGGATACATGTCAATGGGTGCTTGTTAGAGAACAAGGTACTAAAGACCTACTTAAAAAATCTACTAGATAGCTATAGTGGCAAGTTCTCTCGCTTACACTACTGCATATTATTAGTTCTTTGACCTGAGGATCCATGGTAATCTTATGTTTGGTACTCATGCTTTGATTGTTTTTTGGTCACTTAGTAGGCCCCTCGAGTAGAGATTGGGCATGAGCGACTAAGCATGGAGGTATGTGAGGTCAAAGATGGAATCCGACTCCTCATCTTTGTGAAGAATGAGTGTATCTCTTATGTATTCTATGATAATTGATTCCAAAAAATCCTTGCACAAAGTGGTGTGACAATTTGAAAAAAGCGTTTTCCAAAGATGAATTTATATAATGAAGTTAAATATTGAGAATAGAAACATAATATTGAGGCTATTAAGGAGCCAGCAAATATCTTGCCCTAGGTCTCTTTCGAGAGATAAAAGATGGAATGACCATATTTACATGGTACGCATAGAGCTATGATGGTTCTCCAAAAGCATTCATTTTGGTCAATTAGTTGGGCTTCATAGGCTTGAGATTGGACATTGACCATAGAGATTGGGTACACTTCAATTACTGGAGATTAATTAAATAGAGTCAATTTAGTTTATAAAGCATTTTAAACTAAAATGAATATATGATATTCAAAATGTCACAAGAAATTGTGAGCCCATGTCCAATGAATGATAGAACTTATTGGGTCACACACAAAAGCCAATCACATTTCCTAAGTTTTGGAGGAACTTTCTAAGTGTTAGAAAATTCATTCCAAAGTGACCAATTTTTGGGGTAACTGAAAATTGAGGTCTTACTTGGCTTGATTAATCTAAGTGTTAAATTGATCAACTAATTTAAGAGTTAAATTAGATCAACAATTAATGAGTTAATTATTTGGTGCCATTTGACTATCAATTGGTCAAGTTAGTTTAAAGTGTTAAGCTAGTTGACTTAAGTGTTAAGTTAAATGTTAATTAATTAAATTAAAGTGTCTCATTTAATTAATGAGACAAATCATTTTTGGAGGAAAATTCAAATGAAAGGTTCATTTAGCATGACATTTGAATTAGCTTGAAATTAGATTTTGAATGAAATTGAAATGCACACAACTTCAAATTAGATATGAATTTGCCAACTTGTAAGCATTGCAAGCCAATTGATGGTCCCCTACCATGAGGAAGTTGTGCCAACTTGGCATCACACCATCCTCCCTCTATATATAGATATAGAGGTGAAGGTTGGCAGCCACTTGCAACCCATGTAAAGAATTAGATTCTCTCACATATTCCCCTTCATTCTTCAAGCTGTTCATTCATATGTTGAAGCTCACCTTCTCTCTTCTTCTTCGACCCCTAAAATTGGTGACTACCTCTTATCTCTCCTCTCAATATCCAGATAATTTTGAGGAGTTATAGGAAATCACTTTGGTGTATGGATCACATTGATAGAGGCAAAACAAATGATTTGCTAAGCCTTCGGAGATCCACCTGCAAGAAAAATCACTTGGCAATTTTATTCTAGGAGATCTAGAAAGAGTTTTAATCTGAAATTTTCATAGTAGATCTATCAAAGAGTTGAGGAGATTATGGAATTTATTTGGATTTCTTAGACAAGCTTGACTCATGCAAAAGTTGCATTGATTCTGCTGTGCCGTTGCTTGGCAGATTCTAGATTGAATAAGAGTTCTTCATTTTATCTTTTTAATTAAGCTAATCAAGGTAATCTTCTACCGAAATACGAATCATAAGCATATTTATACCCTTGTTAGCTTGAATAGCATAGTTAATTTTAACTTTTGAAGTTTTAATTATTATATCCTAGCGCTACTCTAGCCTTCAGATGTATATTGTTAGATACTACTTCTAGTCAACTTCCTGATGTATGGGGACCAGAGGTGGAGAATCATTTCATACATATGTTGTTAAATGCTAACACCCCAGAGCTGTTGACTAATGATGTCCAAGCTGCAGCTAGTATTCCAAATTTTGTGTATAAGTTGACCTGACACTTTCAGCACCCTTACACTCTTGAATTCATAACTCAAAAGTTCTATGAGTCAAAGAAAAGGTACAACACCATGGAAGTGCTAATGAAGGACCTCAGTGTGTATTGCAATCGAGGTTAAGGAGTGATGAATGCACCTTCTAGAGCACGAGATTGATTAACTGAGGTAATTACATGTCTTATTAATATAAATGTTATCTATCTTAGATCAAATACTTCACTTTAGCTGATCTAAAAAAGTAAATATTGTGTAAATTAGTTTTTGGTATAGTTGCTACCAGTGGCGCCTATGTACTTTGAGATAGGGGAACAATGAGTGCTTGGTAAATATCTCATGTAAGTGATCAAACTTACATGAGATATTTACATAGTAGAGGTATTGGAGATGATTCGAAGCACCCCATCGTCATTATTGACTAGGATGCATCTAGGAGCTCAATCCATTTCTAGGACTTTAGCTGACATGTTTCTTCCACTAGATCTCCACGTCGAGTCCACGCATTTTTTTGTATCACTAATACTACTAATGACCATCACTATTTTGATAGAGGATCAGCAATTGGTAGTGTTAGCACCTAATGTGATATCCTCCATCAATTAAGGAGACCACAGTCATCATCATCTACAAACACCAACAATCTGAGCGTTGCGCAGTCAAGGATGCGCAACTTCCCCTCCCCATAGTGCACTACTTCATATGTGAGTCTACTTATATCACCTAGGTATCTTTATCATGCTTGTACTTGGAACATTTGTAGAAGTCTATTTTCATGTACTTGATTATTTTATCACGCATATTTCTATTGCGCATGGAGCACCTTCACTTGAATCACTTAAGTCATGTAATATTTTAACCATGAATATTTATCATGGTGAATTACTTTATATGTCCCATAATTATATGTGAGAACATATATGAATTAAAATTCAATAAGCCCATTTACTTTGTGAATTAACCAATAAATTTCATGGCAATTGAAAATTTTAAAGAAATAATGTTTAGTAGTCCGTGATTATTAGATAATCCATTTTCACATCATACTTGGAAAATTAATAAATGAATAATTAAATTTATAAGTTTCGTATTTTTTTATTTAATGTTTAAATTTTTTTATTATAAATGACAATTAAATTTTTTTATAATAAATCAAGAATTTTCCAAACAAATTATGGTATAAAAATGAATTTTTAAAAATTATTGTTTTAATTTGGCCAAATTGGAGAGAGGTTCTAATTTAAATCTTATTATACAATTAGCTAAATTAAAATTTATATTTTATAATAATGTTATAAATAGTAAAACAATCAATATATTTGGAGAAAAATTATAGTCAAAAATAAAATTATTTTCTTAAAAAATATCATAAATTAAATTATAATTTTTTTTGTTTGACAGTTGTGTTTTAACTTCTTATTTAAACCTTATTAGAAAATTCGGTAAGTTAAAATGACATTGTATAATTTATATAAATTAGTTATTGTTAAAAATAAAAATAATTTAATCATAATTAAAAATAATATATGAATTTTATACTCATAAACTTTTCTCTAAAAAAAATCATTGTGCAAAATTAAATATATATATATATATATATATATATTTTTGACAATTTGATGAAATCCGAATTCCAATTCAACCATATTATAGAATTCTCTAAGCCAAATTTTATATCATATTATATATTTATAAATTAAAAATATTAAATGTCTAATTTTTATTTCATATAAAAAAGTATCTAATATTTCTTCTCAATCATTTCAACATAATGCTCTTTGAACCATTGTTTCATTATTACAAATATATACACATATTACTAATCATTTAATCTATATATACACATATAAATAATTTTAAAATATTTATTTCACCCCACCAACCCGACAAAAAGTATTAAAGTGACATTTTTTTCCTCTTCTAAAACACAAACAAACATACAATTTTCTCCCAAACCATTCTCTACCTACCACCCATAATACAAATAAATATCACATTCCCCAATCCTAATTTCCAAAAATTATTTTGGCAAAATACTCCAATTTACAACCAAGCGAGGCCATTTTTTAACATCATATTTTTTGAATAATTTTTCTAGTTTTGTACTTCGTATCATTTTAGCCACTCATGTATCATACGTATATTCTACATATGTATATAATGATATTATCAATATCCACATATAAATTTGCATTGTTAATAATCAAACATGACGTAATGAATGTAAGTTTGTTGGACTGAGAGATCCATGAATCAAAAAATATTCTTATTCATCAAAACATTTGTTTATGATTTCAACAAACAAAGAATCCTTATGTACTCTTTCTGGACAATAAATACGAAGAGACCTGATACATTTGGCATGATGTGAGAATCTTATTCTGAGATATTTTGCCAGCATTGACCTATATCCGAATGCTTAAGTATAGTTTAAAATTTGCAGCATGTCAGCCTTAGGTGTAAAATACGTGATTTTATATTCAATTAAACTATATGTTTCACTACTTATGCGGCCTCCGTAAAATACAAATAACTATTATGCTATCTCTTAATAAAATTTAGATTGTTAAAAAAACAATTAAGTTTATTAATTATGCATTGATTTTTATATTACTTTACTAGCATTAAATGTGACAATTTCATCAATTATTGGCCAATTTTATCAATTATGTATATGATGTTGCACGAAAGCTGAGCGAGGACCTTTCCCATAAACAACAATATCTCAATTTGTTTTGTGCATAGAGGTTTCTAGCTTCAAAAGTTTTTAGAAATTTTGTTATTCAACAAGTGATTTCTTATGCCAAGTTCTCTTTAAATTTCTTTTTTATAGTTTTTTCTTGATAGGCTTAAGTCCATTAGAATTTTGTTGTCCTTTGTTATGGGCTTAACTATTTTTGGGCTCTCTAATCTTTATATTAATTAATTGATTTAATTCATTGGGCCTTTTATTAGATCTTTTTTTAATTTGCCCATGTAGTTTTATTTATCCATATCATTAAAGCCCACCTATTTTCAACTTGAAAATCTTATTTTCATGTTGAGAATATATCATAGGTTCAAATTTTAATGTTTACCTTACTTTAATTTGTCAAAATATGGTTTATAATCGAATTAAGTTTTGCTTGGTCACTTTAAGCATGCATTTGCGAGTGCCCAACTTTTGTCTAACTTGAGCCCTACTAGGTTTCAAAGTCTGCAAGATCTTTAAAAGGTGCTTTATAGGGTGATTTTGGCATCACTTTAAGACTTAATGAGATTCTTAGCTACATTGAGGAGAGAAAAAAGGAAGGAAACTCTTAAGAGTACAAAAATGAGCCCTAAAGATAATTTCCTCTTTACTTCATATTATACTTGCTTTATTGCGCTTTCACCTCATGTCTTTCATTCATAATTTTTTACCCAACTCTTTTGAGTCAGTAAAAATCTTTTAGGCCTCTTTAAGTTAAAAAAATGTATGAGAGTAAGTCATGTTCTAAGTCAAGCCTTAGAAAAAGGTCATAACATAGTCAACTGGTGTATATGGCAATGAAGCCACTACCGCAGTGTTATTGTCGGCCACCTATGGGGCACTCGTACGGTACTCGAGGCAATCATTTAGGATGCTTGGGGTAATGGTTTATGATGCCTGCAAAGTGCATGAGATGGGCAGGGCACTGACTTTTGTAGCTAGCTGCCAATGGCTATGGCTATTGGGGTAAGGGCAGCCACCTTAGTTAGTGGCAATTGTATAGTCTTGTTCGTGTTTGTGGGGTCATTCTCCTTATGGTTTTGAAATATGTTTTAAGTTTGTGGATCTATTATCAAGTGCATCATCAAACCAAGTCTTAGAAAATTTTAGTGAGTCTTAAAAATTTTAGAGTCAATATATAGTTTATAATTTATTTTCTTCATCCAAGTTGAAGAGTGGAGCAAAAGGGTTTTTTGATACTAAGTCTCCTATGATTGGTAGTAGCTTTGCTCAAGCGGTGAATATTAGGTGCTTACTTCAACTAAATGATTTAGATATTTAAAGATATAGGATATATGTCTATAATAAGTTTAAGTGCATTCTTCCGTCACTTACAAATTAAATGTTGCCACCTCCTATAGGGTATTTTATTATTTTAAGTAGTTACTTCACTTGCAGATTCACAGTAATACCAAATTCTTTTTTGTTGGATACAGTGTGGATCTACGGGGTATTTCTGAGTTAATTTATAACTAACTTTTTTACATCTTTAACAGTGAAGAGCCATGAAGTATGTTTAAGTTAATTTATACCTAACTTTTTTGTATCTTTTGTGGTGTTTCAATAGAGCTTGTTTGGCTTAAACCTGCTGACTTCCTTAAATAGTTATCATACTTTGTTAGGAGTACATAAGGTGCCCAGTAAATTTCTAAGTAGGTTGCCTTCTATGAGAGGACTTGGAAGGATAGATATTTCATTTTTCTTGAACAAGGGTTAGGGCATCCCTTATAGTAGAATAGTTTTCCTTTTTTGATGCATCTAAGTCAAGTTAATCATGTTCATAGAAGCTTTACAAAGGCAGGGTTATTCAACTTTCCCTTTAATGTTAGTTATATATTCTTAGTGGATACTTAGCATGTTTGTTTTTTCTGACTAATTATTAGTGTACATGTACAAGTTTTTGCTCATTTGCATTATTATCAATACTTGTGTCTAATTTAGCACTCTTTAGCTTATTTGTAGGAAAGAAAGTTGATTTCATTAGGATTCTCACTAAAAGGATGAAAGGAGGCGTTCATGAAATGTACGTCACAAAATAATGCCATAAAGAGACATCACCAGCTAGGTGGTGATCAAGCCCCCTAAGCTAACAACTAAGCAAGGCGTATGCTCCCTCACCTTTGGTATCTTAGCCACCTATTACAAATGACAATCCTAAAACATATGCATGGGTTAGTCACTTGTCTGCAGATAAATTATCTATTTCATGCTAGAGATGGCAAGGTACTTTTTCCCTATGGTTTATTTCAAAGTTGGGGTGTAGACTCTTATTGGGATATTGATGAGACTACCTTCAGCATTGATCGTATATGAGTCGTAATGAGTGCGTATGATCATAGAAAGTTGGGGATATACTCTTCTTCTCAGTTCACTAAGATAGCTACTAGAAACTTTATGCAAGTAAGTGTTAGTTTCAATAGTTTGTTCATTTTTATTATTTGTCCTTTCTTTTTTGTATTGCATAGTTTTTTTTATTTTTGTGCTTAGTGTCTTTTTTAATGCAAGGTTGGAACTTAGCATAGCATATGTATCATCCCATAGAGGAATTTGTGTTGATGCTGAGATGACTTAAAGTGCAGACCATTGAATAAGCTTAATAGCAAAGTTAAAACAAGAATGAGTTAACAAAATTATAAAAAGAATATGAGAAACTAAAAATGTGGTATGCCAAGGATACAAAGAAAAGAAAGAAGATTTTAGAGTTTCCCATAGGGAAGATGCTCATTAGTGTTGCTCTCGAGAATGCAATCAAAAAATTTTAATGCTTTAATGAGTTCTTCGAAGTTGTTGAAGTAGAGGCAATGGTGATATGTGAGCACCATCTAGGGCTGTTGCAGTATTTTGAGTGAGATTAGGTGGTACTCCACAGAAAACTTTTTGATGTGAGACCCTACTATTCCAGTAAATCATTCTACTAGGGAGCCTAGAAGAGTGCCTAAAGCTAATGTAAAAGTGATTGTGAATGATTTAGTTGAGATATCTCCACAAGGAATAGTGATGTTTCTTTAGAGTAGGAGTAGTAGATCGCCAGTACATCATTATGTTCTCCTCTTCTATGCTCCATATCTTCTTCTCTAATTGTGATGTTGGTTCTAATATCAAACTACAGAAATTTTTAAGATGAGACTAACCTTATGTGCTTGTATCGGCCTTGTTGCATGTACTAGCACCTTTCTGGAGTTGGTAGAGTCTTTATCGGCTGGTCCTTCTAATGGGTAATTGAAATGACCTTAATTGTGGAGAGATTCTATGAATCTCATTAATGTTGGAAGTCTTTAGGGTTTGAGAATTTATCAAGTTGCCATCAACAATCATTGCTTCCTCTTGTCAATAGGCCATTCTTTATACTAAGTGGCCTCTACACCACGTATTCCTTGAGACATCCCTTATGGATTATCTTTTTAATCTCATCCCTCAAATGTCTACAAATCCTCCATGGTGTGCCTACTTTTGTGATGGATATGAGACCATTTATTTGACTTTCACTTTTGTGAATCCTTTGTTGTCCTTTGTGAAGGTCATTGGATAAGGCTAGAGTCAGAATCTCATCGCAAGGAGCATTAAGTGGCATGTAGGTAGTAAGCACTCGAAAGGTAATATATTTGCAATCTCCTTGGATTTTGTTATTGTTGCTTCCTTCACCCAGTGTTTTATACTTATAAGGCTTTCAATCCTAATGTATTTCTTTGCATGCGTCAAGAGCTTTTCTAGAGTAGTAGGAGGTTTTCTAGCAATCAACTCCTAGATTTCACATCTTTTAAGTTTTATTAGATGATGCTGAGTAGGTGCTCCTGGCTTATATGGGGGATCTCATGTACTGCTACTTCTGTTCTCCTGCTGAATGGTGAATAATATGCTGCTATTTTAAAGTGTCTACGATTGATGGAGAAGTTCTAGAAAAAACAATGCACTGATACCACTCATCTAGTGATGAATCTAACTGGCATCTAATTAAACCACGCCTTGTAGATCTTATCCTCACAAGGAAATTGTCCAAGTACTTCTAAGGATTTGCAGTGCCAACAAACTCTAGTAACTAGGCTGCCTTCATTCTAAGAGCCAATGATTCTACCTTCATTATTGGATCATTATTTATGAGAACAAAACTTCTATTTCTAGATAAGGGATTGCTATTTTACAAGCACAACACGCATATGCATCAAAATAACAAATTATCATAAATTCTTCCATTACAGTTAGCTTTTGGTAATGAGCCTAATATTTCTCATATAAGAATTATTAAATGTGCAGATATGTTCTCATTGCTCCACCACAATGCAAAAAAATGGGTCCTCATAGAAGGTTGGGGATATATGTTAGATATGAATCTCTCTTTATAATTAAATATCTTGAACCACAAAGGATTAATGTATGGTACAATTTGTCAATTGTCCTTTTGATGAGACAATTTTCCAGCATTATAGGGAGAGAATAAGTAGCTGAAAAAGAAAATTAAATGGGATGAATTATCATTAACTCATTTTGATTCTTGTATAAAGTAATGTGATCTAACAGTTCATAATTCATTTGCAAAATATTGCAATCATCTACCAAAAGCATTTTGCTGACCTGAAATGCATTACCGAATCTCATATACCAGTTGTAAAATGCTCTAATTTGAATTGATATCCTAGTAGGAAAACATAATAGTACAAATGATACTAAGGCACACTTGAAGTATGGTAGACAAATTGGTACCAAAGATAAGAATTCTCAAAAAATGAACAGGACCAAATATTCAAAATGACCATATTAAGTGAAAAAAGATTTTATATTGCTAGTGACAACTAATGACCCCATTAATTGTGGCAGTCTAATAACATTGAAAATCTGATCACAAATTTGTCACTAGCTTGTCACGATAAGGGTGTTACTAATTGTCAATTGTGACAATTTTAAATCTTAATTTTTGTTGCTATTGAGCCATATTATGACAAAATAAAAATTATTGCCATTTAAAAAAATACCATTGATGGCAAAATAAAAGCTACTATTACTTCATATATGTAATAAGTGGTAACTATTATATTGTCACTAATATTTTTTTTGCAATGGGAGATTTTAAACATAACTAACCATATGATCTCTATAGAGGTTTAGATACCTATAAAATAATGACAATGAAGAGATCTCGGTAAATTATGTAGCTACTAGTAAAAGATGGAACTCAAAAGAGAATGTTTTCGACAATATTTGTGCTTATAATGTAGCAGCTGATGTTTTGAAAGAAAGTGAGAATCTTGAACTTTAATTCATTGAAAAATGTCAACATATAAATCATTAGCCAAAATGGAAAGACGCAACCTAGGCAAAATTGAATTCACTTTAAATGGTTGTTTGTGAGAAAAAGAAACCAGAAAAATTAAATAATAAGATACAAACCACATTTTGTGGCACAAGGATTTTCACAAAGGTCCAGCATTGATCATGAAGAGCCATATTCTCCTATAGTGGAAGCAATCATCTTTAGATATCTTACCAATTGGCAATTTAGTCAAAAACTTGATATGCATCTAATGGATATTGTTAAAGCCTATTTATCACTTAATATAGAAATTTATATGAAAATCTTTGAAAGATTTAGAAAGTATGTAAAATTTTTCAGAGAAATTGTTTAATAAAGCTAGCTAAAACCTTATATGGATTAAAACAATTTGATATATATGGAATAATTGCCTCAATGAGTATCGGTTGAAAGAGGATTAGGAAAATGATCCAATTACCTACGTATTTCTATAAAAAGATTTAGATGAGAGTTTGAAATAATTGTTGTATATGTTGTTGATATAAATATTATAGGAACTCTTGAAGAGTTCAAAAGGTTATGGATTATTTAAAGAAAGATTTGATGATGAAAGATACTGGAAAAATAAAATCTTGTCTTCGCCCTTGGATTGAAGACTTAAAAGATGAGACATTTGTTAATCAATCAACTTATATGAAAAAGGTTTCAAAACAATTCTATTTAGATAAAGTAAATCCATTGGTTACCTTAGTGATTGTTCCTTTCATCCTCATGAGAATGCTAAAGAACTTCTTGGTCCTAAAGTACCATATTTATAAATAAGTGCAATAGTGGCATTAATGTGTCTTGCTAATGTCATAAGATCAAATATGGCATTTGCAGTAAGTTTATTAGTAAGATTACGTTCTTCTCCAACTCGAAGACATTGGAATGGTGTTAAGCATATATTCCGATACCTCCAAAGAACCATTAATGTGGACTTACTTTATTCAAAGGGTTGATTACCTAACCCTGAGGTTTGGTCTATTTAGTAAACAATTTAAAGGTTTGACAAAATTAGCAATACCCTTTAATGTTTTGCTTTGTCTTATATTTTTGAAATTTCATTAGCCTCTGTCCAAAAAAATGCTAATGACATAAAAAATTTTACATGAAAATTTAGAAATGCCCTTTGGTTACTATTATGGCTATTTCTCAAAAATACCTTTGGGCCAATTTGTAATATTTTTAAAACTATAAGGTTCTAATTTGTTAATTTTTTTGTTAGCCATTGCAATTGGCAGTTTGAGAAACTTTCTAATAATTTTGACTTTTTTAATGTTTCATTTTATATTTTAAAATGTAATTTTTTATCTATTAAATTGTAAAATATAACATTACTTTTACCCCCTCCCCCCCCCAAATGAAAATCAAAAGATTACATAAGTTGAATATGACAATCCTTTTATGAATAAATTCTTTTACAAATAAAAGGTTTGGAACACTACATATACCTCCTGAACTTTAGATAAAACTACAGAACATATTAGAAAGAAAAAATAACATTATTGCACCAACAATAAATGCTGCAATAATCTTACATTTCAATCTTTCAAATTTTTAGAGTTTGACATATTCATCATCTAAAATACTTACAAAATATAGTTAGGCTATCTACCAAGACAATAATAGCAGCCATTTAAGGCAAGCAAAATCGCCATACAATTCAACCATAACCAATAAAAATCCAAAGAAAATATAAATATTTTTCACAAATTCACATTGATAAAAGAAACAACAAAGACAGATTTAAGCAACATCTCTAGATTGTCCTTCGCCCCATCCCCCAAGTGCATAGGTACCTTAGCAGATGCAGAGCTAGTTTTACCCTTTGTTTTTTTTCCCCTTTGTTTCTCTTAGAATTTCTTCATTTGTCTTAGCATCAAATTGGATAGATTGATCACTTCTTCTCTACAAAAACAAAGGAAATATTGAGCAACAAGTTCTAAAATTTAGATATGCCTTAGCATAATTAGTTAGAGATTTCAAAGCTTCTTCTTGTTCTCAGGGGTGGACTAAGATGCTTTGTAGATACATATCAAGGAAAACCCTTAACTATATAAAACATAAAATAGACAACCTTATAATCTTACCTTTAACGCCTCACCCTACCCCCAAGGACGTTTTACAAACCTAACAAACAAATAAACTATTTAAGTTACAAATAGAGAACAGACTAATAAAAATCTATATATAATACTATATGTACCCCCTTAAACTTTTACAAGCCTAACCTAAACAACATTTCAGTCAAACATAGACAACCAAAAAACCATTCAGGTAGCAAAAAGACAATGGAATATAGGAATACCTTATGTCCATCAGTCATGAAGCTCCAAGGCTTGTAATTATCAAATCCCTCAAGCATATCCCTCAAGCACTTGAAGAAAATTACAAAATATTACACTCAATAAAATATTACATTTCTCCCCCTTCTAATTTTCTAATCATTACAATATAACGATATTTGATTTTCCATAACAAACAATACTGTCTAACATTCTAAAATAAGGCAAATCATTCTATTAACAAATATTTTACCACACCATTCATAAAAAATTGAAATCTATCAACATGCCCAGACTGAAACATCTTTAAATACCAATTCAAGTTCATTTCTAATGGAAAGTAGAAAACCCACAAAAAATACAAAAAATATTCATACATGCGGATAAAAATTAAGAAAATATAGGTATTTTTTGACATAATTCAAAGAAACATCTAACCTAATTACAAAGATCTAACAAAAACAACACATTTTGGAAGTACAAGTCATACATTTAGCAAACTTGAAAACCATGGTATGTTTGAAAATTTTTCCAAAGCTTGAGACTCCAATGGCCTCCTATCACCTTCCAAAATGGAGTGGAGAATAAGGGGTTTGGGAAGAAGGGGGGTTTTTGGAATGTAGGTTGAATGATTTTTGGGAGATTTTGGTAGTTTTCTTCTTCTTTTTCCAATGAAAAGGAGATGAATGAATGAGGAATACAATTGTCTTTCTTTTCTGTTTACCACCACTTTATGCGCATTTTAGGCAATTTGGTAACTAATGGTCATTTAGTCTTTGGCCATTTTTTTTTGTTGCTTTTTTTTTAATTTTCAGACAATGGTCAAATGAACAATTCAAAAAAATTGTTCAACTTAACGGCCAACTGTCAACACTAGGGGAATATTTGTAATTTCCTTAAATATATAGACCTTGTTGTAATTAGGCTAAACCTAATGGGTGTTTGGGTAATTAACCCTTATTCAAATGATTCTAAATCATAATTAATTGGCTATGCAGATTATAGATATTTATTTGATTCATATGAAACTTGATCTCAAATGGGTTATTTATTTACATATAGGATACCACCATTTCATGGTGTTCAACAAAAAAAAACCTTTAGCTATTAATTTTGCAGATCATGGAGGAAACATTGCAATACAAGAGGCAAGTAGGAATTATGTTTGTCTAAGGACATTGACACAACATGACTAGAAGATCTTTGGTTTAGCATTAGGGGGAAAGATTCAAATGATATTATATGAAGACAATACAACATGTATAGCTCACTTAAACGGAGGCTATATCAACAAGCACATCTCACCAAAATTCTTTTTCACTCAATCTTCAGAAGAATGATGATATTGATGTTCAACAAATTTGCTCAAATGATAATTTTGCAGACTTGTTCTCAAAGGCATTACCGACAATAGTATTTGAGAAGTTAGTATGCTATACTAAAATTTGTTGATTCAAGGATATCAAGTAATGTTTTCATGATGGTAGGTAAGAACATATGTTGTACTCTTTTTTTCTTATTCATATGTTTTTCCAATTATGTTTTCTTGGCATGATTTTTAATGAGACTGCATAAAAAAAATATATAGTAAATATTGTGTTCTCTTTTTTCTTTCACTATGTTTTTGTCCCATAAGGTTGTTCCTAGTAAGATTTCAGTGAAGGGTATTGTTTATTGATGGATATCCAAGGGAAAGCATTATAAATATTAAATGTCTAGTAATGTCTATTCCAAGTAAAATACAACATATCCAATCCCTTATATCCTTCCCAAAGTTTATTATAGGCTATTCTTATGAATATAACATCTCTAATTTATGATATTGTAGCTTAAAAGGTCATATAAAAGTGTATAAATAAGATGTGAAGTTCATGATGGAAAAAAAAGAAAAAAGAAAGAGAAATTATCTTCCTCTCTCTCTCTGTCTCTCTCTCTGTCTCTCTCTCTCTAAAGTTGCTTTCAAATTTAAAATACACAATCTCTCTTTATTTTCTTCTAAGTTCTCCAACATTTTCTCAATAATTTATCTTTGCGCCTCACCTTCCAAACATTACCAAAAGACCTAAGAGGTTCACATGTGTAAAAGAATAGCTCTAATAATTATATATGTTATGATAAATAAAACATGTTTGTAATTAATTCAAAAAAAGAGTTTAAAAATTGTGCATTCATATATCAATCGAAGTGAACATGGTAATTGATATAATTTCATTACACACATTGAAAGTGAATGTAGGCTAAGGATTCATAATATAAAATCAAAAAGGTTAAATATAACTTAGCTACTCCACTCCAAGGATCTAATAATGCTTGTAATAAGGATTTAAGTCCATAAAATTTCCTTGAACGCTAAATACAAAGGTAAGAGGAAGAAGACTCCAATGAACTCTTCAATGGATCAACACGTGCATAGAGGAAGCAGTCAACTTTTGGACACCTTCCACAACTCAAAAAATGATAAAATTCTGCATAGAGAAACCCCACACAACAAGTAAGATTCTGTAAAATTTTCATGCAAATCAAAACTTCCTAAGTCCTCCAAATCTGCCACAAAAAAGCTGAATAGCAATAGATCATCAAGGAGCAATGAGTCCCCAAGTGTTGGACCTCTAATGTAATAATCCACACACCCAAGGATAGCTCTAATATGTCTCAAATATGCTAGATAACAAGATAATGAAGGTGAGGGAGTGGCGGTTTTGAGAGGAATTGGAAAAGGAGAGAGTTTGGAGAGTGAAAAGATTCAACGCGTGAAAAATCGCACTTTTGAAGGGAAAATGAGAATCTAGAGTGAGGACCACCAAGTGGCCGGACACATGAGGTATATATGGAGAGAATGGTGTGATGCAAGTTGGCATCACACCTCCCATGCTTGTTGGCTACTTGCCAACTTCCATGTGAATTTGAATTTCATATAAATTTGCATTTAATTAGCATCTATATTTCATCTTATGAAATGAAATGCAAATTAACTCTAAATTAATATCAAATGAACTCATAAATTTGAATTTCCCTCCAAATCCAAACACTCATTTTAATTAAATTAACTCTTTAATTTAATTAATTGGTTTGACTTAACTCCTTAAATCAATGAACTTAACTCTTTAAGTTAATAGGTGTTAACTCATTAAGTCAACTTGACAAATTAATTGTCACACGGCACCAATTAAATTAGCTCCTTAATATTATTGGTCTAATTTAACTCTTTAAATTATTTTAATTAATTTAAAAATTAAATTAATCAAGTCAAGATGACCAAAAAATTAGTCAATCAAATTCTTCTTCAAAATTGCCTAGGTGAATTTTCTAACTCCTTAGAAAATTCCTCCCATCAAGTAGAACTTTCTTTAGGATTTTGTGCCCATTAGGTTCATCCATTCATTGGACATGGGCTCACAACTCATTGTGATGTTTTGAATATTGAGATATTCACATTAGTTTAAACTCCTTTAAACTAATAACTCTTTAAATTAATATTCATTAATCGAAGAGTACCCAATCTCCATAGTCGATGTCTAGCAATAAGACCATGGAGCCCACCTAGTTGGATGAAATGAATGTGTCTTAATAAACTATTCTAACTCTATGCTTGCCATGTAAATACTATCCTTACATCTCCTATTTTCCAAAAGAAACCTAGAGTAAGATATTTGTCAACTCCCTAATAACCTCGATAACTATATTTCTAATTTCAATGTTTGATTCCCCTTTATGACCTCATCTTTGAAAAACTCCTTTTTGAAATTATCATACTACCTTGCACAAGATTGCTACTCTGGCTATCTAGTGGAGTCTCTAGGTGGGTCTTCAATGAACTTGTTCTCTAGCAAGCACTCACTAACATGCACTCATATCTAACACAGATTACTCATGGAATGGAGAAATATCCAACTCCATAGATTTATGCATTGTTAGTAAACGTCTATCTAAACCTTAGATGTCCCATCTTATAAGATTCTATAACTTAGAATATTTAAAACCACGACCGTATAAGACTTATTTCGCAATCACCACCCAGTGCGTGATCAAATCCCTTAGCCATTTGTGATTTAAAGGCTTCAACCAAGTGCCAACAAAGTAAAATAAGCATAAGATAAAAATGACATTTTATAAGAATATCATTCAATCAAGATTATATTACAAGTAAAATAGTTTACATGCTAATCTAATTAGCTGTGAGACATTATTCCAATAATCTTCCATTTGCCCTAAAGCTAATTCTCCATAGTCTTAAGGCCCATCTTCTCTATATGTCTTTCAAAAACCTTTTGTGTTAAAGGTTTTGTCAGTAGATTTGTTATATTCTCTTTTGAGGCAACTATATCTACTCAATTGTTAACTCTATCAATGATCTCCTAGATTAAATAATAATGTCTCAAAGTATGTTTGGATTGCTGATGAGATCTTGGCTCTTTTGCTTGCGCAAATGCTTTGTTATTATCATAAAAAACAACAATTTGCTCAACAATGCTAGGCACTACATCTAGCTCTTGGATAAAGTTTCACATCCAAACACCATGCCTCAGTGTTTTATTCCACTTCAATGGTAGAATCAATTGTAGTATTGTTTTTGAAACTCTTTCAACTCATCGCATTGCCATAGAGGCAAAATATTAATCTTGAGGTGGATTTTAGGTCATCTTCATTAGATTGGAAACAAGAATCCAAAACCCCATTGAGTTTCAATTCTCTTTTGTTAAGCAGTTCGTAACACTCAAAGCGTGTGCTATATCCAACCTTGTACATTAAACGGCATAGACTTGGAGAGACGGTCCTGTGGAAAAGAATCTTTTCTTGAATTCTTCCATACTAAACCTCTTTAATATATTGCTAATATATGGTGTCTAGGAAATCCCTAACATTCTCTTTGATCTATCTCTGTAGATTTGTATTCCCAATATGAATAATATTTCTCCCAAATCCTTCATGGAGAATTATGTGTTGGAATAGTGCCCAGCAAGCCAATAAGATTGGCCTTGTAAAGCCATTTACTTGTAAAATAATCTTGATTGAATGATATTCATTATATGACCATCTTTATCTTATGCTTTATATTACTTCACCAGCATTTGGATGAAGCCTTTAGATCAATTATGACTATAGGACTTGGTTTGGTGACTATGGAATAAGTCTTACACAATCATGTTAGTCAAATGTGGAAGTTTGGCCAATTAGTTTATTGATTTCCAAAATAGCATTGAGTAGATTTTTATCCATTCTTAAGATTTCACAAATCATCAAAGGTAAAAAAAGAGAATATAAACATGTGATTGAATATTGATATTCAAAAACATGTTTATAGTCTTTCAAGCATGTTTTTCTCCTATTATTTTATCAAATCCTTCACCCCCTAGAAGAATTTGAAAATTCTCATTTCCTAATGGGAATTAAGACCTTAAGGACTTGTAGTGGATCTACGACTCGTTAGATATCCACAAATAATTGAAAGGTAAGGAACGTTTGCTAATTGCATCTCCTTTTGATATATTTTGTCTCTCTTTCACGTAGACTCACGACTCATGTGACATCTACACTACTAAGTGCTAAGTCGAACCTATCAATCAAACTTTGATTTGAGATCACTCTATGTCATCCCACAACTCATGTACCAATGCATGGGAACATCAAATTAATGGTGCAGCATATGCTAAGTATATGGTTGCACCTTTTTACCATCAATGTGACCTATAACTCGTGAGACATCACACAAATGTGGTAGCGTCATCATGCCATATACTATTGGTAGAAGGCATGAATTAATTAAAACTCCTCTTAATTTGTATCCATTTTGACTTAATATTTGAAAGCACTTAGACATTCTAAGTGGACAGATTTTCTTACTTGCAAAGATCTCATAAATATTATATTTTTATTTAGATATTATATATTGTAACCATATATCTCATACATCAATAAGATATGGAAGGCATAAATAAGTAAATGCGCTATGCATACTCCTAGGGTGGGTTGAACATAAGCTTTAACCAAGGGATGCACCTAGAGCCATAGGTACACCATTTAGTTGATTGTAAGTAGGTTGATTGAATCTAGCTATTACATGAGTGTATCCCATACATTCATGGGTCTTTATGCCTCCAATGATCTTTTTTGCTCCTTGCAATATTTACAGGACAAATAAAACCTCATCCTGAGTAATTCTACTCTTAAAACTTTTATAAGATAGAAATTAAGAGGTATGCAAGCTCCAATTTAATACAACCTTTTTCAACAACTTGAAACAAATAGAATCAATATTAAAGGCTCATTATCATCTCCATTCATTCATCATCCATTCAACAATTAAATGAACAATAAATAATTCTAGAATTGACATTTAATTCCAACAATTAAATACTTATCTCATAAATAATTAATTGGTCAAGAAAGATCAATTATAACAATTATGCATTATTATTGAAGATTAACTTTAAAAATTTTTTAAAAACAATAAAAAATATCAAACATAAATTTGAGAACTTGCAAAACACTTGTGCATCTATTATTTGTGAAATAAAAAAACTTTTGGTCACTTAAGGAGCCAAAACAACAAGCTAAACTTGCTAGGACTCAAAATTGTCGCTACTGGCCTAGCTTATATGTATGGTTAAGTGGTAGACATGCACATGGTGTGCCTACTACTTGGCCAACACTCGGCAATGGTTGGTAGTAGCCCTATTTTGGAGTTATGGCTATGTCAACTCATTTTAGTTTCAACTTTTGTGCACAAAAAATTTTGGACACCTCCTAAACATTAAATCATATAGATAAAATTTCATATCTAAAACACCCTTTAAAAATGAAATTTCAAGTGCTTAATCATGCTTCTAAAAATGAGTTTAAGTAACAATCACATTCTTAAAAAATCTCTAATAAACTCCAATTATTTTGGATCTAAAAATGACCAAAACATCTTAAGGACAAATTTAACATGTTTAGATCAATATATAATATCAACTAATGCCAAATAAAAATTCAACATTAGCAACTATGAATTAAAACATACTAATTATATGAATTAACACTTAAAACACATATTAGCATACTTGCAATTCATCAAGCAAATGCACCACATACAACATCTTCCAAACATTCCCAACCCATAGGTTGGATCAAGTATTTGGAGATTTAGATAAATTCATCATATGAATCAAACAGTCACAAAATCTAGATCATAGCATGAATTAGGCTACGATACCACTTGAAGTCATATGTTGGACTAGTATCCAATTATCAAAGCATAAAAACACCAAAATGACTAGGCTACATATGAAGCCAAGGATATAAACATACCATAGATACAGATTTGGTGTGAGGATTAGCTTGATTTGGTCTAAATCAAGGGAAACTAGAAAGAGTAATTCAACTCCTTCAATCTATCTCCTAGCAGCACAGAGGTTTTCCTGCAACCTTTGCCTAACTAAATGATTTTTCCTATGTCTGAAATTTGGATTGGAGAACACCAGCATCTTGATGAATCTACAATAGAAAATTCAGCCAACAACTGAAAATGAGAAAGTTCCCCAAAAATGCTTCCAAGTGACTGCTTGAATAGAGGATTTCCAAAAAGGTTGGCAATCTAATTATCTTGCCTCTAATGATAAGATCCACACAAATTCACAATCTAATTCTCCTCAATGCTAGTTGGAGAACAAGGAGGGGAAATTCAAGGATGAGGGTCTGATTTGGAGATAGGACATGAAGAAAAATGTAAAGCTTCAACACATAAGGAAACACATGCAAATTGGAGGGAAATGGCAGAATCTAACAGATTGCTTGTATTCACATCTTAGCAACCACCCCCTCTCTTTGTATCTATAAATAAAGGAAGAGAAGGTGTGATGCCAGGCTGACATCATAGTTTCCTCAAGTTGGCAAGCAAGTGACATGTGAATTTTAAATGTGCATTTGAATTTCATCTGAAATTTTCATTTTATCTCATGAAATATCATCTAAATAAATTCTAATGCCACACCAAATGAACTTTTATTTGAATTTTCCCATAAAAATTATTTCTTCATTTTAATTAAATTAAACTCTTTAATTGAATTAACCCTTGACCTAACTCTTAAATCAATTTTGCTTAACTCTTTAAGCAAGCAATTGTTAATTTAATTCCTTAAGTTAACTTAACCAGTTGATAGTCATGTGACATCAAATAATTAACTCTTTAATTAATTGATCTAATTTAACTGCTTAAATTAATTGAATTAATTTAATAATTAAATTGATCAAGCTAAAATGACCATAAATTGCGTCAACCGTCTACTTCTCAAAATCAACCATGATGGAATCTTTCTAACTATTAGAAAATTCCCTTTCATCAAGTAAGATTTGCTACGTGTGACCCATTATGTTTAACCATTCATTGGACATGGACTCACAACTCTTTGTGACTTATGGAATATCAAATATTCACATCAATTTAAACTCTTTTAAGTTGGTGACTCAATCCAATTAATCTCCATTAATTGACGAATACCCTATCTCCATGGTCGACATCCAATCTCAAGCCCATAGTGTCCAACTAGTTGGCCGAAATGAATGCTTTTGGAGAACCATTCTAGCTCTATACATATTATACAAATATGGTCTCTCCATCTCCTATATTCCAAAAGAGGCTTAGGGCATGATATTTGCCAGCTCTTTAATAGCCTTGATACTATATTTCTAATTCCAATGTTTGATTCCTTTTTATGACCATATCTTGAAAAACTTCTTTTCTAAATTGTCATACTACCTTGTACAAGAACTTCTTAGAATAGATCATTATAGAATACATAGGAGATGCACTCGCCCTTCACAATAACGAGGAGTCAGATCCTATCTTGGATCTCACATACTTTTATCTCTAAATAGCTTATAGCCAATCTCAACCCAAAAGCACCTATTTGGTGGTCAAGAAAGAGATAAAGTATGAAGACCTAAACATATGCTTATTGTGGATCCTCAGGTGAAAAGAGTAATTATATGTACTAGCATAAGCTGGAGAACTTGCCATTACTGACTTGCCACTATAGCTATCTAATGGATTCTTTGGGTGGGCCTTAAGTGAACTTGTTCTCTAACAAGCACCTATGTCTCACATAGTTTTCTCAAGAAATGGAGTAATATCCAACCCTTGATTTATGCATCGTTGGTACACGTTTATCCAAATTTTAGATGTCTTATCTCAAAAGATTCTAAATTTAAGATCACGATCGTATAAGACTTGTTTCATGATCACTACCTAATGCGTGATCAAGTTTCATAGACTTGTGTAATTAAGGGCTTTAACCAAATACTAGTGAAGTAAATATAAGCATAAGATGAACATGGCCATTTAATAAATATCATTCAATCAAGATTATATCACAAGTGAAATATTTTATTATTGGAATAACACCAAGAAAGCTAATAGGATTGGCCTTGTAAAGCTATTTCTTTGTAAAATAATCTTGACTAAATGATATTTCCTATATAGCCATCTTTATCTTATGCTCTCTATTACTTTACTCACATTTGGATGAAGCCTTTAGATCACTCAGACTACGGGACTTGGTTTAATGATCATGGAATAAGTCTTATACTATTGTGATCTTAAATTTTCCAAGTTATAAGATCTTATGAGACAGGGCATCTAAGATTCGGATAGACTTATACTAATGATGCATAAATCTAAGAGTTGGATATTGCTCTATTCCATAAGCAATCGTATGCGATACCGGTGCATGTTGTTGGGTGCTTGTTAGAGAACAATGCACTAAAGACCCACTCAAAGAATTCACTAGATAGCCATAGTGACATGTCAGTAATGGTTAATTTCCCACTTATGCTAGTGTATATTATTAGTCCTCTGATCTAACGATCCATGATAACCTTGTGTCCAATCCTTAAGCTTTAACTCTTCCTAGGTCACTTAGCTGGTTGTTCGGGGTGAGATTGGAAATGAGTTACTTGTTATAAAGGTTTATGAGATCTAAGATGGAATTTGACTCCTCATCTTTGTGAAGTGTAAGTGCATCTCTTATGTATTCTATTATAATCGATTCCAAAAACTTTTTTCGAAAGGTGTTGTGATAATTTGGGAAAAGAGTTTTCCAAAGATAATGTCACACAATGGAATTGAACATTGATAATAGAGACATAGTATCGAGGTTATTAGGAAGTCGATAAATATCTTGCCTTATGCCCTTTTTGGGAGATAGGAGATGAAAAGACCATATTTACATGATAAGTGTAGAGCTATAATAGTTCTCCAGAACATTTATTTTAGCAAATTAGTTGGGTTTCATGGGTTTGAGATTGGACATCAACCAAGGAGATTGGGTACTCTTCAATTAATAAGATTAATTGAATTGAGTCGATTAGTTTAAACGGAGTTTTAAACTGAAATGAATATAAGATATTCAAAAGTCACAAAGAGTTTTAAACCCATATCCAATGATGGTAGAATCTATTGGGTCACACAAAAAATTCAATTAGCTTTCTAATTGATGGATGAATTTTTCTAAGTATCAGATTATTCTCTCATAGTGGATCAATTTTGAGGTGATCAATTTGAAGATCAATTTTGGCTTGATTAATTTAACTGTTAAATTAATCAATTAATTTAAGAAGTTAAGTTAGAACAATAATTAAGAACTTAATTATTTGGTACTATGGGATCATCAATTAGTCAAGTCAACTTAAAAAGTTAAGTTAACAATATTGAGTTTAAGAGTTAAACTTGTTTGACTTAAGAGTTGAGTCAAAGGTTAATTAATTAAATTAAATTGTTTAATTTAATTAAAAGGAAGAGAAAATTTTGGAGAAAAAATTCAAATGAAAGATTCATTTAAATTAGCATCTTAATTAATTTGAAATTAAATTTCAAATGTAATTGAAATGCACATAAACTTTAAATTGGATTTGAATTTGAATTTGCCAACTTGGCAATACAAGTGTCCGCCACCCTTTGAGGAAGGTCTGATGGCAACTTGGCATCACACCATTCTCCCTCTATGTATAGATATAGAGGGTGTGTGGACTCGGCCAATGCAATTTAGTGTTAAGAATTAGATTCTTTCTGCAATTCCTTCCAAAAACTCTTTCCGAGCATTGCATCGTATGCTGAGGCTTTGCTTTCATTCTTCTTCCCTTACCTCAAATCAGCCCATGCCATTGTATTTCTCCTCTCTTATTCCAGCTTATAGTGAGGAGAAATTGAAAGCTCAATTGGTTTGTGGATCATCACAATAGAAGCAAATCACTTGGTTTGCTAGTCTTGAAGATCCATTAAAGTAGAGTACTGATTTGGCGAATTATTTCCAAGAGATCTAGAAGGCTTTTTGATCAAATGTTTTTTTATAGAGTTTTCTTCAAGGTGTTGTTAGTTTATAGTAATTTTTGGGTGATTTTTGGAGGCGTTCAGATAAGATGAAAATCACACTCTTCCTACTGTGCCAGTTTCTCATAGATTCTAGATTGGTGAAGAGTTCACCATTTTCTCCTTGGAAATTAGCAATTCAAGGTAACACTCTATCTAAATCTGAATTACAAGCATGATTAGATCCTTTTTTGCTTGTAAGCTCTAGTTTATTTGAGCTTTTGAAATTTTATAATTGGATTCTAGTGCCTTATTTGCCTTCATTTACATGCCAATTTAATTGGCCTGCAAGACACTTTTCCAACAATGATAATTTTTTACATTTGGCAAAGGATTAAGATATTTTATGAAGTTTTCTTCACGACTAAGAATAGTTCTTAAGATACCTTGTTGTCCTTCATTTCGTACAGTTGTGCAAGTGTTTCTAAGTACTTGCGAAGTTACTAGAGGACTTAGAATTTTTTTTAGGAATAGTATTAGTGTCCTAAAAGATGCTAAGGACATTTGTTAAGAGTTGCATGCTACAACGGACTTAGAAAACTTTGTTTGGGGGTATTTCATGCTTGAGAGAGTTTTTTGGGGCTTCCTCATTAATCAAGTTAAGTGCCTAAATTTGCATTTACTCAACTTTTATCTAAGTTGAGGTTTGATGAGTCTCCTTGTTTTGTTGTCTTTTTTAGGAAGAATCATGCTAGTTGCCTTGTATTCATCCAAAGACTTGGACAAATTTTGTACCTGGTATTCACATAAGGACTTAGATAAATTTCATGTGTGTAATTGTGAGTAGTGTGTCTTGTCGGCAATTAAGGGACACATTCTTTGGGTGACATCTTTTCTTTTTTTTCTTTGTCTTTCATTATTATAGCATTTGCAAATTTTTATCAAACTTATTAGAGTTAGTAAAAACTTCTTTTTTTCACATACGTCTATAATGAAAACACCTTCATAGCATTCCTCAAGTTATGTTTCCTTTCTATAATAATATAGCACACTGCCATAAAAAACTATCATCTCTTTATGGATTTTTATAGACTTTGCAAATTGCCAATGCGAGGAGATTTTTATGATAAAGTCATCCCATTTGCCTATGTACCTAATAATGGGATTAGATCATAATGTAGTTCAAAGTATTCAACCTCATGGCAGAGTGCCATACACAGTTTATACTCATGTGGGCCTAAAGTAACATATAGGGTAGGCTTGTGCATCGAAGAGCATCTTTGACTGGGTAGACATTTTATACTCACATCAAAGACTCTACTTGAGTTTGAATTAATAGATAATTTACATTTTTATCAAGAAGTATATGAGAAGGTTTTAACTTAACAATGTTAGATAGTTTATTCTCATATCTAAGAGCATTATTGACTATTTATACTCTTATCATGGAGCACTCAAGACTTGAGCCATGAACTTGAAGACTTAAGTCTTGGATTTGGAGACTTAGAGACTTGATGCTTGAACTTGGAGACTTGAAGAATTGATTCTTGATTTGAATACTTGGAGACTTGAGATGTGGATTTAGAGACTTGGTGACTTCAAGTTTGAGTTTGAATATTTGGAGATTTGAGTTTTAGACTTGCATAAATGAGCCTTGACTTGAATACTTAGAGACTTAAGTTGTAGATTTAGAGACTTGGAAACTTAAGTTTCGAATTTGAAAACTTTGAGATTTGAATTTTGGATTTGGAGACTTGGAGACTTGAGTCTTGAATTCAAAGGCTTGGAGACTTGAGCCTTGACTTGAATGCTTAGAGGCTTAAGTTGTAGATTTAGAGACATGGAGAATTGAGTCTTGGATTTGAAGACTTATCAGCTTGGAAACTTGAGCTTTGACTTGAAAACTTGACTTGAGTTGTGGATTCAAAGACTTGGAGATTTGAGTCTTGAATTTGCAGACTTGAATATTTGAGTTGTAGATTAGAGACATGAGGACTTGAGTCATGAATTTGAAGACTTAGAGGCATGAGTTATGGACTTGGAGATTTAAGGTTGTGATTGCTTGTCAGATAATATCTCATTTTCCATGTTCTTGGAATTTTTAGGTTATTTTGGTATTTGAGAGATATGAGGATGGAAAATAAGGTTGTGATTGATTATGAGATAAAGTGTAATGATTAAAGTGATTTGATAGATTGATGTGATATAAGGTTATGATTAGTTGTTTGATATGCTTGAGAGAAAGAGATTGTTTTATAAGTTCTGGTATTTGGCTTTGTTTGGGATATAGAATATTTTAAAAACAGACAAAAAAATTATAAATTTATCAAAATAAATATTTAAATCATTTTTTTGTTATAAAAAATTATTAATTAATTTGGTAATTTACATGTCAATGAAGAAAAAAGAATTTTTGGAGGAATTTATTTCCATCTTTTTTTAGTTAATAGTGTAAGGTAGGGTTTTATTTTCTTAAAATAATCTCAAACATATCTCAAAAAAATTGTATATCATCCAAAATTAATGTGTAGAATTTGTTAATTTTATATATTGTTGTTTATTAGTGGAGGGAAAAAATTATTAAAATTTTCAAAATAGTTTTAAGGAAAGAAATTTGGAAAAATTTAGTATTATTATGATTTTGGGTTTTGGGTTTGTTTCGGATTTATAATATTTAGGAAAAAACAATAGGAATAAAATTATAAATTTATTGAATTGCATAATTATTTTTTTTCCTTAGATTGGTATGATTCTTTTTTTAAATTACATACCATAAATATTTTGTTAATTACGTAAGTGCCCAAACTATTTTATAAAATCTGTTACTTTTTTATGTTGTGCTTTGCTTATATTTGAAAATTTAATTGTAAATTTTGAGATTGGTTAATTAGTTTACAATGAAAATAGAAAACAAAACAGAGGAGAGAGAAAGTTACAGTTTACCTGAGAGCTTGACTCTCAAGTGGTCTGACTTGGGGTCTTTGAAACCAAACCCATCAACCCACAACCATGTTGGAATAGTGCTCCACAACCAATTAGATTAGTATGTAAACTATTCCATTTATCATACAATCTTGATTGATTGATATTTATATAAATATTTATCATCATCTTATGCTTATTTTACTTCAGTAGCATTTGGTTGAAGCCACTAAATCACACAATACTATGGGACTTAACTGCACACTATGTGGTGATTATGAAATAAGTCTCTACAGTTGTGATTTTAAATATTTCAAGCTATAGAATCTTATGAGATGGGATATCTAAGATTTGGATAAACTTGCACTAACGATGCATAAATCCAACGAGTTGGATATTGCACCATTTTACGAGCAATCTAGGTTAGACATGGATGCATGTTACTAGGTGCTTGTTAGAGAACAAATTCATTGAAGATCCGCTAAGAGAATCCACTAGATAGTTGGAGTGGAAAGTCAATAGTGACAAGTTCTCTAGCTTATGCTAATGTATATAATTAATTCTCTAATTTGAGTGTTGGAATAGTACCCTGCAAGCCAATGAGATTGGCCTTGTAAACTATTTCATTGTAAGACAGTCTTGATTAAATGATATTCTTTATGTGGCCATCTTCATCATATGCTCTTTATTTAATTCACTAGCATTTGGATGATGCCCCTAGATCACACAAGACTATGGGACTTGATCATGCACTGGATGATGATTGTAGAATAAGTCTTACATGATCGTGATCTTAAATCTTCTAAGTCATAGGATCTTATAAGACAGGGCATCTAAGATCCGGATAGACTTGTACTAACAATGCATAAATCCAAGGATTGGAGATTGCTCCATTTCATGAGCAACTATATTAGATATGGATGCATATTAGTGGGTGCTTGTTAGAGAACAAAGCATTGAAGACCTACCAGAGAATCCACTAGATAGTCATAGTGGCAAGTCGGTACTAGCTAGTTCTCCTACTTACTCTAGTGCATATTATTAGTCCTCTAACCTAAAAGTCCATGGTAACCTTATGTTCGATTCTTATGCTTTGACTCTTTCTTGACCACCTAGTAAGTCTTTTGTGTTGAGATTGGGCATGAGCTACTTGGCATAAAGGTTTGTGAGATCTAAGATAAAATCCGACTCCTTGTCTTTGTAAAGGACGGGTACATCTCCTATGTGTTCAAAAATGATCGATTCTAAAAAAATCTTGTGCAAGCTGATATGATCATTTGGAAAAGGAGTTTTTCAAAGATGAGGTCACACAATGGAATTGAACATTAAGAATAGAAACATAGTATTGAGGCTATTAGGAAGCCAAAAAATATCTTGCCCTAGGCTCTTTTAGGAGATTGGAGACGGAAGGACCGTATTTGCATGATATGCGTAATGCTAGAATAGTTCTTCAAGAGCATTTATTTTGGTCAATTAGTTGGGGTCCATGGGCTTAACGTTGGACATCGACCATGGAGATTGGGTATTCTTCAATTAATAAGATTAATTAAATTGAGCTATTTAGTTTAAAGGAGTTTAAACCAAAGTGAATATTTGATATTCTAAAAGTCACAAATAGTTGTGATCCCATGTTTAATGAATAGTATAACCTAATGGGTCACATACAAAAGCCAATGACATAGTCCATTGAAGGAAGGTGAATTTTCTTAGAGTTAGAAAATTCATGATCGATTTTTTGTGGAGGTAAAATTGTAGTCATTTTGGCTTCATCAATTTAATTATTAAATTTGTCAAACTAAGTTAAGAGTTACATTAAAATTAATTAAATAAAAGTTAATTAATTGATGCCACATGACTATCAATTGGTCAAAATTAATTTAAGGGTAGAGTTAATTTTGACTAGCTTAAAACCTCAAACATTTTGACTCAAGAGTTAAGTCAAATGATTATTAGTATAATTAAATTGGGGAGATAATTTTTGGAAGAATTATTAAATGAAGAGTTCATTTAATAAGAATTAGAATTTAATTGTAAGACATTTCATTAGATGAAATTGGTGCTTCAATTAAATTCACTAATCACAAAGTTAGTTTGGAATAATGCCATGTAAGCTAATGAGATTCGCCTTGTAAACTATTTCATTGTAAAACAGTCTTGATTGAATGATATTCTTTATATGGATGTCTTCATCATATGCTCTTTATTTACTTCACTAGCATTTGGATGAAGCTGCTAGATCATGGGACTTGGTCACGCACTGGTTGGTGGTCGTGGAATAAGTCTTAGACGATTATGATCTTAAATTTTTCAAGTCATAGGATCTTATGAGACGGGCATCTAAGATCTAGATAGACTTGCACTAACAATGCATAAATCCAAGGGTAGGAGATTACTCTATTTTATGAGAAACTGTATGAGATACAGGTGCATATTAGTGGATGCTTTGTTAGACAACAAGGCACTGAAGACCCAACTGAGAATTTACTAGATAGCTGTAGTGGCAAGCTGATAGTGGCTAGTTCTTCTATTTATGCTAGTGCATATTATTAATACTCTGACTTGAGGGTCCATGGTGACCTTGTGTCTAGTCCTCATACTTTGATTCTTCCTTGACCACCTAGCGGATCTTTTAGGTTGAGTTTAGGTATGAGCTACTTGGCATGGAGGTTTGTGAGATCTAAAATGGAATCCAACTCTTCGCCTTTGTGAAGGACAAGTGCATCTTTTATGTGCTCGATAAATGATCAATTCCATGAAATCCTTACATAAGGTGGTGTGACAATTTGAAAAACGAGTTTTCCAAAGGTGAGGTCACACAACAAAATTGAGTAGTAAAAATAGAAACATAGTATTGAGGCTATTAGGAAGTTGACAAATATCTTGCCCTAGGCCTCTTTCGGGAGATTAGAGACGGAAGGACCGTATTAGCATGGTACGCATAATGCTAGAACAGTTCCTCAAGAGCATTCATTTTAGCCAATTAGTTGGGCTTCATGGGCTTGAGGTTGGACATCAACCATGGAGTTGGATATTCTTCAATTAATGAGATTAATTGAATTGAGTCGGTCAGTTTAAAGAAGTTTAAACTAAAGTGAATATTTGATATTTTGAAAGTCACAAAGAATTGTGTGCCCATGTTTAATGAATTTTAGAACTTAATGGGTCATATACAAAAGTCAATGAGATGGTTTATTAAAGGAAGGAAAAGTTTCGAAGAGTTAGAAAATTCATGACTAATTTTTGGATAAGGCAAAATTGTAGTCATTTTGGCTTCATCAATTTAATTGTTAAATTAGTCAAATTAATTTAAGATTTAAATTAACATCAATTAATTAAAGGTTAATTAATTGATATCACATGACTATTAATTAGTTAGAATTAATTTAAGGGTTGAATTAATTTTGACTAGCTTCAAACGTCAGGCGTTTTGACTTAGAGTTAAGTCAAATGATTATTAATTTAATTAAGTTGGGGAGATAATTTTTGGGAGAATTATTAAATGAAGAGTTCATTTAATAAGAATTAGAATTTAATTGTAAAGCATTTCATTACATGAAATTGGTGCTTCAATTAAATTCACTAATCACTAAGTTAGTTTTGGAATAGTACCTGCAAGCCAATGAGATTGGCCTTGTAAACTATTTCATTGTAAAATAGTCTTGATTGAATGATATTTTTTATATGGCCATCTTCATCATATGTTCTTTATTTACTTCACTAGTATTTGGATAAAACCCTTAGATCACACAAGATTATGGGACTTGGTCACGCTCTGGGTGGTGGTCATGGAATAAGTCTTACACAGTTGTGATCTTAAATCTTTCAAGTCATAAGATCTTATGAGATAGGGCATTTAGGATTTAGATAGACTTACACTAACAATGCATAAATCTAAAGGTTGGAGATTGCTCTGTTCCATAAGCAACTATATGAGATACGGGTATATATTAATGGGTGATTGTTAGAGAATAAGGTACTGAAGACCCACCAGAGAATCCACTAGATAGCCATAGTGGCAAGTCGGAAGTGGCTAGTTCTCTTGCTTACGCTAGTGCATATTATTACTCCTCTAAGTTGAGGGTCAATGGTGGCCTTATGAACATTATGAATAGAAATATAGGATCGATGCTATTAGGGAGCCAACAAATATCTTGTGCTAGGCCTTTTTTGGGAGATAGAAGACGGAAGGACTATATTTGCATGGTACGTGTAATGCTAGAATGGTTATTCAAGAGTATCCATTTCAGTCAATTAGTTGGGGTCCATAGGCTTGAGGTTGGATATCAACCATGGAGATTAGGTACTCTTCAATTAATGACATTAATTAAATTGAATCGCTTAGTTTAAAGAAGTTTAAAATAAAGTGAATATTTGATATACCCAAAGTCACAAGGAGTTGTGAGCCTATGTCCAATAAATGGTAGAACCTAATGGGTCACACACAAAAGCCAATGACATTGTCTATTAAAGGAATGAGAATTTTTTAAGAGTTAGAAAATTCATGATCGATTTTTGGAGGAGGCAAAATTGTAGTCATTTTAGCTTGATCAATTTAATTGTTAAATTGGTCAAATTAATTTAAGATTTAAATTAAGATCAATAAATTAAAGGTTAATTAATTGATGTCACATGACTTTCAATTTGTCAAAATTAAGGGTTAAGTTAATTTTGACTAGCTTAAAAAGTTAAGTGCTTTGACTTAAGAGTTAAGTCAAATGATTATTAATTAAATTAAAGTGGTTAATTTAATTAAGTTGGAGAGATAAGTTTTGGGAGAATTATTTAATGAAAAATTTATTTAATAATAATTAGAATTTAATTGTAGGATACTTCATTAGATGAAATTGGTGCTTCAATTAAATTCACTAATCACAAAGTTAGTGGCCACCTAAGCTAGGGACACTTGGCACTACCTCCTTGAAGGAGGTGTGTGACCACTCTTATATATAGATATAGTGAGTGGCTGGCCATATAATAATGCATGAGATGAGCAATTTTGATGTGATATTCTCTTAACAATATTGTGTAGTGGGAATCTAAGTTGTTAGTCTCCCATCACTTTCATTCTCCCTCCTCCTTTCACCACAATATTCTCAGTCCCTCATTCTCTAATGATGTTCCAGCATTTATGTAGAGACTAGGCCATTAATTTGGTGTGTGGACGTTTGCATTAGAGACAATCTAGTTTGGTTGCTTTTTGCTCTTGACTAAAACTATTTCTAGCAACCGTTTTTTGCCTCTAGTTGGAGTACCTCTGGAGATCGGATCGGCCTGAAATTTGGACTGTTGAATATTAAACGAGTTGAGGAGTTCCAGTTAAAATTTCAGCCCAAACGGATATCTCTATCCAAGGAAATAATGGTGGTGATCCTGCTGTGCCGGTAAAGAGCCCATTTCACGGTAGGAAGAGTTTACCTCTTGCTCTATTTTTACTTTCTAAATCTGAATTATATGCATGTCAAGATCCTTTTGGTGTTGTATAGGCTAGTTTATTCAATTTTTCTTGAAAACATTTGGACCTAGTGCCATATATACATTCAATTAGTCACCACCTAAGCAAGGGACACTTGGCATCACTTCCTTGAAGGAAGTGTGTGACCACTCCTATATATATATATATATATATATATATGGAGAGTGGTTGTCCATATGATGCATGTGGAGAGCAATTTTTGTGTGATATTCTCTCAACAAAATTGTGTAGTGGGAATCTAAGTTGTTAGTCTCCCATCACTCTTTCTCCCTCTTCCTTCCGCCACAATATTCTCAGCCTTTCTTCCCTCATTCTATACAGATATTCCAGCCTTTCTATATAGAATAGGCTATTAATTTGGTGTGTGGACGTTTGCATTAGAGACAATCTAGTTTGATTGCTTTATGCTCTTGATTGGAGCTGTTTCTGGGAACCAATGTTCACCTCTGGTTGGAGTACCTCTGGAGATCTAATCGGCTTGAAATTTTGACTGAAGAATTTTCAAAGGTTTGAGGAGTTCCAGTCCCAAATGAAGAAGTCTATCTAAGGGAAAAATGGTGATGATTTTGCTGCGCCAGTGAAGAGCCCATTTGACGGTAGGGAAGAGTTTGACTCTTGCTCTCTGAATTTTCTAATTTCACCCAAGTATTTTCCCTTTCTAAATTTGAATCCTATGCATGTCTAGATCCTTGCGGTGTTGTGTGACTAGTTTATTTAGTTTGTTTTTGAAAATATTTGGATCCTAGTAACACTCAAACCTTCATTGAGGATCCATAGTAACCTTGTATTTAGGTTCTCATACTTTGACTCTTCACTGGCAAAGTAATGGGTCATCCGAGTTGCAATTGGATATGAGTTACTTAGACATGGAGATTTGTGAGATTTAAGATGGGATTAATCTCCTCGTTGTTGTGAAAGATAAGTGTATATCGTATGTATTCTATAATGATCGATTTTAAAAAATTCTTGCACAAGGTAGTAAGACATTTGGAAAATGAGTTTGTGAAAGATGAGGTCATAAAGAGAAATTGAACATTTGAATTCAAAGTATAGTTATCGAAGCTGTTGGAGAGCTAACAAATATCTTCCTCTATGCCTCTTTCGAGAGATAGGAGATAAAAGGACTATATTTGATTGGCAAACATGAAGCTAGAATGGTTCATCAAGATATATTCATTCTTTTAATTAGTTGGACTCCATGGGCTTGTTGCTAGACATCTACTATGGAGATTAGGTACTCTTCAATTAATGGAGATTAATTGAAATAGTTATTGGTTTGAAGATGTTTAAACCAATGTGAATATTTCAATATTAAAAATATCACAACTAGTTGTGAGCGCATATCCAAGGAATGGATGAACCTAAAGGATTACACATAAAACCTTATAGGAAGTTCTACTTGATGGTAGGAATTTTCCATGGAGTTAGAAAATTCTCCTATGGGGTTTTGGAGTAGAATTCAGTTCACTAATTTTTTGGTTATCTTGACTTGATTAATTTAATTGTTAAATTAGTCACAATAATTTAAGGAGTTAAATTAGACCAATTAAATTAAAGAATTAATTTAATTGGTGCGATGTGATAATTAATTAGCCAACTTAAAGAGTTAAGTTAACATCATTTAATTGAAAGAGTTATGTATGGCTCCTTGATTGATGAATTAAAAGCATGCTATCATATGATTTAAGTGTTAATTTATATAGTTAGTATGTTTTAATTCATAGTGATTAATGTTGAGTGTTGATTTGCCATTAATTGATGTTATTTGCAATATAGCATGTTAATTAATTGTTGAAAGAGTTTTGGTTATTTTTGGATCCAATGTGACTGGAATTTTATTGGAGATTTTGAAGAATTTAATTCTTAATTTTCCTAAGTTTTGAAAGCATGTTTAAGCACTTGAATTTCTAGTTTTAAAAGGTGTTTTAATTTGGAAATCAATCTGAAATATATGTAATGATGTTGACGACATGTGCTAAAATTGTTGGTGCATAAACATTGAGTGGATAACACACTTGACAAGCCTTGAACCTCCAAAGGTAGGGCTACTAGCATAGCCTAGGCACTAGTTGGGCAGTGTCCACACGTTGTGCACATAGGCTATGAAGCCATGCGCCAAGTGTTGCCAAGCAGTCCAGTTTTAGGGGTGTTTGGTGCGCTTTAAGTTGTTTTCTCAATTTCTTTAATGCTCAATAGGTTTTTGCACTACACACATTAGGTGCACAAGTGTTGTGTAAGGTCTTAAAATTATGTTTGACATTGTTGAATGCTTTTGAAAATTGGTTAAAGTTGATCTCTAATATGTGGCATAAATGTTATGCTTGGTTCAATTATTTGTTTATGAGATAAGCATTTAATTGTTAGAATTAATTGTTAATTCTTGATTTATTTATTGTTCATTTAATTTCTGAATGAATGAGAATTAATAGGAATGACCATAAGCCTTTAAAATTGATTTTATTTATTTCAAAGTTATTGAAATGGGGCTTATATGTCTCTTGTTCAATCTTGTAAAAGTTATAAGAGTAGAATCATTAGAAGTGGGGATTTTCGTTTCATGTAAATGTTGCATGGAGCAAGGAGTTTAATGGAGGCATAGAGGCCTTTTGAAAACCCATGAATATATGGGATACACTTACGTAATAGTTTAGTTTAATCAACCTACTTAAAAGCAACCAAAGTGATGCACCTATGGCTCTAAGTGCATCACTTGGTTAGGCTCATGTCATCCCACCCTAGGAACATGCTAGGCTATTTACTTACTTATGCTTTCCATATGCTATTGATTATGTGATTCATGATTAGGATATAGAGAACTTAAATAAGAAAATAAAAATGATGAGATCTCTGCAACAAAAAATCTTCCACTTAAAATGTCTAAGTATTTTCAAATATTAAATCAAAATGGATACAAGCTCAAAGTGTTTTAATTAATCTAAACCTTCCACTAATAGTGTACACCATGATGATGCCACCAATTTTGTATGATGGCACTCGGTCACAAGAGTCACACACTTAGGAGGAAAGCTGTGAGCATACACTTAGTATGAGATGCACCTTTGACTTGGGAACCCTCATACATTAGCACTCGATCATGCGGGAAGTCGTGAGGCCATCTTGAGATAAAGTTTGATTGGTGGGTTTGACTTAAAAATTAATAGTATAAATGGCACATGGCCACATGGGTCAATATGAAAAGTGAGGCAAAATATATCAAGAGTTGCATGAGATGCAATTAGCAAA
>JACGDI010005686.1:0-44370 GCA_014898725.1 Jacaranda copaia
ATATTCATTTATACATGTCACTTCTCAATTGGCCCAAAAATTAAGCTGTCTACACCTATATCCTTTAGGGGATTCACCTTAGAAACAACCGCAAGGCTACTAAATGTAGTACCTTGAGGTAATGCCAAAAATACCACACAAGAAGTGGTATGACAAAGCACCCTCTTACCATTTTTTAAAGGTTTGGCGGTCTCTCGCATATGTGAAGAGATTAATGAGAGACAAGTTGGATAGTCGATCCTCCTTATGCAAGTTTGTTAGATATCTAGAGAGTCTATGGGTTATTATTTCTATGATCCCTCAAAACAAAAGGTGTTTGTCTCAAGGAATGCCACCTTTTTGGGAAAAAAAAATTCTATTAGATAGAAAATGCATTGTTTTTGAACTTGATGAAGTTTAAGATGATCAACAAATCCCACAAGTGATGGAAACATTTAGTGAGCCTTACACACAACCTCTACGTAGGTTGGACCGAATTAAGAAACAACTTGAAAGGTTCAGATTTCTTCATGAAATGGGCCAATCAGATATATATCTAAATACCAACAAGGAAGTTATGTTGGATATAGACTCAAGACATTAGCTTGAAGCCATGAGATCTGAAATGGACTCCATGCACTCCAACAAAGTATGGATTTTGCTAGATCTACCAAAGAAAATTGTTTTTGTTGGTCACAAGTGGATCCATAAGCAAAAGCTATGAGTTGATGGAGAGTCTATGACCTTTAAGAAAACCTTTTCACCAGTTGCAATGTTTAAGTACATTTGGATTCTACTTGCCATAGCTGCATATTATGACTATGAGATATGGTAAATGGATGTGAAAATTGCTTTCCTTAATGGCAACATTGAAGAAGAAATCTATATAGAGCAACCACAAAGTTTTACATCCAAGGGGAGTGAGCAAAAGGTTTGCAAACTACAGAGATCTATTTATGGACTCAAGTAATCATCCTGAAGTTGGAACATACATTTTGACAAGATAGTCAAATCATTTGGCTTTATCAAAAATGTGTATGAACATTGGGTGTATTAGAAGGTGAGTAGAAATAGTGTATAGTTTATTATGCTTTATGTTGATGGCATCCTTCTTATTGGGAATGAGGTAGGTATGTTAGAGTATACTAAAGTGTGGTTGTCTACTTAATTCTCCATGAAGAATTTGGGAGAAGTATCCTACTTATTGGGAATACTTATCTATAGAGATAGATCAAGGAGAATATTAAGGCTATCCCCAATTATGTACATTAAAAAAGTACTAAAACGATTTAATATGGAAAAATCCAAGAAAGGATTTCTTCCCATGAGATATAGTATTTATCTCTTTAAGTCTATGGCCTCAAAGACTAAGGTGGAGAGGCAAAAGATATCTCATATACCTTATGCATCTGCTATAGCGAGCATAATGTAAGTAGTTCAATGTATAAGACCGGATGTGGCATTTGCTCTAAGTGTTACAAGTAGGTTCCAATCCAATCTTGATGAGAGTTGCTGGATGGCTGTAAAAATAATCCTTAAGTACTTAAGATGGACTAAGGAATTATTTTTAGCATACAGCAATGGAAAATTGAAACTTGAGTGGTTTTTGAATTTAAGTTTCCAATCTAATGTAGCTGACTTAAAATTCACCTTTGGATTTATATTTTACCTTAATGGTAGCACAATGAGTTGGAAGAGTTTCAAACAAGACACCACGACCAACTCTACCACTAAGGCAGAATATATTACGATTTTGAAAGCTACAAAGGAAGGTGTTTGGATAAAAAACTTCATCCAAGAGTAGAATGTAGTGTTTGGCATGTTTGAGCCTATAGTTTTCTTTTGTGACAACGGTACGGTTACACAAGCTAAGGAGCCAAAATCTCATCAATGATCCAAGCACATTTTTGAGGCGATACCATTTGATCTAGGAGATCATAGGTAGAGGCGACATTCGAGTGGAAAAAATTACCTCATAAGAGAAATAGCAAATCTACTAACTAAACCCCAATCACAAAAGGTCTTTGACATCATATGAAGATGGGTCTCAAGACTATGGGAAATTAGCTTTAGGGTAAGTGGGAGATTGTTGGAATAGTGCCCCACAAGCCAATTGAATTAGTATGTAAACTATTTCACTTGTGATATAATCTTGATAGAATGATATTTCTTATAAATGGCCATCTTTATCTTATGCTTGCATTACTTCAATGTCATATGGTTGAAGCCCTTAGATCACACAAGACTATGGAACTTGATCGCACACTAGGTGGTGATCATGGAATAAGTCTTATACAGTTGTGATCTTAAATATCCTATGCTATAGAATCTTATGAGACAAGGCATCTAAGATTCAGATAGACTACATTAACGATGCATAATCCAAGTGTTGGATGTTGCTCCATTTAATTAGCAAATTGTATAAAATATGGGTGTATGTTAGTGAGTGCTTATTAAAAAATATGGCACTGGAGACTCGCCCAAAGAATCAACTAGATAACCATAGTAGCAAGTCGGTAGTGGCTAGTTCTCCAACTTATGCTAGTGCGTATAATTAGTCCTTTGACATAAGGATCCGTTGTAACCTTGTGTTTAGGTCCTCATGCTTTGACTCCATCTTGCCCACTTAGTAGGCATTTTGGTGGTGATTGAGCATGAGCTACTTAGATATGGAGGTTTATGAGATCTAAGATGGGATTTGACTCCTTGCCTTTGTAAGAGCAAGTGCATCTCCTATGTGTTCTATGATGATCGGGTTCCTAAGAGTCTTTAACCAAGGCAGTGCGACAATTTGGAAAAAAGGTTTTCCAAAGATGAGGTCATAAATCAGAATCGAACATTAAGAATAGATGCATAGTATCAAGGCTATTAGAGAGCCGATGAATATCTTGCCCTAAGTCTTTTTCATGGAGATAGGAGACAGAAAGACTATATTTGCATGGTACATGTAGAGCTAGAATAGTTCACCAAAAGCATTATTTCGCTAATTGTTGAGCTCTATGAGCTTGAGGTTGGAGATTGACCTTGGAGATTAGGTCTTGTCAATTAATAGAGATTAATTGAATTAAATTGGTTAGTTTAAAGGAGTTTAAACTAACGCAAATATATGGTATTCTAAACTCACAAAGGTTGTGAACTCATGTCCAATGAGTGGTAGAACCTAATGGGTCACACACAAAATTCAATCGACAATCCTAAATATTAAGGGAAATCTTTTAAGTGTTAGAAGAATTTCATGGTTGCCGAAAATTGATAGAATCAATTGACACAATTTTTAGTCATCTTGGCTTGATTAATTTAATAGTTAAATTGATCTAATTAATTTAAGGAGTTAAATTAAGACTAATTAAATTAAGTTTTAATTCAATTTGCTGCCTCATGAATATCAATTAGTCCACTTAAGGATTTAAGTTAACAAAATCTAGCTTAAAGAGTTGAGCTAGTTGACTTAAAGGTTAAGTCAAAGTTTAATTAAATTAAAGTGTTTAGCTTAATTAAAATGAAGAATTGATCTTGGAGTGAGAATTCAAATGAAATGTTCATTTGGTGTTGAATTAAAATTTAATTAGGTAAACATTTCATGAGATGAAATGTAGAATCCAAATTAAATTCAAATTCATCACAAATTAACTTGCAACTTACAAGATGCTTGCAAGTTGGCATGTTTAGGTGGCATCCCCACCTTGAGGAAGGTGTGATGCCTCCTTAGAATCACACCATCTCCATTCTATATATAGATATGGAATAAGGGGCGGCCAGTATTAAGATTATTCACACATTTTGTGCATCTAAAAGTTTGATCTAAAATTCCCTCCAAAAGTGATTCTTTAATGTGTTGAGGCTTCACTCTCCTCTTCACCTCCCTCACCAGTTTTGGACTCATACTAGATCTCTTTCTCCTTGATTTTTCTAGCTAAATTGAGGTGAAAATGATTGTCAATTTGTGTGGACTTTGGCATTAGAGGTAAGACAATTTTTGGATTGCTTGCTTTGGTGATCCTCTGTTTGAGTAGTGTGTTTCTTGATTTTTTTTGAGGTCTTTCTGAAAGATTTTGGTGTTAACATTTTTACTAGATGTTCTCCATCAAGTTGGTGAAATTTTGGTCCAATTTGGCTTGAATTTGAGGTGATTTTCTTGATCAAAAGTTTATCATATTGTGCTGCGCCAGAAGCAGCCTGCCTTTGGGAAAGGAAGCTCTACTTTAAGTTTTTGGTTGGATTTTGCTTGAAAGGTAACAATTGGACCTTAATCTATTATATAGGCATGATTTAGATTATTGGATTGGTGTAATATAAGTTATATTTTAGTTTTTAAATATTTTAAATTGGATCCTTAGCATTACATCTCTTTCAGAACCATTAACCATCCTTGACCTAAAGAGCCCTCTAGACAAAGTGAACATTTCATGTCTTGTTTGAACACCACATAACTGTTGTAGGTGTGTGCGGATCTCACAGGTATGTCTCATATGCTCATGAGTCCTTTGGAGCTCATTGGTCATGGAAGCCATCATGAGGCATCTCGTTTGTCGATCATCATCTACAAACTTAGTGAACAATTCGTGGGCCTCATCGATGGGGTCATCGTCCAAGGTGTCTTGTGGACTTTGATCGTAAACATAGGTCCTCTTTTCATAGTCTAGAATTATCTTGAGATTACTCAACAAATCACAAAAATTTGCCCTAGTTAGTTTATTGGTTTCCAAAATATTGTGGAGTGGGTTCTTAGCCATTTTTTTTTAAGATTTCAAAATCTACAAGAGATGAAAGGAAGAGAATAAGTAAAAGATTAAATATTGATATTGAAAACACATTCATGGTCTTTCAAGCATGTTTTTATCCCACCATTTTACCAAATCCATCACCCTCTTAAAGAATTCAAGAAATCTCACTTCATAGTGAGAATCAAGACCCTACAAACTTGTAAATAGACCTACGTCTCGTGAGACATACACAAACAATCAAAAGATAAGTCTCATGAATATCTTGATATATTTTGTCTCACTTTTCATGTATAACCATGACTTGTGTAATATCTACACTAGTAAGTGTTAACTCAAAGTCAAACTTTAATTCAAGACCGTTGCAGTCATCCCACGACTTGTGTGCCAATGCATGGGAAGCCTCAAATCAAAGGTGCATCATATTCTAAGTATATGGCCACAACTTTCCACCATAAGCATGACCTACAACTCATGAGACATCACACAAATGGCGGTAGTGTCCTCATGCCACATACCATAGGTAGAAAGGATAGATTAATTAAAAATCGTTTTAATTTGTATCTATTTTGACTTAATATTTGAAAGCACTTAGACATTCTAAGTGGGGGGATTTTCTTGCTTGCAAAGATTTCATCAATTTTATCTTCTTATTTAGGTTTCCTATACCCTAATCATGCATATCATACATCAATAGGATTGGGAAAGTATAAATAAAAAAATGCAGTTAGTATGCTTCTAGGGTAGGATGACTATGAGCCTTAACTAAGTGGTGCACTTAGAGCTATAAGTGCACCACATAGTTGATTTTAAGTAGGTTGATCAAACCAAGCTATTGCATGAGTGTATCGCCATACATTCATGGGCCTTCAAGCCTCTTTAGGTTTTATTTGCTCCTTGCAACTTTTATAAGAGAAAGAAATCCTCACATCTAGTGATTCTACTCGCACAACTTTTACAAGATAGAATAAAGAGGCATGTAAACCCCATTTAATACAATCATTTTCAACAAATTGAAATAAATAAAATCAATATTAAAGGTTCATGATCATCTCCATTCATTCATCGGTCATTCAATAATTAAATGAAAAATAAATAAATCTAGAGTTGACATTCAATTCCAACAATTAAATGCTTACCTCATAAATAATTAATTGGCCAAGCAAGAGGAAGCATAACAATTATGGCACATTATTGAAGATTAACTTTAACAAGTTTTTAAAAGCAATAAAAAATGTGCAACATAATTATGAGAACTTGCACAATATAACTATTATTTGAGAAATAGAACTTTGGTTGCTAAAGGAACCAAAAATAACACTCAAAACTCCTCTAAACCAAAACTGCCCACTGCAGGCCCAGCCTGGGTGCATGACTGTGCGGCTAGCATGCCAACGGCCTAGCCAACACTAGCTACAGCTAGTAGCCACCATGTTTCAAGGTTTTATGTGAGTTAAATCAATTTTTGTTCAAGTTTTGTGCACCAAAAAATTTAGGACACCTCCTAACCATTAAATCACACAATATAGATAAAATTTCAATTCCAAAACACCTTTCAAAAATGAAATTTCAAGTGCTCAATCACGTTTCAAGAAACAAGTTCAAGTAAGAATCATATTCTTCAAAAGTCTCCAATAAATTTCAATCATATTGGATCCAAAAATGACCAAAAAAACTAAAGGCTAAATATGACAAGCTATGTCAACATATAACATCAACTAATGCCAAATCAAAATTCAACATTAGAAACTATGAATTAAAACATACTAACCATGTGAATTAACACTTAAACACATATTGGCATGCTTCCAATTCATCAAGTGAGAAGCCACACACAACATCATCCAAACACTCCAATCCATAGGTCAAATCAAGTATTTGGTGATTTTGATCAATTCGTCATATGAATCATAGCATGAATTAGGCTCTAATACCACTTGAAGTCACATATAGCACTAGGATCCAATTACCAAAGCTAAAAAATGTGAAAACAGTACCCCTACAAGCCAATGAGATTGGCCTTGTAAACTATTTCACTCACAGTACAATCTTGTTTGAATGATTTTCATTATATAGCCAACTTCATCTTATGCTTTGTTTCACTTCACTAGCATTTGGATAAAACCCTTAGATCACCTATGACTGCGGGACTTAGTTTGGTGACCATCAAATAAGTCTCACACGATCGTGATCTTAAATCTTTCAAGTTATAAGATCTTATGAGATGAGGCATTTAAGATCCAAATAGACTTGCACTAACGATGCATAAATCTAAGGATTGGAGATTGCTCCATTCTATGAACAACTGTATGAGATATGGGTACATGTTAGCGAGTGCTTGTTAGAGAACAATGCACTAAATATCCACTAGAGAATCCACTAGTTGGTAGTGCCCAGTTCTCTTGCTTACACTAGTGCATATTATTAGTCCTCTAACTTGAGGGTCCATGGTAACTTTGTGCCCAATCCTTATGTTGTGACTCTTCCTTGACCACCTAGCGGGTCTTTTAGGTGGAGATTGGGTGTGAGCTACTTGGCATGGAGATTTGTGAGATCCAAGAGAGAATCTGATTCCACATCTTTGTGAAGGGCAAGTGCATCTCCTATATGTTCTATAATGTTGATTCCAATAAATCCTCACACAAGGTGATGTGACAATTTGGGAAGGTATTTCCAAAGATGAGCTCACAAAGGGAATCTAACATTAAGAATAGAAATATAGTATTGAGGCTATTAGGGAGCTCACAAATATCTTACCTTGGGCCTCTTTCAAGAGATAGAAGATGGAAGGATTGTATTTACATGATACACATATTGCTAGAATGGTTCTTCAAGAGTATTCATTTCGGCCAATTAGTTAGGCTCCATGGGCTTGAGGTCAGGCATAGACCACGGAGATTGGTTATTCTTCAATTAATGAGATTAATTGAATTGAGTGGCTTAGTTTAAAAGAGTTTAAACTAAAGTGAATGTTTGGTATTCCAAAAGTCACAAGGAGTTGTGAACCCATGTCCAATGAATGGTAGAACCACATAGGTCACACACAAAAACCAATGACATGGTATATTAAAGAAAGACGAATTTTCTAAGAGTTGGAAAATTCATGACTAATTTTTTGAGGAGGCAAAATTGTAGTCATTTTGGCTTTATCAATTTAATTGTTAAATTGGTCAAATTAATTTAAGAGTTAAATTAAGATCAATTAATTAAAGGTTAGTTCATTGATGTCACATGACTATCAATTGATAAAAATTAATTTAAGGTTTGAGTTAATTTTTACTAGCTCAAATTGTTAAGCGCTTTGACTTAAGAGTTGAGTCAAATAATTATGAATTAAATTAAAGTTTTAATTCAATTAAGTTGGAGAGATATTTTTTAGGAGAATTATTAAATGAAGAGTTTGTTTAATAAGAATTAGAATTAGAATTTAATTGCAAGACATTTCATTAGATAAAATTTGTGCTTCCATTAAATTCAATAATCATAAAGTTAGTGGCCACCTAAGCCAGGGACACTTGGCATCACCTCCTTGTGGGAGGTGTGTGACTACTCCTATATATGGATATGGTAGAGTGGCTAGCCAGAGGTATGTAAGGTGTGCACATTTTGTGTGATTTTCTCCCAATAATATTGTGTAGTGGGAATCTAAGTTGTTAGCCTTTTATCCCTCTCTCCTTCTCCCTCCTCCTGCCACCTCAATATTCCTAGCCTTCCTCCCCTCATTCTCTATATATTTTCCATCCTTTATGTAGATAATAGGGCATAGATTTGGTGTGTGAATGTTTAGATTAGAGACAATCTATTTTGGCTACTTTTGCTATTGACTAGAGTAGTTTCTGGCACTAGATTTTGTTTCAAAAAATCTAGTGTTTTGATTGGCCTAAAATTTGGATTAAAGAATCTTCAAAGTTTTTAGGAGTTGCAAAAAACATTTCAGCCAAAACAGAGGAGTCCATCTTAGGAAAAATCAGTAGTGATTCTGCTGCACCAGTGAGGAGCTTATTTGACAATTTAAGAGAGTTTTCTTGGTCTTCGAATTTTTTCTTTCAACCGGATATTTCACTCTTCTAAATCTAAATATTATTCATATTTGGATCCTTTTGGTGTTGTGGAGGCTAGTTTCTTCAGTTTGTTTTGACAATATTTGGATCTTCGTATCACACAAACCTTCAAGTGGTATTGGAACCATATTCATCCATGGATTTGGATTTTTCTTAGCTTGGGTGATTGGTTCTTATGAAAAATAGATCAATATCACCATGTACTAAATCCAGATGATGGGTTGGAGTGTATGGATGATCTTGATTGTGGTTCCTTGATTGAAGGATTGAATGATGCAATTGTGGGCTTTCATTGTTAAATCATATGATGGGCATGTTTTGATTCAATTTTCTGATGTTAAATTTTGATTTGGCATTGGTAAATGTTATATTCTGATATAGCTTGTTGTGAATGGCCTTAAGTTGTTTTGCTCATTTTTGGGCCCAATAAGCTTGGATATAATTGGAGATTTTTGAAGAAAATGATTCTTGCTTAAACATGTTTTTCAAGCATCTTTGGGCACTTGATATTTCAGTATTAAAAGATGTTTTAATCTAAAATTTTCACCTATGGTGTGTGTTTTGATTTTTAGAAGTTGTTCTAAAACTATTGATCACAAAAGTTGAGCTAAAAATGGCTTGACTCGACCATAAACCCTAAAACAGAGATGCTGCCAACTCTTGGTAGCCCATAGCATGGCAATGGCCAAGAGCCACTACCTAGCAGTGAGCAAGCCTCGGCCACCAGCCCCTAGTTGGGTTTGGGATAGGTTTTGAGCTTATTCTTTGTTCCTTTAGTAACCAAACTTGTTTTGAAACACACATATTGGTTGCAGAAATGTTGTGCAAGGCCTCAAAATTTTGTTGGACACTTGTTAAATTGGATCTCCAATTATGGAAAAAAATATGATGCATAAATACTATGCTTGTTTTTGTATGATCGATTATTTGGTAATATGATTAGTGCTTAATTGCTGGAATTGAATGTCAATCTTAGTTTATTTATTGTACATTTAGATGTTGAATGGATGATGAATGAATGGGGATGATCATGAGAATTTCAATGTTGATTTTATTTATTTCAAGTTGTTGAAATGGCGCTTGCATGCCTCTTGTTCTATCTTGTAAACGTTGCAAGGAGAAAAGAGGATCCAAGGAGGCTTGAAGACCCAAGAATATATAGGATACACTCATGTAATAGCTTAATTTAATTAACCCACCTAAAATCAATCAAGTGATGCACCTATGGCTTTAAGTGCATCACTTGATTAGGCTCATCGTCATCCTATCCTAGAAGCTTGCTAGGCTATTTACTTCTTTATGCTTTCCATATCCTATTAATGTATGAGATGCATAATTAGGATATAGAAAACCTAAATAAATGATGAGATCTTTACAAGTAAAAGCCCTCCACTTAGAAGGTCTAACTATTTTCAAATATTAATTCTAAATGGATACAAATTAAAAGAGTTTTAATTAATCCAAGCGTTCCACCAATAGTGTATGCCATGATGATGCTACCGATTTTATGTGATGCCACTCAATCACGGGAGTCATACTTAGGAGGACAGCTATGAGGATACACTTAACATAAGATACACCTTTAACTTGGGAACATAAGATACACCTTTTCATATACACCTTTAAGACAACATTTGATTGATGGGTTTGACTTAACACTTAGTAGTATAGATGGCACATGATCATGTGGGTTTATATGAAAAGTGAGCTAAAATATATCAAGAGTTGCATGATATGCAATTAGCAAAAATGCTTACCCTTCGATTGCTCATGGATGGCACTTGGTCATGGGTGTCCATTGGCAAGTCATTGGGGTATTGATTCTCACTAGGAAATTTAACTTCCTGAATTCTTCTTAGGGGTGAAGATTTTGATAAAATAGTGGGAGATAAACATGCTTGAAAGATCATGAACATGTTTTAATATCAAATTCAATCACATGCTCATATCCTCTTTTTCACCTTTTAGCATTTGTGAAATCTCAAGAACGGTTAAAATTCCACTCAATGTTATTTTGAAAACTAATAAACCAATCAGGCCAAACTTCCATGAATGACTTAACCTCAAAAATTTCTCTAGATTCCTAGAAGCAGATATACATCCTATATCATGGTACTCCTAATCCCTTTGGGATTAGTGTAAATCTAGAGACACATGAAAAGTTCACAAATTGGGCTTAGGATCATCCTATCCCTTAGTCTCACAATGGCATCTAAAAACTTTAAAAGTCTCAAGGACACATGAATGATACCTTGGTTAAAATTTACAAAGCGTTGTAAAACAAATGAGGTATAAGAAGTTCATGGTGTCAAAGGAGAGTTTTTAAGCCAAGATGGATGTTAATTCAATTGTCATCAACTATGATCTAAAGATGATTAGGCTTGGAGAAGCTTTTCAACCTGCATGTAGTGATGGACAATGATCTCCATGAGAATTTGATCCACACATTCTCACGAAGTTTTATTAATCAAAGTGTTAATCTAGAAGAAGAATACCACGATAAGGGGAAAACCTTTGACACTTGTTTCCTCTTCCACATCTATGGGCTCAAGGGGTGCTAGAAAATGATGTAAAAGGAAGAAATGTTTTTCCTCAAAAGGAAAACAACTATCAAAGGCATTTGAAGGAGTCAAGAAGATTATAGAGGAAAAAGTTGATATTATTTGTTTCTACTTGGGCAAAATAGGCCATTGGAAGCACTGTTGTAAGGAATACCTTGCAACCTTTAAGAAGGGTATGTAATTTGTTGACATGCATTTTAGGTTAAATTCTTCCTCATGGATATATGATATTGCATGTGGTTCTTTTCTTTGTAAGTTGTTGCAAAGAATAAAAAGAAGAATAAAACTAAGTGATGTGGATAAGATCCACCACCTTGACAAAGGAGAAAGAGTTATGTCCAAAGCCAAAGGTATAAAATAAGTCAGACTTAGATAACTCCATACTTGTATTGGACCTTTGTCATATAGTACCATATACTATTGAAAATATTATTTCAATTTCTATTTTGGATAGCGAAGTATTTGATCTTTCTATACCAAATGAAAGATTGAAAACATTAAAGAATGGGTCTTTAATTGCTCATGGTACACTTAACAAATGATTGTGCATGTAGGATTCTTAACCATCACTAATGTACTTTCAACTATGTAAAAATATTGGACAACTAAGAAGATGCCATGTTATGACATGCAAGACTTGGTCGTATCTCCAAAAATATGATGAACAAATTAGAAGCTTTCAAAGCACTAAATGTTAGTGGCATTGAGGACCTTCCTTTTTGTGATCTTGTCTAAAGGGATAAATAACCAAAACTCCTTTTGTAGGACAAATGGAGCACTCCATAAATCCTTTAGATTTGATCCATATGAATGTTTGTGGACCACTAAGAGTTAGTGGGAGAGGAGGGTATTCGTACTTCATCACCTCACCGATGATTGTAGTCGGTATAGACATGTGTATCTTATGAAATACAAGTTTGAGGCCTTTGAAAAGTTAAAAGAGTATAACAATGAAGTAAAAAAGCAAAAGGGACTTAGTATTAAAGCCCTTCAATTGGATAGAGAGTAAAAATACTTAAGTACCATATTCTTGGATTATCTAAAGAAAAATGAGATTCTCTCCCAATGGACTCCACCTGGCACACCTCAACACAATGGAGTAGCCAAGAGAAGATACCTTACCTTATTGGACATGGTACATTCCATAATGAGCTTCTTTGATATGCCTATATCCTTTTGAGGATACGATTTAATGATGGCAGCAAAGTTACTAAACATAGTACCTTTAAAGTCGGTGCCAAAAAAACAATATGAGATATAGCATGGCGAAACACCCTCTTACCACTATCTAAGGGTTTGGGATTCTCCTGCCTATGTGAGATGGATAGTAGGAGATAAGATGGATAGTAGATCCATCTTGTGCAAGTTTGTGAGATACCTAAGAGAGTCTATGGGTTATTACTTTTATAATCCCTCAGAGAAAAATGTATTTGTTTTGAGGAATGTTGATAGAAAAGGCAATAAAATTAAACTTGGTGAAGTTCAAGACGATCAATAAATCCCACAAGCGGTAAAAACAAATAAATATCAAAAAGCGTAGTACACAACCTCTAAGAAGGTTAGATCGAATCTAGAAGTAACTCAAAAAGTTTGGATTTCTTCATGAGACAGGTTAATCAGATAGAGATCTGAAGACCTATGAGAAAGCCATGTTGGACATAAATTCGAGACGTTGGCTTGAAGCTATGAGATTTGAAATGGACTCTATGTACTCAAACAAAGTATGGACTTTGATAGATCCACCAAAATAAATAGTTCTCTTTGGTTAAAAATGAATCTATACGCGAAAGCTTGGGATAGTTGGTGAAGTGGTGACTTTTAAGGTGCGACTAGTGGTAAAAGGCTACACTCAAAAACCCAATATCGATTTTGAGAAAACCTTTTCACCAATCACTATACCTAAATCCATTCAGATTTTACTTGCCATAGCCATATATTATGACTATGAGGCATGGCAAATGGATGTGAAAATAGGTTTTCTCAATGGAGACATTGAAGGAATGATTTATATGTAGCAACCACAAAATTTTACATTCAAGGGGAGTGAACAAATGGTTTGCAGATTCTAGAGGTCTATTTATGGACTCAAATAGACATCTCAGACTTGGAACATGCATTTTGATTAGAAAGTCAAATCATTTGGCTTTGTCAAAAATATATATGAAACATATGTGTGCAAGAGGCCAATGGGAGTAGTGTATAATTTATTGTGCTTTACGTCGATGGCATTCTTTTCATTAGGAATGAGAGAGAAATGTTAGAGTGCTAAAGCATAGTTATCTACTCAATTCTCCATAAAGAATTTAAGAGAAGCATCTTACGTATTAGGAATACGTATCTATAGAGATAAATCAAAGAGAATGCTGGGGCTTTTCCAAATCCCGTACATTGACAAAATACTAAAGAAGTTTAGTATGGAAGAATCCAAGAGAGTATTTCTTCCAATGGGACATATCATTCGTCTCTCAAAGTTTATGGCCCTAAAATTGAGGAAGAGAAATGAAGAATGTTTCACATACTTTACGCATCCACTATATGATGCACATTGTATGCCGTTCAATGTACAAGACTGGATGTGGCGCACTCGCTAAGCGTTATGAGTTGGTTCCAATCCCGATGAGAGTCACCGGATAGCTATAAAAGCAATCTTTAAGTACTTGAAAAAGACTAAAGACTTGTTTTTGGTATACGTCAATGGAAAATTGAAACTCGCAAAATTTTTGGATATTAGTTTCCAATCAAATGTAAATGACCTAATATTCACTTTTGGATTAGCATTTTGCCTTAATGGCAGTATGGTGAATTGAAAGAGTTCTAACAAGAGACCATGGCCAAAACAGCTAATAAGGTGAAATAATTTGTAGTTTTGGAAACTACAATGAAAGGTGTTTGGATGAAAAACATCATCCAAGAGTTGGATATAGTGCCTAGCATACGTGAACCTACGATTGTCTTTTGAAGACTATTTGGGACTTGACATATTAAATGTGTTGTCATTTGATAAATGGTATTAATTGATAAAGGTGACAACTAAGTGGATAAAAGTTTCCTCAAAAGAGAACATAGTAGAACTACTTTATTAACCCCTAAAAGCTAGAGGTTGTTGGAGGACATCTTATAAAGATGAATCTCAAGGCCACAAAGCATTGGCTTTAGGGCAAGTGGGAGATTATAGGAATAGTGCCCTGCAAGCAAATGAGGTTGGCTTTGTAAACTATTTAACTCATGGTACAATTTTGATTGAATGATATTCTTCAAATGGCCATCTTCATCTTATACTTTGTTTCACTTCACTAGCATTTGGATGAAGCCCTTAGATCACCTATGATTGCGAGACTTGGTTTGGTGACCATGGAATAAGTCTCACATGATCGTGATCTTAAATCTTCCAAGTCATGAGATCCTATGAGATGGGGCATCTAAGATTCAGATAGACTTGTACTAATGATGCATAAATCTAAGGATAGGTGATTACTCTATTCCATGAGCAAACTGTATGAGATATGGGTGCATGTAAGTAGATGCTTATTAGAGAACAAGACATTGAAAACCTATCGGAGAATTTACTAGTTAGTAGTAGTAGAAAGTCGGTAGTGGCTAGTTCTCCTATTTATGCTAGTGCATATTATTAGTCCTCTGACCTAAGGGTCCATGGTAATCTTGCATTCGATCCTCACGCTTTGACTCTTCTTTTACCACCTAGTGGGTCTTTTGGGTGGAGATAGGTGTGAGCTACTTAGCGTGGAGGTTTATGAGATCCAAGAAGGAATTCAACTCCTTATCTTTGTGAAGGGTGAGTATATCTTTTATGTATTTTATAATGATCGATTCCAATAAATCCTTGCGTATGGTGATGTGACAATTTGGGATGGCATTTCCAAAGATGAGGTCACAAAGGGAATTGAACGTTAAGAATAGAAATATAGTATCTAAACTATTAGGGATCCGACAAATATCTTATCCTAGGCCTCTTTCGAGAGATAAGAGATGGAAAAACTGTATTTGCATGGCACGCATAATGCTAGAATAGCTCTTTAAGAGCATTCATTTTGACTAATTAGTGGGCTCCTTGGGCTTGAGGTTGGACATCGACCATGGAGATTAGGTACTCTTTAATTAATGAGATTAATTGAATTGAGTCGCTTAGTTTAAAAGAGTTTAAATTAAAGTGAATATTTGGTATTCCAAAAGTCACAAGGAGTTGTGAACCCATGTCTAATGAATGGTACAATCTAATAAGTTACACATAAAATTCATGATTGATTTTTGAAGAAGGCAAAATTGTAATCATTTTGGCTTGATCAATTTAATTATTAAATTGGTCAAATTAATTTAACATTTAAATTAAGATCAATTAACTAAATATTAATTAATTGATTTCGCATAACTATCAATTGATCAAAATTAATTTAAAGGTTGAGTTAATTTTGACTAGCTCAAATTGTTAAGCACTTTGACTTAAGAGTTTAGTCAAATGATTATTAATTAAATTAAAGTATTTAATTTAATTAAGTTGGAGAGATAATTATTGACTGAAGAGTTCATTAAATAAGAATTAGAATTTCATTGCAAGATGTTTCATTAGATGAAATTTGTGCTTCAATTAAATTCAATAATTACAAAGTTAGTGGCCACCTAAGCAATGGACACTTGGCATCACCTCCTTGTGGGAGGTGTGTGACCACTCCTATATATGGATAGAGTGGATGGCCAGACGTATGTGAAGTGTGCACATTTTGTATGATTTTCTCCCAATAATATTGTGAGTGGGAATCTAATTTATTAGCCTCCAATCACTCCCTCCTTCTCCCTCCTCCTTCCACCTCAATATTTCCAGCCTTTATGTAGAGAATAGGCCATAGATTTGGTGTGTGGATGTTTACATTAGAGACAGTCTATTTTGGTTGCTTTTGCTCTTGACTCGAGCAGTTTTTGGCGGCCAGTTTTTGCTTCTTCTAGGATTACCTATGGTGTTCTAATTGGACTAAAATTTGGATTGAAGAATCTTCAAAGTGTTTTGGAGTTCCATTAAAAATTTCAGCCAAAACAGAGCAATCCATCTTTGGGAAAATTGGTGGTGATTCTGCTATGTTAGGGAAGAGCCTATTTGACAATTTAAGAGGGTTTTCTTGCTATTTGAATTTTCTGCTTTCACCCAGGTGTTTTCTTTTCCTCAATTTGAATCCTATGCATATCTAGATCCTTTTGGAGTTGTATGAACTAGTTTATTTAGTTTTTTTAAAAAATATTTGGATCATAGTGTCACGCAAACCTTAAAAAATGGCAAAAATAACTAGGCTCATATGAAGCCAAGGATCTAAACATGCCATAAATTAAGATTTCGTATGAGGATTACCTTTATTTGCCCAAAATCCAAGGAAACTAGGAAAAAGCTTTAAACTCCTTGAAACTATCTCCCAAGCAGCACAGAGCAACCTTTGCCCAACCGTATGATTTTTCCTCAAGCTAAAATTTGTATTGGAACTCATCAACACATTGATGGATCTACAATTCAAAATTTAGCTAGAATAAAAAATGAGAAGCTCTCTAGAAATGCCTCCAAGCAACTGCCTAAAGTACTCCAAAGGCTAGCAATCCAATTGTGTTGCCTCTAATAATAAGATCCACACACCAATGCACAATCCAATTCTCCTCTATGTTAGTTGGAAAACAATGAGGATAAATGCTAGGATGAAGGCTTGATTTGAGGTAAGAGATGAAGAAAAGTGAAGCTTCAACACACAAGGCAACACTTGGAAAATTGGAGAAAAAATGAGAGAATCTAATTCTAGCTTAGAGATCACATGTGATCGTCCCCTTCACACTCTATATTTATATATAAAGAGAGGATGGTGTGATGCCAAGGTAGCATCACACCTTCTTTAAGGGTGTCGCCAAATAGCCCTTACAAGTTCGCATGTGTTTTGAATTTCAATTGGAATCTTCATTTCATCTCATGAAATATCATCCAAATAAATCTTCCTTCGCCATTTAGTAGGCCACTTAGGTTGACATTGGGCATGAGCTACTGGACATGGAGGTTTGTGAGATCCAAGATGGAATCAAACTCTTCGTCTTTATGAATGAAGAGTCATCTCCTATGTATTTTATAATGATCAATTCTAAAAAAATCCTTGTGCAAGGTGATGTAACAATTTGAAAAGGTGTTTCCAAAGATGAGGTCACAAAGGGAACCAAATATTGAGAATAGAAGCTTAACATTGAGGTAAAGGTTTGTGTGGCGCTAGTGATATGGGATAGCCCATTACGCCCAACAGGCCCAATTCTAAATAATAAAGCCAACGAGGCCCAAATAATAAGTGCTTGGTCGACTTGAATCGATCCCTTGTGACAGTACTCATGGTTGACCAGTATCTACTGCATGTGGCAGCATCCGTAGTCAACCCGTATTGACTTCAGGATCAAGCCACGCGTGCAAGCTCTTGTCTTTGGTTGACACGAATTGACCATCGAATCACCCTTTACTCGCTTATCTGGCAAGTTGAATATTTCCACGTCAATGACACATGGCAGCCGGTACAACTGCTGCCAACAACTCTGACAACCCTGCTAACAACTTTGGCAGACATGTGCCCCTTCTAGCACAGTTATCTAGGAAAATTGAAGATTTAGCCACCTGGCACTGTATCAGATTCTGAACATGAAATGACTTTCAACCCCCTGGCAGGGGGAAAAGACTATCACTCCTAATAAGGGTATTTGGGTAAAGTCATGCCCACATAAAACTATAAATACAGCTGGCCCAACCGCGCTCAAGGTAATGCCATTTACACTATTCACTGCATACTCTCCATATATTCTGCTCCATCTAAACTAACTTGAGCATCGGATTGCCTTAGTTGGGGGCATCTCGGCTAGTTCACGTGTGTTCTTAATTGCAGATCTCAAGCCCAATAACACTCAAGTCCATCGGAGTACTGGACCTTCAAGCTCGGAGCAGCATCAGCTAGGATCCAACTATTTCAAACAAAAAAACTAAATAAACTAGCCCACACAATACCATAAGGATCTAGACATGCATAGAATTCAAATTTAGAAGAGAAAAATACCTGGGTGAAAGTAAACAATTCAAAGAGCAAGAAAACTCTCTTCAACCATCAAATAGGCTTTTTACCAACGCAGTAGAATCACCATCGATATTCCCTAAGATGGACTCTTCCATTTTGGCTAAAATTTTTACTGAAACTCCTTATCTCTTTGAAGATTCTTCAATCCAAATTTTAGATCGATCAGAATACTAGAGGTACTCCCTGAAAAACAAAAACTAACTGCCAAAAATTGCTTTAGTCAAGAGCAAAAGCAACCAAGATAGATTACCTCTAGTACAAATGTCCACACTCCAAATCTATGGCCAATTCTCTACATAATGGGTGGAATATCTGCAAAGAATGAGGGAAGAAAGGCTGGGAATATGGAGCTGGAGGGTGGAGGGTGGAGGGAGTTGGAGAGAATTTTGGGAGGCTAACAACTTAGATTATTGCTACACAATATTGTTGGGAGAAAATCACACAAAATGTGCTCACCTTACCTACATCTGGCCAAACACTCTACTATCCATATGAACGAGTAGACACACACCTCCCATAAGGAGGTGATGCCAAGTGTCCTTTTCTTAGGTGGCCACTAAATAGTGATTAGTGAATTTAATTGAAGCACAAATTTCATCTAATGAAATATGTTGCAATTAAATTCTAATTCTTATTAAATGACTCTTCATTTAATAATTCTCCCAAAAATTATCTCTCCAACTTAATTAAATTAAACACTTTAATTTAATTAATAATTGTTTGACTTAACTCTAATGTCAAAGTGTTTAACAATTTAAGCTAGTAAAAATTAACTCAACAGTTAAATTAATTTTAATCAATTGATAGTCAAATAATATCAATTAATTAACCTTTATTTAATTTATCATAATTTAACTCTTAAATTAATTTGACTAATTGAACATTTAAATTGATCAAGCCAAACTGACTACAATTTTGCCTCCTCCAAAAATCGATCATGAATTTTCTAACTCTTAGAAAATTCTCCTTCTTCAATAGACCATGTCATTGACTTTTTTGTGGCCCATGAGGTTCTAACATTCATTGAACATGAGCTCACAACTCCTTATGACTTTTGGAATATCAAATATTCACTTTATTTTAAACTCCTTTAAACCATGCGACTTAATTCAATTAATATCATTAATTGAAGAGTACCCAATCCATGGTCAATGTCCAACCTCAAGCCCATGAAGCCCAACTAATTGGCCAAAATAAATGCCCTTGAAAAATTATTCTAGCATTATATGTACTCCATGCAAATACAGTCCTTCCGTCTTCTATCTGCTAAAAGAGGCCTAGGGCAAGATATTTGTCAGCTCCTTAATAGCCTCAATACTATGTTTCTATTCTTAATGTTTGATTTTAATTGTGACCTCATCTTTAGAAATGCCTTCCCAAATTTTCACGTCGCCTTGTGCAAGAATTTCTTGGAATTGATCATTATAAAATACATAGGAGATGCACTCGTCCTTCACAAAGATAAAGAGTCAAATTCCATTTTGGATCTCACAAACCTCCATGCCAAGTAGGTCATACCCAATCTCAACCCAAAAGACCCATTAGGTGGTCAATAAAGAGTCAAAGTATGATGATTGAACATATGTTACCATGGACTCTCGATTAGAGAGCTAATAATATGCACTAGCATGAGCAGAAAAACTAGCCACTATCGACTTGCCACTACGGCCATCTAGTGGATTCTCTAGTGGGTCTTTAGTGTCTTATTATCTAACAAACACCCACTACAGTTACTTATAGAATGGAGTAATCTCCAACCTTTAGATTTATGCATCGTTAGTGCAAGTTTATCCAGATCTTAGATGCCTTATCTCATAAGATCCTATGACTTGGAAGATTTAAAATCACGATTGTGTAAGACTTGTCCCATGAGCACCACATAGTGCATGACCAAGTTCCATTGTCTTGTGTGACTTAGAGGATTCATCCAAATGCAAGTAAAGTAAATAAATAGCATAAGATTAAGATGGTCATATAATAAATATCATCTAATCAAGATTATCTTATAGTGAAATAGTTTACAAGGCCAATCTAATTGGCTTGTAGGGCACTATTCCAAAAATCTCCCACTTACCCTAAAGCCAATACCCCTTGGCCCTAATATCCATCTTCTCAAGATGTCCTTCAAAGACCATTTGCATTTAAGTGTTTACATAGCAGTTCTGTTGTATTCTCTTTTGAGACATTCTTCATTTCTCTTCCTTAGTCTTGGGGGCTATAGACTTCAAGAGATGAATGCCATGTCCAATGGAAAAGAATCCTCTCTTGGATTGTTCCATACTAGACCTTTTTAGTATTTTGTCAATGTACGAGGTTTGGAAAAGCCCTCGCATTCTCTTCGATCTATTGCTATAGATACATATTCCTAATACGTAGGATGTTTCTCCTGAATCCTTTATGGAGAATTGAGTAGATAACCATACTTTAGTACACTCTAACATTCCTACCTTATTTCTAATGTGAAAGATGTCATCGACATAAAACACAATCAATTATATGTCACTCTCACTAGCCTTTTTGTACACATTAGGTTCATACACCTTTTTGACAAAGTCAAATGATTTGACTATCTTATCAAAATATATGTTCCAAGTTTAGGATGCCAATTAGAGTCCATAAATGGATCTCTGGAGTTTGCAAACCTTTTGCTCACTCACTTTGGGTGTAAAACCTTGTGGTTGCTACATATGAATCTTTTCTTTAATGTCTTTATTGAGGAAAGATGTTTTCACATCCATTTGCAATGCCTCATAGTTATAATATGTAGCTATGACAAGTACAATCACCACTAGTCATGCTTTAAAAGTCACCACTCCCCCATCTATCCTAAGCTTTCGCTTGTAGATCCACTTGCAACCAATGGAAACTATTTCCTTTGGTGGATCTACCAAATTCCATACTTTGTTTGAATACATAGAGTCCTTTTTAGATCTCATGGCTTCAAGCCAATGTTCCGAGTCTATGTCCAACATAACTTCTTCATAGGTCTTCAGATCTCTATTCAATTGACTCGTTGCAAGAAGATCCAAACTTTTTGGGTTACTTCTTGATCTGGTCCAATCTTCTCAGAGGTTGTGCATTAGGCTCTTTGATATTTATTTGTTTCTACTACTGTGAAATTTGTTGATCGTCTTGAATTTCACCAAGTTTAGTTACAACATCTTTTCTATCTTATAGAAATTCATTTTCCAAAAATGTGGCATTTTTCAAAACATACACATTTTTTTCGAGGGATCATAAAATTAATAATCCATAGATTCTCTTGGGTATCACACAAACTTGCACAAGGCGGATCTACTATCCAACTTATCTCCTACTATCTGTCTCACGTAGGTGGGAGATCCCCAAACCCTTAGATAGTGACAAGAGGGTGCTTCACCATGTCATATCTCATTTGATATTTTTGACACTAACTTTGAAGGTCTTACTCTTAGTAACTTCGCTGCCATCATTAAGGCGTATCCTTAAAAGGATACAGGCACATCGAAGAAGTTTATTATGGAATGTACCATGTCTAACAAGGTACAATATCTCTTCTCGGCTACTCCATAGTGTTGGAGTGTGCTAGGTGGAGTCTATTGAGAGAGAATCCCATTCTCATTTAGGTAATCCAAGAATATGATATTTTAAGTATTTTTCCTTTTGATCCAATTGATGGACTTTAATACTAAGTTCCTTTAGCTTTATAACTTCATTGTTATACTCATTAAACTTTTCAAAGGCCTTAGACTTGTACTTCATAAAATACATTTGTCTAAACCAACTATTACCATAGGTGAAGGCAATGAAGTAAGAATGGCCTCTTCTTCCACTAACTCTTAGTGGACCACAAACATCCATAAGGATCAAATCTAAAGGATTTGTGGAGCACTCTGTTTGTCCCACAAAAGGAACCTTGGTCATTTTTTCCTTCAAACAAGACTCACAAGTAAGAAGATCCTTAATACCACTAACATTTAGTGCTTTAAGAGCTTCCATCTTGTTCATCATATTTTTGGAGATATGCCTGAGTCTAACTTATTGTACACCTTCAACTTTGGTCACAACTCTTGCTCCTTAGCCAAAGCGGTGGATTATATCCTCATCGCTTAAGATTTTTCTTCTATCTATTCTTTTGTAACAACTTACAAAGAAAAGAACCACATGCAACATCATATATCCATGAGGAAGAATTCATCCTAAATACACTTCAATAAAGTGCATGCCCTTCTAAAAGGTTGCAAGGTAACCCTTGCAAATAGCTTCTAATGGCCTATCTTGCTAAAATATAAACAAATAATATTGATTATTTCCTTTATAATCATCTTCACTCCTCTGCATGCCTTTAATGGTTGTTTTCCCTTTGAGAAAGAACATTTCTTCTTTTTACCTCTCTTTCTAACACCCCTAGGGCCCTTTGACATGGAGGAGGAAATAAATGTCAAAGGTTTGCCCTTATCGTGGTAGTCTTCTTCTATATCAACATTTTGATCAATAAAACTCAATGAGGATGTGAAGATCAAATCTTCATGGAGATCATTATCCATCACTACGTCCAAGTTGAAAAGCTCCTCAAAGTTTAATCATTTTTAGACTGTCATCAATAACACATGACTTTACATTTATCCTAGCTTGAAAAATTTTCCTTGACAACATGAACTTCTCATACCTTGTTTACTTTACAACTTTTTGGTAAACTTTAATCAAGGTACAATTCATGTGTACTTGAGTCTTTTAAAGTTTGCAGATGCCATTATGAGACTAAGGGATGGGATGATCCTAAGCCCAATTCATGAACTTTTCACATGTCTCTTAATCTACATTAATCCCAATTGGATTAGGAGTACCATGATATAGGAGTTATATTTGCTTCTAGGAATCTCAAATGATTTTTGAGGTTAATTCAATCTTGGAAGCTTGGCTGAGTTGGTTTATTGGTTTCCAACATAACCTTGAGTGGAATTTTAACCATTCTTGATATTTCATAAATCCTCAAAGGTGAGAAAGAGAATGTGAGCATGTGATTGCATTTTGTATTAAAAAACATGTTCATGGTCTTTCAAGCATGTTTTCCTCTCACTATTTTATCAAATTCTTCACCCCAAGAAGAATTCGGGAAATCAAATTTCCTAATGAAAATCAAGACCCCAATGACTTTCCAATGGACCCTAGTGATCGAGTGCCATCCATGAGCAATCGAAGGGTAAGCAACTTTTGCTCATTGCATCTCGTGCAACTCTTGATGTATTTTGCCTCACTTTTCAAATATACACTCATACCTTCTAGAAGATATAGCAAGAGGCATGCAAGATACATTTAATACAACCCATTTCAACAACTAGAAATAAATAAAATCAATATTTAAAGGCTCATGATCATCCCCATTCATTCATCATTCATTCAACATTTAAATGAACAATAAATAAAATAAGAATTGACATTCAATTCCAACAATTAAGTGCAAATTGTATTAACAAATAATCAGTCATGCAAAAACAAGCATAACACTTATGCATCATAGTTTTGCCACAATTGGAGAACAAATTTAACAAGTTTTAAAAACAACCAAAAAGTGGCCAACACAATTTTGAGGCCTTGCACAACATTTGTGCTACTAATGTGTGTGTTTCAAAACAAGTTTGGTCATTAGCAAAATCCAAATCCTTGCATAAATATAGCTCTAATACCACTTGATGGTTTGTGTGATGCTAGGATCCAAATATTTCAAGAAAAACACTGAATAAACTAGCCCACACAACACCAAAAGGATCTATACATGCATAGGATTCATATTTAGAAGAGGAAAATACCTTGGTGAAAGCAAAAAATTCTAAGAGCAAGAAAACTCTCTCCAACTATTAAATAGGCTCTTCACCGATGTAGCAAAATCACCACTTATTTTCCCCAAGATGGACTCCTCTATTTTGGCTAAAATTTTTACTAGAACTACTCAACCATTTGAATATTCATAAGTCCAAATTTTAGGCTGATTAGAATACCAAAGGTACTCCTAGAAGAAGCAAATATCGGCTACCAGAAATTGCTCTAGTCAAGAACAAAAGCAACCAAGATAGATTGCCTCTAATGCAAACTTCCACACACCAAATATATGGCCAATTCTATACACAATGGCTGGAATATATGCAAAGAATAAGGGAAGAAAGGCTGGGAATATGGAGGTGGAGGGTGGAGGGAGCTGGAGAGAATATTGGGAGGCTAACAACTTAGATTCCCACTACCCAATATTGTTGGGAGAAAATCATACAAAATGTGCTCACCTTACATACATCTGGTCAAACACTCTACTATATTTATATATAGGAGTGATCACACACCTCCCACAACGAGGTGATGCCAAATGTCCCTTGCTCAGGTGGCCACTAACTAGTGGTAGTCAATTTAATTTAAGCGCAAATTTCATCTAATGAAAGTCTTTCAATTAAATTCTAATTCTTATTAAATGAACTCTTCATTTAATAATTATCCCAAAAATTATATCTCCAACTTAATTAAATTAAACACTTTAATTTAATTAATAATCGTTTGGCTTAACTCTTAAGTCAAAGCACTTAACATTTTAAGCTAGTCAAAATTAATTCAACCCTTAAATTAACTTAAGAGATATTAAGAACAATTGATTAAGAGTTACTTAATTGATACCACATGACTATCAATTGGTCAAATTGATTTAAGAGTTAAATTAGTTTTGGAGTTGAGCACTTTAACTTAAAAGTTAAGTCAAAGCATTATTAATTAAATTAAAGTGTTTAATTTAATTAATTTGAAGAGTTAATTTTGGAGAGAATAATTAAATGAAGAGTTCATTTAATATGGAATTTGAATTTAATTGGAAGATATTTCATGAGATGAAATGTAAACTTCAATTAATATTCTTATTCACTAATCACTAAATGTTAGTGACCACCTTGGCATGGAAACTTGGCACCCTCTCCTTGAGGATGGTGTGTGACCACACACCATCCTACTCCAATATATAGATATAGGATGAGAGTGGGCTGCCACTTGGAGTATGCAAGCAAGGTGTGATTATTCTCCTAACAAACAAGAGTAGTGGGCATACAAATTGTTAGCATCCCCATTATTATCTCCAACTGCCCCCATCTTCCACCTCCATATTTCCTATCCATCTTTCCTAAATTCTCTATAGATATCTCCAGCCATATTGTAGAGAATAGGTCATAGTTATGGTGTGTGGACTATTACATTAGAGGCTAAACATTTGGGTTGCTTTTGCTTTTGTTGAAACAATTTCTAGCAACCTCTTCCGGTGAGTTCTAGAAGACCTTATAGCATTTTGATTGAGCTAATTTTTGAACTGTAGAATCCTCAAGGAGTTAAGACATTCTAGTAAAAATGTTAGCCAAAAAGGAAGAGCCCAACTTTGGGAAAACTAGTGGTGACTTTGCTATGCCAGTGAGAAGCACTATTGAAGAGAGTTTTTCTTGATCTTTGAATTTTTTGTTTTCGCCTAGGTATTTCCCTTCTCTAAATCTGATTCCTATATGTGGACTATTTACAATCACGTTTTTTGAACATATTTAGATCCTAGCTCCGCACATACCTTCAAGTAATATAAGAGCCATATTTATGCACGGATTGGTTCTTGTGAAAAATTGGTCTTCATCACCTTGTACTCAATCCATATGATGGTTTGAAGTGTATGGATAATTTTTTTTATGGCTCCTTAGCTGATGGATTAAATCATGATGTTATGTGCTTTAATTGTTAAATCATGTGATGGGTATGTTTTAATTCATTCTTGCTAATGTTGAATATTGATTTAGCATTGGTGGGTGTTATATGTTGATATAGGATGTTGTGAATGGCCTTAAGTTGTTTTGGTCATTTTTGATCCAACGTGATTGGAAATTATTCGAGATTCTATGAAGATTTGATTCTTGTTTTGAACTTGTTTTTCAAGCAACATTAAGCACTTGATATTTTAATATTTAAAAAGTGTTTTAACCTAAAATTTTCTTCCATGTTGTGTTTTTTGATGTTTAGAAGTTGTTTTAAAAGTCTTGGTGCACAAAAGTTGAGCCAAAAGTGGCTTGACTTGGTCATAACCTCCAAAAATAGGGGGCTATTGGCACTTGGAAGTGCACAGTAGGGCAGTGACCTATAGTTGCTGCCCGGCCATGCGCAAGACTCAGCCAGCAATGCCTAGTTGGGTTTTAGAACGGGTTTTGAGCCTTCCTTTAGGTTCCTTTAGTGACCATACTTATTTTGAAACATCTATATTAGGTGCACAAGAGTTTTGCAAATTCTCACAATTATGTTGGACACTTTTTGATTGCTTTTTAAAACATCTTAAACTTGATTTCCAATTATAGCAAAACTATGATGCATAAGTGTTATGCTTGTTTTTGCATGACTAATTATTTGTTAATATGATTAGCATTTAATTAATGGAATTGAATGTCAATTCTTGATTTATTTATCCTTCATTGAAGTGTTGGATGAATGATGAATAAACGGGGATGATCATGAGCCTACAACATTGATTTTATTTGTTTCAAGTTGTTGAAATGGGTTGTAATTAATAGGGCTTGCATGTCTCTTTGTTCTATCTTGTAAAAGTTATGAGAGTATAATCGTTAGGAGTGAGATTTTCTTTATCTTGTAAAAGTTGCAAGGAGCAAAAAGAATCTAAGGAGGTTTGTAGATCCATAAATGTATGGGATATACTTTTGTAATAGCTAGGTTAACTAACCTACTTAAAATCATTCAAATGGTACACCTATGGCTCTAAATTCATCACTTAGTTAGGCACATGGTCATCCTACCCTAGGAGCATGCTAGTCTATTTACTTATCTATACTTTCCATATCCTATTGATATGTGAGATGTATGTTTAGGATATAGAAAACCTAAATAAAAAGATAAAGATGATGAGATCATTGCAAGCAAAAACCCCTAACTTACAATGTCTAAGTACTTTCAAATAGTAAATCACAATAGATAAAAATTAAAAGACTTTTAATTAATCCAAGCCCTGCACCCGTAGTTTATGCCATGACAATGCTATTGATTTTGTGTGATGTTACTCAGTCATAGGGGTCATCACACTTACAGAAAAGCGGTGAGCATATACTTAGCATGAGATTCACCTTTGACTTAAGAACCCTCACGCATTAGCACTCGATCATGAGGGATGGTGTGAGGCCATCTTGAATCAAAGATTGATTGGTGGGTTGGACTTAACGCTAAGTAGCATATTTGGCGCATGGTCATGTGGGTCTATATGAAAAGTGAGGTAAAATATATTAAGAGTTGCATGAGATGCAATTAGCAAAAGTTTCTTACCTTTTAATTGCTCATGGATAGCACTCAATCACAGGGGTCTACTTGCAAGCCCTTGGGATCTTGACTCCCACTAGGAAATAAGATTTCTCGAATTCTTCTAGGGGTGAAGGATTTGGTAAAATAGTGGAAGAAAAACTTGCTTGGAAGACGATGAACATGTTTTCAATATCAATATTCAATCACTTGCTTATATTCTCTTTTTCACCTTTGAGGATTTGTAAAATCTCAAAAATGGTTAAAATTATACTCAATGTTAATTTGGAAACCAAAAACCCAACCAAGCCAAACTTTCACGATTGACTTAACCTCAAAAATCATTCTAGATTCCTAGTAGTGGATATTTGTCCTATATTGAGGTAGTCCTGATCCCATGGGGATTAGAGTAGATCAAGAGACATGTGAAAAGTTCACAAATTGGGTTTAGGATCGTCCTATCCCTTAATCTCATGATGGCACCCACAAAATTTAAAAATCTCAAGGACGTATGAATTTTACCTTAGTTAAAATTTACAAAATTGTAAAGCAAATGAGGTAGGAGAAGTTTATGTTGTCAAAGGATATTTTTCAAGCTAGGATGAATGTGAAGTTATGTGTCTTCGATTACAGTCTAAAGATGACTAAGTTTGGATAAACTTTTCAACTTGGACGTAGTAATAGACAGCCATCTCATCAGCAATCCAAGCACATATTGAGGTAATATCATTTGATTTAGGTGATCATTGATAGAGGTGGCATTTGAGTGAAAAAAGTTGCCACGGGGGAGAATATAGTAGATCTATTGACGAAACTCCTAATGTAAAAGGTCTTTGAAAGACATTTTGTGAAGATGGGTCTTAAGGCCATGGGGCATTGGCTTTAGGGCAAGTGGGAGATTGTTGGTCATGTAAAAGCTATTTCCTTGTAAAATAATTTTGATTGAATGATATTCTTTATGTAACTATCTTTATCTTATGCTTTATTTCACTTCACTAGCATTTGGATGAAGCTCTTAGATCACCTATGACTGCGGGACTTTGTTTGGTGACCATGGAATAAGTCTCACACTATTATGATTTTAGATCTTTCAAGACATAGGATCTTAGGAGACAAAGCATCTAAGATTCTAAGATTCGGATAGACTTGCACTAACTATGCATAAATCCAAGATTTGGAAATTGCTCCATTCCATGAGCATCTGTATGAGAAATAGATGCATGTTAATAGGCACTTATTAGAGAGCTAGGCATTGAAGACCCACTAGAGAATCCACTAGATAACTCTAATGGCAAGTTAGTAGTGGCTAGTTTTCTTGCTTATGATAGTATCTATTATTAGTCCTCTAACTTGAGGATCCATGGTAACCTTGTGTTCGGTCCTCACACTTTAACTCTTTCTTGACCATCTAACGGGCCTTTTATGTTGAGATTGGGTATGAGCTACTGGGCAATGCAGTTTGTGAGATCCAAGATGAAATCCGACTCCTAGTCTTTGTGAAGAGCGAGTGCATCTCCTATGTTTTCTGTAATGATCAATTCCAAGAAATCATTATGCAAGATGGTGTGATAATTCGGGAAGGCGTTTCCAAAGATGAGGTCACAAAGGGAATCGAACACTAAGAATAGAAACATAGTATTGAGGCTATTAGAAAGCCGAAAAATATCTTGACCTAGGCTTCTTTCAAGAGATAGGAGACGAAATGACCATATTTGCATGGTATGCCTAGAGCGATGATAGTTCTTCAGAATATTCATTTCAACCAATTAGTTGGGCTCCATAAGTTGAGGTTGGACATCGACCATGGAGATTGGGTACTTTTCAATTAATGATATTTATTGAATTGAGTTGATTAGTTTAAAAGAAGTTTTAAATTGGAATGAATATAAAACATTCAAAAGTCACAAGAAGTTGTGAGTCTATGTCCAATGAATGGTAAAACCTATTGGATCGCACATGAAATCCAATTAGCTTCTTAATTAATGGAGAAAATTTTCTAAGTGTTAGAAAACTAACTCCTAATGAGCCGATTTTATGGTGCCAAATTTGAAGGTCATTTTTGGCTTAATTAGTTTAAGTGTTAGATTAATCAATTAATTTTAGGATTTAAATTAGACCAATAGTTAAGGAGTTAATTATTTGGTGCCAACATGACCATCAATTGGTCAAGTTGATTTAAAGAGGTAAGTTAACAAATTGAGCTTAAGAGTGAAGCTAGTTTGACTTAAAGAGTTAAGTCAATAGAAAATTAATTAAATTAAAGAGTTTAATTTAATTAATGTGAAGAATGAATTTTGGAGAAAAATTCAAATGAAGAGTTCATTTGAATTAGCATCTTAATTAATTTGGAATTAGATTTTAAATGTAATTAAAATGCACATAAAATTGAAATGTGATTTGAATTTAATTTACCACCTTAGTACCCCACTTGGCCGCATCACACCATTCAGCATTTATATATATATATAGATATATATATATATATATAGAGAGAGAGAGAGAGAGAGAGAGAAAGAGAGAGGATCGGCCACAATCATCATACCATTTGTGAAGAATTAGATTCTTTGCAATTTTCCTCCAAAAACCCCCTACAAGCATTGCATTCATGTGTTGAATGCTTTGCTCTCTCTTCTTATTCCCTACCTAAAATCAGCCTCCACCATTGCAAATCTTCTTTCTTATTCCAACTTATAGATTAGAAATTTTGGAAGATTTAATTAGTGTGTGGATTATAACAATAGAAACAAACAAGAGAGTTTGCTTATTTTGGAGATCCACCTACACAGAGTCCAATTTGGAGAATTTCTACCGGGAGTTACAGAAAGATTTTTGATCCAAAATGTTACAGTGAATTCTTCAAGTTGTTGAGAACATCTAGTAATTTTCTCAAAATTTTTGTAGGAGTTTTGGTTGGGCAATTTTTGCACTCTTCCAACTATACTAGTTGTAAATAGTTTTGGGAATTGTAAAGAGTTCACAAGTTTCTCCTTAGATTTTTCTTTTCAAGGTAATGCTCTCACCAAATCTAAATCCCTAGCATGATTTTATCCTTAGTATGCTTGTAAGCACTAGTTCATTTCATGCTTTTGAAGTTTTGATAATTAGATCATAGTGCCATACTTACTTTTAGTTTTCAATATCAATATTCAATCACATGTTTATATTCCTTTTGTCGCCTTTGAGGATTTGTGAAATCTCAAGAATAGTTAAAATTCCACTCAACATTATTTTGAAAACCAATAAGCCAACCAAGCCAAACTTCCACGATTGACTTAACCTCAAAAATCATTCTAGATTCCTAACAGTGGATGTATGTTCTATATTAAGGTGGTCCTAATCCCATGGGGATCATAGTAGCTCAAGAGACACGTGAAAAGTTCTCAAATTGGGTTTAGGATCGTCCTATCCTTTAGTCTCATGGTGGCATCTACAAACATTAAAAATCTCAATGACACATGAATTGCACATTGGTTAAAATTTACAGGAATTGTAAAGCAAATAAGGTATGTGAAGTTCATGTTGTCAAAGGCGATTTTTCAAGCCAAAATGAATATGAAGTCATTTGTCATTGACTATGGTCTAAAGATTAGTAAGCTTGGAGAAGCTTTTCAACTTGAACGTAGTGATGGACAATGATCTCCATAAGGATTTGATCCCTATATCCTCAATGAGTTTTGTTTATTAAAGTGTTGATCTAGAAGGAAACTATTATGACAAGGGCAACCTTTAATACTTTTTTCCTCTTCCAAGCCTGTGGGCCCTGGGGGTGCTAGAAAAGGAGGTACAAGGAAGAAATGTTCTTCCTCCATAAGAAAAGAACTATTAAAGGCATCTAGAGTTTTGAAATAGTGCTCTGCAAGCCAATGAGATTGGCCTTGTATAAACTATTTTCCAGTAAAACAATCTTAACTGAATGATATTCCTTATATATCCATCTTCATCTTATGCTTTATTATACTTCACTTGCATTTGGATGAAGCCCTTCGATCACTTATGACTATGAGACTTGGTTTGGTGACCATGCAATAATAAGTCTCACACGGTCGTGACCTTAAAACTTCCAAGTTATAGAATCTTATGAGATGGGACATCTAAGATCCGGATAGAGATTGCTCTGTTCAATGAGCAATTTTTGGGGTCATATTTTGAGGGTCAATATTAGCTTGATTGATTTAAGTACTAAATTAATCAACTAATTTAAGACTTAAATTAGATTAATAATTAAGAAATTAATTATTTGGTGCCAACATGACTATCAATTGGTCAAGTTAACTTAAAGAGTTAAGTTAACAAATTTAGCTTACAGAGTTAAGCTAGTTTAACTTAAGGAGTTAAGTCAAAGGATAATTAATTAAATTAAAGAGTTTAATTTGATTAATTGTGAAGAATAAATTTTGAAGGGAAAACTCAAATGAGATTTGAGATGACAACTTAATTAATTTGAAATGAGATTTCATATGTAATTATGATTCAAATGAAATTTGGAATCAAATTTTGCCACCTAAGCACACCCCATTGGCTATCCTTCTCATGGAATTGAAAGTAAGATAGGCACTAGGATCTATAATCAAAACTTCAAAACATAAATAACTAGTTCCTACAAGCAAAATAGGGATCAAACCATGCCTTGGATTTAGATTAAGATAGAGGATTAATCACCTTGATAAGCAAATTTGAGAAAAAATGAGTGACCACTTCATAGGTACTATAAGCTGTCTGCTCGTGGCTTAGCAAAAGGATTGCGATAATTGTCCTACCAAATTGCTTCCAAAAATTCTAGAAACATTACTAGAGATATCTAACACATTAGAGAATCTCCAATCAAAAATACTGATTGATTGGCCATCTAGATCATCTTGGAGAAAATCATAAAGTTGGAACTCGTGCAGGAAGCTCTCCAAAAGTAGAGCAAAGTACACGTCTTGCCTCTATTGAAAAAGTCCACACAATAATGGAATAGAACCAAAGAATTGATATTGGAGGAGGCCAAAATTGGTAGGAGGAACAAGAAATAAGCTAAGCCTTCAACTCATGAAATGCTAGCTTGCAAAGGGGGTTATTTTTGGAGGGAAATGAATAACCTAATTCTTCACACCTAAAGCACATCTATTTCTCTCTCTGGCTGAGCCCTCACTATATCTATATCTATCTCTATATATATGTGTGGATTTGTGTGATACCAAGGTGGCATCACATATTCCATGAGGGGGGGAGGGGGGTAGCTAAGGGTTGCTTAGGTGGCAAAAGGAATTTAAATTTCATTTGAATTTCATTTGCATCTTAATTACATTTGGAATCTTATTTCAAATTAATTAAGGTGCCATCTAAAATCCCATTTGAGTCTTCCCTCCAAAATTTATTCCTCTAATTTAATCAAATTAAATTTTAATTTAATTAATTATGCTTTAACTTAACTTTTTAAGTCAAATTAGCTTAACTCTTTAAGCTCAACTGTTAACTTAACTTGTTAAGTTAACTTGACAAATTGATGGTCATGTTGGCACCAAATAATAAACTTCTTAATTATTGGTCTAATTTAACTCTTAAATTAGTTGATTTAATTTAACACTTAAGTCAATCAAGCTAAAATTGACCTTCAAACTTGGCACCAAATTCGGTCCATTAGGATAGAGAGATCCCTTTTCTAACTCCTTAGAAAATTCTCCCCATCAATTAAGAAGCTAATTGGATTTTATGTGTGACCCAATACATTTTACCATTCATTGGATATAGGCTTACAACTCCTTGTGACTTTTGAATATCTTATATTTATTCTAGTTTAAAACTCCTTCTAAACTAGTCGACTCAATTCAATTAATCTTACTAATTGAAAAGTACCCAATCTCCATGGTTGATGTCCAACCTTAAGCCCATGGAGCCCAACTAATTAGCCAAAATGAATATTTTGGAGAACTATCATTGCTCTATGCATGCCGTGCAAATACAGTCCTTCTATCTCCTATCTCATGAAAGAGGCCTAAGGAAAGATATTTATTGGCTCCCTATTAACCTCAACACTATGTTTATATTCTCAATGTTCAAATCCATTTGTGTGACCACACATTTGAAAAACTCTTTTTCCAAATTGTCACACCACTTTGCACAAGAATTTCTTAGAATTGATCATTATAGAACACAAAGGAGATGTACTCGCCTTTCACAATAGCGAGGAGTTGCATTCCATCTTGGATCTCGTAAATCTCTATGCCAAGTAGCTCATACCCAATTTCAACCTGAAAGACCTACTAAGTGGTCACAGATGAGTTAAAGTATGAGGATCGGACACAAGGTTACCATGGATCCTCAGGTCAAAGGACTAAAAATTTGCACTAGCGTAAGTAGGAGAACTAGCCACTTCCGACTTGCCACTTCGGCTATCTAGTGGATTCTTTGGTAAGTCTTCAGTGTCTTGTTCTCTAACAAGCACCCACTAACATGCACCTATATCTTATATAGTTGCTCATGGAATAGAGTAATCTCCAACCCTTGGATTTATGCATCGTTAGTACAAGCCTATCCAAATCTTTGACGTCCTATCTCATAAGATCCTATTACTTGAAAGTTTTAAGTTTAAGATCACAACTATTTGGATATCCAATTTTCTTACTTAGTTGAAAGTGCATCATTGATGGTTAAGAATCCAATATGTACAATCCTTTGTTAAGTGTACCATGAGCAATTAAAGAACCTATTCTTTAATGCCTTCAATCTCCCATTTGATATAGAAGGATCAAATCCTTTGCTATCCAAAATAAGAATTGAAATAATGTTCTCAACAATATATGATATATTAAAACGAAGGTCCAGTACAAGTATGGAATTCCCTAAGTCTAACTTATTGTACTTCTTCGGCTTTGGTCACAACTCTTGCTCCTTAGGCAAAGCAGTGTATCATATCCACATCACTTAGGATTATTCTTCTTTCTATTCTTTTGTAACATCTTACAAAGAAAAGAACCACATATGATATCATATATCCATGAGGAAAAATTCATCCTAAATGCACCTTAATAAAGTACATGCCCATCCTAAAGGTTCCAAGGTAACCCTTGCAAATAGCTTCCAATGGCCTATCTTGCCGAAGTAGAAACAAATAATATTGACCATATCTTTTATGATTTTCTTGACTCCTTTGGATGCCTTTAACAGTTGTTTTCCCATAGAGGAAGAATGTTTCTTCCTTTTACCTCATATTCTAGCACCCCTAGGGCACATAGACTTGAAGAAGGAAACAAGTGTCAAAGGTTTGCCCTTGTCAAGGTAGTTTCCTTTTAGATCAACACTTTGATCAATTAACTTGGTGAGGATATGAGGATCAAATCCTTATAGAGATCATTGTCCATCACTACATCCAAGTAGAAAAAAAACCTTCTCCAAGCTCAATCATCTTTAGACCATAGTTGATGACATATGAGTTCACATCTATCCTAGCTTGAAAAGTCTTTTTTGACAACATGAACTTCTTATGTGTCGTTTGCTTTGCAACTATTGTAAACTTTAACCAATGTACCATTCATGTGTCTTTGAGACTTTTAAAGTTTGTAGATGTCATCATGAGACTAAGGAATAAGAAAATCCCAAGCCCAAGTCATGAAATTTTCACGTGTCTCTAGGTCTACATTAATCCCAAGGGGAATTAGGAGTATCATGATATAGGACATGTATTCGTTTCTAGGAATCTAGAACCATTTTTTAGGTTAAGTCAATTGTGGAAGTTTGGCCCGATTAGTTTATTGGTTTCCAAAAAAATGTTGAGTGGAATTATTAGACATTATTGAGATTTCACAAATTCGCAAAGGCAAAAAAGAGAATATAAGCATGTGATTGAATTTGATATTAAAAACATGCTCATGGTCTTTCAAGCATATTTTCCTCCCACTATTTTATCAAATTCTTCACCTCCAAGAAGAATTTGGGAAATCCAACTTTCTAGTGAGAATCAAGACCCTAATGACCTACCAATGGGCCCCCATGACTAAGTGCCATCCACAAGAAATCAAAGGGTAAGCAAATTTTGCTAATTGCATCTCATGCAACTCTTGATATATTATACCTCACTTTTCAATAGACCCACGTGACCATGCACCATTTATACTACTAAGCATTAAGTCCAACCCATCAATCAATCATTGATTCAAGACAGCCTCACGACATCCCCCATCACCAAGTGCCAACTCATGAGAGTCCTTATGTCAAAGGTGCATCTCATGCTAAATGTATGCTCATAGCTTTCCTCCTAAGTGTGATCCCCATGATAGAGTGCCATCACACAAAATTGGTAGCATCATCATGGCATACACTATTAGTAGAAGGCTTGGATTAAATAAAACTCTTTTAATTTGTATCCATTTAGACTTAATATTTGAAAACACTAAAACATTCTAAGTGGAGGGTTTTTATTTGCAAAGATCTCATCATTTTTATCTCATTGTTTAGGTTCTCTATATCCTAATTATGCATCTCATACATCAATAGGATATGGACAGCATAAATAAGCAAATAGCCTAGCATGCTTCTAAGGTGGGATGACCATGAGCCTAACCAAGTAATGCACTTAGAGCCATAGGTGCATCACTTGGTTAATTTTAGGTGGGTTGATTAAACTAAGGTATTACATGAGTGTATCCCATACATTCATGGGTCTTCAAGCCTCCTCAGATCCTTTTTGCAACTTGCAACATTTACAAGAGAAGGAAAACCTCACTCTTAGTAGTTCTACTCTCATAACTTTTACAAGATAGAACAAGAGGTATGCAAGCACCAATTAATACAACCCATTTCAACAACTTGAAATAAATAAAATAAATATTAAAAGGCTGATGATCATCCCCATTCATTCATCATCAATTCAACATTTAAATGAATAATAAATAAACCAAGAATTGACATTCAATTCCTACAATTAAGTGCTAATCATATTAACAAATAATCGATCATGCAAAAACAAGCATAACACTTATGCATCATATTTTTGCCACAATTAGAGATCAACTTTAACAAGTTTTAAAAGCAATCAAAAAGTGTCCAACACAATTTTGTAGCCTTGCACAACAGTTGTGCAACCAATGTGTGTGTGTGGAAAATAAGTTTGGTTGCTAAAGGAACTAAAGAAAAAGCTCAAAACCCGTCTTAAACCCAACTAGGGGCTGTTGGCCATGGCTTGCTCATTGTTGGGCAGTAGCTCTCTCAGTCACTGCCCTGCTGTGGGCTGCCATGAGCTGGCAATACCCCTATTTAGGGGTTCATGGCCGAGTCAAGCCATTTTTGGCTCAACTTTTGTGCACCAAAGATGCTTGAAAAAGAACCGGAGATACCATCTTTGGGCATCTAGAAGCGGAAACACCTTTTAAAGCTAAATATCAATTGCCCAAAGATGCTTGAAAAACAAGTTTAATCAGGAATCATATTCTTCAAAAATCTTCAATTTTATCCAATCTTATTGGACCAAAAAATGACCAAAAAAAATTAAGGCCATTCACAACATGCTATATCAGAATGTAACATTCACCAATGTCAAATCAAAATTTAACATCAGAAAAATGAATCAAAATATGCCCATCATATGATTTAACAATTAAAGCACACAATAGCATTATTCAATCCATCAATCAAGGAGCCACAAGCAAAATCATCCATGCACTCTAACCCATCATATGGATTGAGTACGTGTGATATTGATAAGTTCTTCATAAGAACCAATCACCCAAGCCAAGCAAAATCCAAATCCATGCATGAATATGGCTTTGATACCACTTGAAGGTTTGTGTGGCACTAGGATCCAAATATTTTCAAAACAAATTGAATAAACTAGCCCACACAAAACCACAAGGATCTAGACATGTATAGGATTTAGAGTTAGAAAAAGAAAATACCTGGGTAAAAGCAAAAAATTCGAAGAGTAAAAAAACTCTCTTTAACGATCAAACAGGCTCTTCACCAGCGCAACAGAATCCCCACCAATTTTCCCCAAGATGGACTCCTCCGTTTTGGCTGAAATTTTTACAAGAACTCCTCAACCCTTCGAAGATTATTAATTCCAAATTTTAGGCCAATCAGAACACCATAGGTACTCCCAAAAGAAGCAAAAACTGGCTACCAGAAATTGCTTTAGTGAAGAGCAAAAGCAACCAAAATAGATTGCCTCTAATATAAATGTCCACACACAAAATCTATGGCCTATTCTTTATACAAAGGTTGGAAAATCTACAGAGAATGAGGCAAGGAAGGGTGGGAATATTGATGTGGAAGGAGGAGGGAGAAAGGCAGAGTGACCGGAGGCTAATAACTTAGATTCCCACCACACATTATTGTTGGGAGAAAATCACACAAAAATGTGCATACCTCAAATGCCATATGGATGGCCACTCTACCATATCTATATATAGGATTGGCCACACACCTCCCATAAGGAGGTGATGCCAAGTGTCCGTTGCTTAAGTGGCCACTAATTTTCTAATTCTTATTAAATAAACTCTTCATTTAATAATTCTTCCAAAAGTTATTTCTCCAACTTAATTAAATTGAACACTTTAATTTAATTAATAATTTTTTGACTCAACCCTTAAGTCAAAGCACTTAACAATTTAAACTAATCAAAATTAACTCAATCTTTAAATTAATTTTGATCAATTGATAGTCATGTGATATCAATTAATTAACTATTAATTAATTGCTCTTAATTTAATTCTTAAATTAATTTCACCAATTTAACGTTTAAAGTGATCAAGCTAAAATGACTACAAATTTGCCTCCTCCAAAAATCGATCATGAATTTTCTCACTCTTGGAAAATTCTCCTTCCTTCAATACACCATGTCGTTGGATTTGTGTGCGGTGCATTAGATTCTATCATTCATTGGACATGAGGTCACAACTCCTTTGTGACTTTTGGAATATCAAATATTCACTTTAGTTTAAACTCCTTTAAACTAAGCGACTTAATTCAATTAATCTCATTAATTGAAAAGTACCCCATCTCCATGGTCAATGTCCAACCTTAAGCCCATGGAGCCCAACTAATTAGCTAAAATAAATGCTAGCATTATGCGTACCATGCAAATACGGTCGTTCCATTTCCTATCTCCCAAAAGAGGCCTAGGGAAGATATTTGTCGGCTCTTTAATAGCCTCAAAGAAAAAAACCACATACGATATTACATATCTTTGAGAAAAAATTCATCCTAAATGCACTTTAATAAAGTACATGTCCTTCTTGAGGGTTGCAAGGTATTCCTTGCAATATTGCTTCCAATGGTCTATTTGCCCAAAGTAGAAACAAATAATATCAACTATATCCTCAATGATTTTCTTGACTCCTTTGTGAAGGCTAGTAAGGCACTAGGATCTAATATCAAAACTTCAAAACAACAAAGTAACTCGTGCCTATAAGCTAATAAAGGATCTAATCATGCCTTGATTTAGATTTAGATAGAGGATTACCTTGATAAGCAAACCTAAGGAGTATCAAGTGAACATTTCACTAATTACAAAATCTATTGGCTTGTGGCGCAGTGAAAAGATTGCGAAGATCGCCCTATCAAATCACCTCCAAAAATTTTGAAAAAAAATATCAGAAGATATCCAACACCTTGAGAACTTTCAGTTAAAATTTTAGATCAATTGACCATCTGGAATGTCTTGGATAAAGTCGCAAAGCTGGACCTCATGCAGATGGATCTCCAAAAATTAAGCAAGTCACATGCTTTGCCTTTATTGTAAAAGTCCATGCACCAATAAGATATTTCTAGATATCTATTCTATGAGTTGGAATAAGACCAGAGATCTTCTGATTGTGGAGGCTGAATTTTGGGGTAGGAAAATGAAGCAAGAAGCTTAGCATTCAACACATAAAATGATAGCTTGCGAATGTTTTGGAGGGAAATGAAGAATCTAATTCTTCATACCAATTAGCATTACTTGTAGCCGGCCAGCTATCTATATCTATATATAGACATGGAATAGTGTGATGCCAAGTTGGCATCACATATTCCATGAGGGGAGCGGCCAATGGGGTGGGCTTAGGTGGCAAAATTTGATTCTAAATTTCATTTGAATCCTAATTACATTTGAAATATCATTTCAAATTAATTAAGATGACATCTCAAATCTTATTTGAGTTTTCCCTCCAAAATTCATTCTTCTTAATTAATCAAATTAAATTCTTTAATTTAATTAAGTATCCTTTGACTTAACTCCTTAAGTCAAACTAGCTTAACTCTGTAAACTAAATTCATTAACTTAACTCTTTAAGTTAACTTGAGCAATTGATGGTCATGTTGACACCAAATAATTAACTCCTTAATTATTGGTCTAATTTAACTTTTAAATTAGTTGATTAATTTAACATTCAAATCAATCAAGCCAAAATTGACCCTAAAAAATATGGCCCTAAAAATCTATCCACTAGGAGACATCATTTTCTAACTCAGAAAACTCTCTCCATTAATTAAGAAGCTCATTGGATTTTGTATGTGACCCAATAGGTTTTACTATTCATTAAACATGGGCTCACAACTCCTTGTGACTTTTAAATATCTCATATTCATTCTAGTTTAAAACTCCTTTTAAACTAGTTGATTCAATTTAATTAATCTCATTAATTGAAGAGTACCTAATCTCCATAGTTGATGCCAAACCTCAAGCCCATAGAACCCAACTAATTAGCCAAAATGAATATTCTGGAGAACCATCATCGCTCTACACGCACCATGCTAATACGGTCTTTTCATCTCTTATCTCCCAAAAGGGGCCAGGACAAGATATTTATCGGCTTTCTATTGGCCTCGATACTATGTCTCTATTCTTAATGTTCGAACCCTATTGTGTGTCCTCACATTTGGCAAACTCCTTTTCCAATTTGTCACACCATCTTGCGCAAGGATTTTTTGAAATCGATCATCATATAATACATAGAAGATATACTCACCCTTCACAACAATGAGGAGTTAGATTCCATCTTGGATCTCACAAACCTTCATGACAAGTAGCTTATACTTAATCTCAACCCAAAAGACCCACTAGGTGGTCAAGGATGAGTTAAAGCTTGAGGACTGAACACAAAGTTACCATGGATCCTCAAGTCAAAGGACTAATAATATACACTAGCATAAACTGGAGAACTAGTCATTTCCAACTTACCACTACGGCTATCTAGTGGATTCTCTGGTGGATCTTTAGTAATTTATTCTCTAGCAAGCACCCACTAATATGCACCCGTATCTCATACTATTGCTCATGGTATAGAGCAATCTCCAACCTTTGGATTTATGCATTGTTAGTGCAAGTTAGCTACGTCGTCTCATAAGATCCTATGACTTAGAAGTTTTAAGATCACGATTATGTGAGATTTATTCCATGGTCCCCAACCAAGTCCTACAGTCATAGATGATCTAAAGGCTTTATCCAAATGCAAGTGAAGTATAATAAAGCATAAGATAAAGATGGCCATATTTGAAATATCATTCAATCAAAATTGTTTTACTAGGAAATAATTTGTACAAGGCCAATCTCATTGGCTTGTAAGGTACTATTCTAACAATCTCCCACTTGCCCTAAAGCTAATGCCCTATGGCCTTAAGGCCTATTTTCTCAAGATGTCCTTCAAATATCTTTTGTGATAGGGGTTTCATTAGTAGATTTGCTATATTTTTTTCTGAGGTAACTCTCTCTACCTGGATGCCACCTCTATCAATGATCTCCCAAATTAAATGATATCACCTTAATATGTGCTTAGATTGTTGATGAGATCTTAGCTCTTTAGCTTGTGCCATCGCTATATTGTTATCACGGAAAACAACTATTGGCTCAACAATGCTAGGCACTACATTCAACCCTTGAATGAAGTTTTTCATCCAAACACTTTCTTTTATAGCTTCCAAAGCTACAATATATTTTTCCTCTATTTTTGAGTCAGCTATGGTGTCTTGCTTGGAACTTTTTTCAGCTCATTGTGCCGCCATTGAGGCAAAATATGAATCTAGAAGTGAATTTGAGGTCATCTATATCATATTGAAAACTAGAATCTAAAAGCCCTTCAAGTTTCCATTTTCCATTACCGTGTACCAAAAATAAGTACTTAGTTCTTCTCAAATACTTTAGGATTGTTTTTATGGCCATCCAATGACTTTCATCAAGGTTGGATTGAAACCTACTCGTTACACTTAGCAAATGTGCCATATCCGATCTTGTACATTGAACTGCATACATTATGCTCCCTATTATTGAGGCACAGGGTATTTGGAACATCCTTTGTTTCTCCTTCTCAATCTTGGAGACCGTAGGCTTGGAGAGATGAATGCTATATCCTATGGGAAGAAATCCTCTCTTGGATTCTTTCATACTAAAACCTCTTTAGTATGTTGTCAATGTACAAGGTTTGGTAGAGCCTCAACACCTTTATCAATCTATTTCTATAGATACGTATTTCCAATATGTAGGATGTTTCTCCCAAATTCTTCATGGAAAATTATGTAGATAACCATGCTTTTGTACACTCTAACATTCCTACCTCACTCCTAATGAGAAGGATGTCATCGACATAAAGCACAATAAACTGTACTAAATTCCCATTAGCCTTCTTGTACACATATAGTTCATACACATTTTTGACAAAGCCAAACAATTTGACTATTTTTTCAAAACGCATGTTCCAACTTTGGGATGCTTGTTTGAGTCCATAAATAGACCTCTGGAGTTTGCAAACCTTTTGCTCACTCCCTTTGGATGTAAAACATTATGGTTGCTTCATTTAAATTTATTCTTCAATGTCACCATTGGAGAAAGTGATTTTAACATCCATTTGCCATATTTTATAGTCATAATATGCATTTATGGCAAATAAGATTCGAACAGACTCAGGCATAGCGATTGGTGAAAAGGTTTCCTTGAAATTAGTACTGTGCCTTTAAGTGTAACCTTTTGCCACTAGTCATGTCTTCAAAGTCACCACTTCTCCATCTATCCCAAGCTTTCGCTAATAGATCCACTTGCAACTAATAGAAACTACTCCCTTTGGTGGATCTACCAAAGTCCATACTTTGTTTGAGTACATGGATTCCGTTTTGAATCTCATAGCTTGAAGCTAGCGTCCTGAACCTCATAGGTATATGGATCTCTATCCGATTGACCAGTCTCATGAAGAAATTCAAACTTTTTGAGTTACTTTTTGATTCAATCTGACCTTGTCAGATGTTGTGTACTAGGCTCTTACAACTCCTTTATTTCCACCGCTTATGGGATTTCTTGATCGTCTTGAACTTCATCAAGTTCAATGATAATGCTTTTCTATCTAATAGAAATTTCTTTTTTTAAAAGTAGGCATTTCTCGAGACAAACACTTTTTGCTCTGAAGGATCATAGAGGTAATAACCTAAAGACTCTCTTGGGTACCCTACAAACTTTCACATGATGGATCTACTATCCAACTTATCTCCCACTGTCCGTCTCATGTAGATGGGAGATCCCCAAATCTTTAGATAATGGTAAGAGAGTGCTTTGCCATGCCATATCTCATATGGTGTTTTTGGCACCAATTTTGAGGGTACTATATTTAGTGGCCTCACAATCGTTTTTAAGGTGTATCCCCAAAAGGATATAGGTACATTAGAAAAACTCATCATGGATCATACCATGTCCAGCAAGGTACGATTTCTTCTCTCAACTACTTCATTGTGTTGGGGTGTGTTGGGTGGAGTCCATTGAGAGAGAATTCCATTCTTTTTAAGATAAACTAAGAATTCAGTACTTAAGTATTCTCTCCCTTGATTCGATTGAAGGGTCTTAATACTAAGTCCCTTTTACTTTTCTACTTTATTCTTGTACTCTTTGAACTTTTCAAATGCCTCAAACTTGTACTTTATAAGATACATATGTTTGTACTAACTATGGTCATTGGTGAAGGTGATGAAGTAAGAATAACCTCCTCTCTCACTAACCTTTAGGGGTCCACAAACATCTGTATGGATCAAATTTAAAAGATTTATGGATCGCTCTATTTGTCTTACGAAGGGAGCCTTGGTTATTTTTCCCTTCAAACAAGATTTACAAGTGGGAAGGTCCTCAATACCACAAACTTTTTAGTACTTTGAGAGCTGGAGCTCATCCTATTCTTAGAGATATGGCCAAGTCTAGCATGCCACAAAATGGTATCTTCTTGGATATCTAGCTTCCTTTTATTTGTTTGAACGTGCATTAGCTGAGTGGGAAAATCAAGCATTATAATTCTTTAACTAATGTAGCTTGAGCAATTAAGGAACCATTCCACAATGCTTTCAACTTCCCATTTGACATTGAAAAATCAAATCCTTCATTATCCAAAATAGGAATTGAAATAATGTTCTTAACAAGATCAGGTACATAGTAAATTGGATCATGAATAATACAAGAATTCCCTAAGTTTAATGCTATTACGCCTTGGACCTTAGCTGTAACTCTTACTCCATTTCCAATGTGGAGGATCAAATCCCTTTCACATGGATTCTTTCTTATTTCCATCCCTTGTAATGAGTTATAGAGGTAAGAATCACATATGGTAGCAAATAGCCATAAGGAAGAATTAGTCATTAAATGCACATCAAAGAAATACATACCATTCACAAGAGTAGCTAGGTAAGCTTTGTAGTTTCTTTTTTGATGACCCTTTTCACCATAATGGAAATAATTTGCATCAATTTTAGCCTTCTTCTT
>JACGDI010005686.1:53069-79122 GCA_014898725.1 Jacaranda copaia
TAATGAGCTCCAAAAGACTCATTAGCACATGAAACATGCTTCTGAGATCTACACGTACCTACAAGAGTTGTATGGTGTTCAAACAAGATACGGAAGGTTTACTTTGTTTAAGGAGCTCTTTTGGACAAGGATCAGTGACAAGGCAAGTGTCCATGATCATAGGCCAAAGATGACAGGACTCATCAAAAAGCTTGGACAATTTGACATGATCATGCATAATGACCTTTTATGTGGATTTGATCCTCCAGTCATTGCCACCCTTGTTCAACCAATTCGTTATGAACTTTACTATGTCCAAGCAAATAGTTATGATCAATGAATTGGTGAACATGTTGGTGACTGTAGAGGTGATGATGAGAAAAGAAAAATCTCTTATGATGGCATCCTCCTCTAAGTCGAAGGGTCTTAGGAGCCCTAGAAAGGGAGCTAAGAGGAAAAAGAGTTTTTCCTTAAAAGGGATGCAACCTAAGAAGAGTTCTAGGAGAGTTAAGAAGAAGACTAAAATTGATGCAAATTATTTCCATTGTGGTGAAATAGGTTATTAGAAAAGAAATTGTAAAGCTTACCTAGCTACTCTTGAGAAGGGTATGTTTTTTTTTAGGTGCATTTGACAACTAATTCTTCCTCATGGGTATTTGATACTACATGTGGTTCTCATCTCTATAATTCCTTATAGGGAATAGAATAAAAAAAAGTCTATGTGAAGGGGATATGATCCTTCGCCTTAGAAATGGAGGAAGAGTTGCAGTCGACATCCAAGGCATAGTAACACTAGACCTAGGAAATTCTTGTATTGTTCTTGATCTAATTTACTATGTACCTAATCTTAGTAAGAACATTATTTTGATTTGGTTATTCATTATCAAATAGGAAGTTGAAAGTATTAAGGAAAGGTTCCTCATTGCACAGGGTACATTAATTAATGAATTATACATGCTTGATTTTCTCACTCCTCTAATGCATGCTCAAATGAATAAAAGAAAGCTAGATATCCAAGAAGATGCCATTCTATGGCATTTAAGACTTGGCCATATCTCTAAGAATAAGATGAGCATGATGGAAGCTCTCAAAGCACTAAAAGTTAGTGGCATAGAGGACCTTCCCACTTATGAACCTTGTTTAAAGGGAAAAATGACCAAGGCTCCATTTATAGGACAAATGAAGTGATCCACAAGTTTTTTGGATTTGATCCATACAAATGTTTGTGGACCACTAAGAGTTAGTGAGAGAGGTGACTATTCTTACTTCATCACTTTCACCGATGATCATAGTTGGTACGAACATGTGTGTCATATGAAGTACAAGTTCGAGACCTTTGAAAGGTTCAAAGAGTATTAGAATGAAGTAGAAAATTAGAAAGGACTTAGTATTAAAGCCCTTAGATCGGATTGAGGGGGAGAATACTTAAGTGTTGAGTTCTTGGATTATCTTAAAGAGAATGAGATTCTCTCTCAATAGCCTCCACCCGGCACACCCTAACTTAATGGAGTAGTTGAGAGGAGAAACTATACCTTGTTAGACATTGTATGTTCTATGATGAGTTCTTCTGATATACCCACATCCTTTTGGGAATATGCCTTAGAAACGGTTGTGAGGTTAATAAATGTAGTACCTTCAAAGTTAGTGCCAAAAATACCATATGAGATATAGCATGACAAAGCACTCTCTTATGACTATCTAGAGGTTTGGGGATCTCCCGCCTACGTGGGACATACAATGGGGGATAAATTAGATGGTAGATCCACTTTGTGCAAGTTAGTAGGATACCCAAGAGAGTCTATGGATTATTACTTCTATGATCCCTCAGAATAAAAGGTGTTTGTCTTGAGGAATGCCCACTTTTTAGAAAAGAAATTTCTATTGGATAGAAAGGCATTATCATTGAGCTTCATGAAGTTCAAGACAATCAAGAAATTCCATAAATGATGGAAATAATAGAATTACAAAAACATAGTATGCAATCTCTGAGAAGGTCGGACCGGATCAAGAAGCAACCCAAAATGTTCAAATTCCTTCATGAGATAGGTCGATCAGATGAGGATCTGTAGAGCTATGAGAAAGTTACATCGAACATAGATCTAGGATGTTGGCTTGATGCCATGAGATCTAAAATGAATTTCCCGTACTCAAACAAAGTATGGACTTTGGTAGTTCCACCAAAAGGAATAGTTCCTATTGGTTGCAAGTGGATCTATAAGCCAAAGCTTGGGGTAGATAGAGAAGTAGTAAATTTTAAGGTGTGACTAGTGGCAAAAGGTCACACTCAAAGACTCGATATTGATTTCGGGGAAACCTTTTCACTGGTCGCTATGCTTAAGTCCATTTGGATCTTACTAGCCCTAGCTACATATTATGACTATGAGGTATCGCAAATTGATGTGAAAATCGCTTTCCTTAATGGTAATATTGAAGAAAAAATTTACATGGAGCAACCACAAGGTTCTACATCCAAAGGGAGTGAGAAAAAGGTTTGTAAACTTTAAAGGTCCATCATGTACTCAAACGAGCATCCCAAAGTTGGAACATACATTTTTGATAAAACAGTCAAATCTTTTGGCTTTGTTAAAAATGTATATGAGTCGGATGTGTACAAGAAGGCTGGTAGGAGTTCAGTACAGTTTATTGTGCTTTATCTCGATGACATCCTTCTCATTCAGAATAAGGTAGGAATGTTAGAGTGCACTAAAGCATGGTTATCTACACAATTCTCCATGAAAGATTTTGAAGAAGCATCCTATGTATTAGGAATATGCATCTATCGAGATAGTTTGGGGAGGACGCTGGGGCTTTCTCAAATCCCGTACATTGACAAGATACGAAAGAGATTTAGTGTGGAAGAATATAAGAGAGGATTTCATCCTATGGGACACGACACTCGTCTCTCCAAGTCTATGGCCCCTAAGACTGAAGAGGGAAAATGAAAAATGTCCCATATACCCTATGCCTCAACAATATGGAGCATAATGTATGTGGTTCAATGTACAATACTAGATATGGCACACTTGCTAAGTGTTACGAGTATGTTCCAATCCAACCTTAGTGAGAGTCACTGGATGGCCGTACAAATAATCTGTAAGTACTTGAGAAAAACTAAGGACTTATTTTTTGTGTATAGCAATGGAGAGTTGAAACTTGAAAGGTTTTCAGATTCTAGTTTCCAATCCAATGTAGATGACCTCAAATCCACTTTTGGGTTCATATTTTACCTTAATGGCGGTGTGGTAAGTTGGGAAAGTTCCAAACAAGACACCATGGCCAACTCAACCATAGAGGCAGAATATATTGCGGCTTTCAGAAGCTGCAAAGGAAGGTGTTTGGATGAAAAAATTCATTCAAGAGTTGAATATAGTGCTTGGCATTGGTGAGCCAGTTGTTGTCTTCTATGACAATAATGAGATGATAGCATAAGCTAAAGAGTCAAGATCTCATTAGCGATCCAAGCACATATTGAGGCAATATCATTTAATTCAGGAGATCATTGATAAAAGCGACATCCGGGTGGAGAGTGTTGTCTCGGAAGAGAACATAGCAGATCCACTGACTAGACCCCTATCACAAAAGGTCTTTTAAAGACATCTTGAGAAGATGGGTCTTAAGGCCATAGGGCACTGGCTTTAGGGCAAATAGGAGATTGTTGGCAAAGTACCCTACAAGCCAATGAGATTGGCTTTGTACAAACTATTACCTTGTAAAGTAATTTTGATTAAATGATATTCTCTATATGACCAACTTCATTTATGCTTTAATATACTTCACTTGCATCTGGATGAAGCCCTTAGATTACCTCAAACTACGGGACTTGGTTTAGTGACCATGGAATAAGTTTCAGATGGCCGAGATCTTAAAACTTCTAAGTCATAGGATCTTATGAGATGGAGCATCTGAGATCTGGATAGATTTGCACAAATTTTGCATAAATCCAAGGGTTGGAGATTGCTCCGTTCAATGAGCAATTGTATGAGACACGAGTGCATATCGGTGGGTGCTTGTCAAAGAACAAGGCACTGAAGACCTACCAGAGGATCTACTAGATAGCTAAAGTGGCAAGTCGATAGTGGCTAATTCTCCTACTTACACTAGTGCAGATTATTAGTCCTTTAACCTGTGGATCCATGGTAACCTTATGTTCGATCCTTATGCTTTGACTCATCCTTGACCACCTAGCGGGTCATTTAGGTTGAGATTGGGTATGAGCTACTTGGCATGGAGGTTTGTGAGATTCAAGATGGAATTCGACTCCTTGCTATTGTAAAGGGCGAGTATGTCTCCTATATGTTCTATAATGATTGATTCCAAGAAATCCTTACGCAAGGCACTGTGACAATTTGGAAAAGGAGTTTTCCAAAGGTAAGGTCATATAAATGGATTCGAACATTAAGAATAGAGATAAAGTATCGAGGCTAATGAGGAGTTGACAAATATCTTGCCCTAGGCCTCTTTTGGGAGATAGGAGATGAAAGGACCATATTTGCATGGCACGCATAGAACGATGATGGTTCTTTAGAATATTCATTTCAGCCAATTAATTGGGCTCCATGGGCTTAAGGTTGGACATCGACCATTGAGATTGTGTACTTTTTAATTAATGAGATTAATTGTATTGAGTCAACTAGTTTAAAAGGAGTTTTAAACTAGAATGAATATAAGATATTGAAAAGTCACAAAGCATTGTCAGCCCATGTCCAATGAATAGTAAAACCTATTAGGTTACACATAAAATCCAATTAGCTTCCTAATTGATTGAGAGAATTTTTTAAGGAGTTAGAAAAGAGATCTCCCTATCCTAATGGACCAAATTTTGGTGCCAAGTTTGAAGGTCAATTTTGGCTTAATTGATTTAAGTGTTAAATTGATCAATTAATTTAAGGAGTTAAATTAAATTAATTATTTGGTGCCAACATGACCATCAATTAGTCAAGTTAACTTAAAGAGTTAAGTTAACCATTAAGCTTAAAGAGTTAAATCAAAGCATAATTAATTAAATTAAAGAGTTTAATTTGATTAATTAGGACGAATGAATTTTTGGAAGTAAGACTCAAATGAGATGAGATTGGAGATGGCATCTTAATTTATTTGAAATGAGATTCCAAATGTAATTAAGATGCAAGTAAAATTCAAATGAAATTTGGATTCACTTGCCACCTTGGCATCTTGGCTGCCCCCCTTTTCACAGAATGTGTGATGTCACCTTGGCATCACACAAATCCACATCTATATATAGATATAGTATGGTACTCGTTCAGAGAGAGAAAGTGGTGTGCAAATATTGTGAAGAATAGGATTCTTCATTTTCCTCTCCAAAATCAACTGTTTGTGCAAGCTAGCATTTCATGTGTTGAAGGCTTAGCTTTTCTTTCCTCCTGCTACCAATTTTTGGCCTCCTTCATCTCCAATCATCTAGTTCTATTCCATCTTATGAATTAGAGAATTAAGGAAGTTTTATTGGTGTGTGGACTATCACAATAGAGGCAAGACGTATGGCTTGCTCTGTTTCTGGCGAGCTCTCTATGTGAGGTCCGACTTTGCAAATTTATTCAGGACGATCAAGATGGCCAATTGATCTAAAATTTTTACTAAACATTATCCATGGTGTAAATTATCCTCAGTAATTATTTTGGAATTTTTGGAGGCGATTTGGTAGGGCAATCATTGCAATACTTTCAATGTACCGCAAGTCGACAGAATTTAGAATCAATGAAGAGTTCACTTGTTTCATTCTGAATTTGTTTATCCTGGTAATCCTCTATCTAAATCTGAATTCAAGGCATGATTAGATTCCTTTAATGCTTGTAGGCACTAGTTATTTCATGTTTTAAAGTTTTGATTATAGATCCTAGTACCTATTTTGCTTTCAAATTCTTTATTTAAATCTGAATCCAAGGCATGATTGGATCCCTATTTTGCTTGTAGGCACTAGCTATTTTATGTTTTGAAGTTTTGATTATAGATCCTAGTGCCCATCTAGCTTTCAAATGATATCAAAGCCCAAATCATGCTTAGATTTAGATTTTGCTTGGTTGATTGATTCATGTGATGGATTGATCTTTATCACCATATTCTTGACTTAATTGATGGATTGGAGAATTTGGTTCATTTGTATGTGGTTCCATGATTGATGGATTAAAAGCATGCTATTATGTGATTTTAGTGTTAATTCATGTAGTTAGTATGTTTTAATTCATAGTGATTAATGTTGAAAAGTGTTTTAGCATTAATTGATGTTATATGTTGATATAGCATGTTGATTTATGACTGAAATAGTTTTGGTCTACTTTGGATCCAATTTGATTGGAATTATGTTGGAGACTATTTGAAGAATTTGATTATTACTTTTTCTAATTTTTGAGAGCACATTTGAGCACTTGAATTTTCAGTTTTGGAAGGTGTTTTGAATTTGGAAATCAATCTGAATTGTGTGTTATAATGTTGAGAACATCTGCTCAAATTGTTGGCGCGTGAAAGTTGAGTGGAGAACACACTTGGCAAGCCTTAAACCTTAAAAGCCAAGGCTGCCGACATAGCTTAGGTGCTAGCCAGGCAGTGTGCACACAAGCTGCCCAGTTATGCGCCAAGGGCTGCCAGGCAACCTGAATTTAAGGGTGTTTGATGAGCTTTGAGTTGTTTTCTCAACTTCTTTAATGCTCAATAACTTTTTGCACCACACATATTAGTTGCACAAGGGTTGTGCTATGCCTTAAAATTATGTTTGACATATTTGAATGCTTTTGAAAAATTGGTTAAAGTTGATCTCCAATTAATGGCATAAGTGTTATGCTTGGTTCAATTATTTGTTTATGATATGAGCATTTAATTGTTGGAATTAATTGTTAATTCTAGAATTATTTATTATTCATTTAATTGTTGAATGAATGATGAATGAATGGGGATGATCATGAGCCTTTTAAATTGATTTTCATTTGTTTTAAAGTTGTTGAAATAGGTTGTATTAAATGGGGCTTCAATGTCTCTTATTCTATTTTATAAAAGTTATGAGAGTAGAACCACTAGGTGTGAGGGTTTTCATTTCATGTAAATGATGCATGGAGTAAGGAATCCAGTGGAGGCGTGAAGGCCAATTGAAGACCCATGAATGTATGAGATACACTCATGTAATAGTTTAGTTTAATTTAACCCACTTAAAATCAACCAAAGTGATGCACCCATGGCTCTAAGTGTATCACTTGATTAGGTTCATAGTCATCCCACCCTAGGAGCATGCAAGGTTATTTACTTATTTATGCTTTCCATATCCTATTGATGATTGAGATGCATGATTAGGATATAGAGAACCTAACTAAGAAAATAAAATAATGAGATTTTTGCAAGCAAAAATCCTCTACTTAGAACGTCCAAGTACTTTTCAAATATTGAGTCAAAATGGATACAAATTAAAAGAGTTTTAATTAATTTAAGCCTTCCACCAATAGTGTACGCCATGATGATGCTACCAACTTTTTGTGATAGCACTCAATCACGGGGGTTACACTTAGGAGGAAAGCTTTGAGCATACACTTAGTAGGAGATGCACTTTTGACTTCGGAACCCTCACGCATTGGCACTTGGTTATGGGGGATCTCATGAGACCATCTTGAGATAAAGTTTGATTGGTGGGTTTGACTTAACAATTAATAGTATAGATGGCACACAGTCACGTAGGTCTATATGAAAAGTGAGGCAGAATATATCAAGAGTTACATGAGATGCAATTAACAAAAGTTGCTTACCCTTCGATTGCTCGTGGGTGGCACTCAGTCATATAGGTCCATTGGTAAGTCATTGGGGTCTTAATTCTCATTAGAAAATGTGATTTCCCGAATTCTTCTTGGGGTGAAGGATTTGATAAAATAGTAGGAGAAAAAAACACTTGAAAGACCATGAACATGTTTTTAAAATAAAACTCAATCACATGCTAATTCTCTTTTTTCCCTTTATGTAGATTTTTCAAATCTTCAACAGATAAATAGCTAAAAATTCACTCACAAGCATTCTGGAAACTAATAAATTCACCAGGCCTAACTTCTAAGATTGGTTGAGAAACCTTAAGATAATTCTTGACTCTGACATGAGGACATATGTTCTTGATCAAAGTCCACTTGACACTTTTGGTGATGATACAACTGACGAGGTTTGTGAGGTGTTCACAATATTTGAGGATAATGATCTGAAAGAGAGATGCCTTATGTTGGCATCCATGACTAATGAGGTCTAAAAGACTCATGGGCACATAAAACATGCTTTTGAGATCTACATGCATCTACAAGAGTTGTATGGTGTTCAAACAAGACGCGAAAGGTTTGCTTTATCTTAGGAGCTCTGTAGGACAAGGATGAGTGCAAGGGCAAGTGTCCAGATCACGGGTTTAAGATGATTGGACTCATTGAAAAGCTTGGACAACTTGATGTGATCATGGATAATGGCCTTTACATGGATTTCATCTTCCAATCGCTACCACACTTATTTGACCAATTGTTGTGAACTTTAAAATGTCCAAGCAAATAGTTATGATCGATGAATTGGTGAACAAGTTAGTGACCATGGAGGCAACAATGAAAAAAGAAAAACCTCTTAGATGGCATCCTCCTCCAAGTCGAAGGGTCCTAGGGACCTTAGAAAGGGAGGTAAGAGGAAGAAGAGTTCTTCCTCGAAAGGAAAGCAACCCAAGAAGAGTTCTGGGAGAGTTAAGAAAAAAGCTAAAACCAATGCAAATTGTTTCCATTCTGATGAAAAGGGTTATTGGAAAAGAAACTGCAAGCTTACCTAGCTACTCTTGAGAAGGGTATGTTTTTCTTTGAGGTGCATTTGACGACTAATTCTTCCTCATGGGTATTTGATACCGCATGTGGTTCTCACCTCTATAATTGCTTATAGGGGATGGAAATAAGGAGTCTACATGAAGAGGATATGATTGTTCACTTTGTAAATGGAGAAAGAGTTGTAGCCAAGGTCTAAGGCGAACTAACACTAGACTTATGAAATTCTTGTATTGTTCTTGATTCAATTTACTATGTACCTAATCTTGTTAAGAACATTGTTTCAATTCCTATTTTAGATAATGAAAGATTTGATTTTTCAATATCGAATGGGAAGTTGAAAGCATTGAGGAATGGTTTCTTAATTGCACAAGGTATATTAGTTAATGGATTATACCTGCTTAATTTTCTCACTCCTCTAATGCATGCTCAAATAAATAAAAGGAAGCAAGATATCCAAGAAGATGCCATATTATGGCATGCAAGACTTGGCCATATCTTTAGGAGTAGGATGAGCAAGTTGGAAGCTCTCAAACCACTAAAAGTTAGTGGTGTTGAGGACCTTCCCACTTGTGAATCTTGTTTGAAAGGAAAAATGACCAAGGCTCCCATTATAGGACAAACAGAGTGATACACAATTCTTTTGGATTTAATCCATGCGAACATTTGTGGACCACTAAAGGTTAGTGGGAGAGGTGGCTATTCTTACTTCATCACTTTCATTGATGACCATAGTCGATACGGACATGTGTATCTTATGAAGTACAAGTTTGATGCCTTCAAAAAGTTCAAAGAGTATAAGAATGAAGTAGAAAAGCAAAAAAGACTTAACATTAAAGCCCTTTGATGGAATCAAGGGGTAGAATACTTAAGTGCCAAATTCTTGGATTGTCTTAACCAGAGTGAGATTCTTTCTCAATGGACTCCACCCAGCACACCCCAACTTAATGAAGTAGTTGAGAGGAGAAACTATACTTTGTTAGACATGGTATGTTCCATGATAAGTTTTTCTAATGTACCCATTTCCTTTTGGGGATACACCTTAGAAACGACTACGAGGCTACTAAATATAGTACCTTCAAAGTTAGTGCCAAAAATACCATATGAGATATGTCATGATAAAGCACCTTCTTGCCATTATCTAAAGGTTTGGGGATCTCCCGCCTATGTGACACATACAATGGGGGATAAATTGGATAGTAGATCTACTTTGTGCAAGTTCGTGGGATACCTAAGAGAGTCTATAGGCTATTACTTCTATGATCCCTCATATCAAAAGGTGTTTGTCTCGAGGAACGCATACATTTTGGAAAAACAATTTCTATTGGAAAGAAAAGGTATTGTCATTCAGCTTGACGAAGTTCAAGATGATTAAGAAATCCCACAAGCGGTGGAAACAATAGAATTGCAAAAACCTAGTACACAACCTCTTAGATGGTCGGATCGGATTAAGAAACAATTTGAAAGGTTTGAATTTCTTTATGAGATGGGTCAATCAAATAAGGATCTAAAGACCTATGAGGAGTTATGTTGGACATAGATTTGGAATGTTGGCTTGATGCCATGAGATCTGAAATGGATTCCATGTACTCAAACAAAGTATGGACTTTGGTAGATCCACCAAAAAAAAATAGTTCATGTTGGTTACAAGTGGATCTATAAGCGAAAGTTTGGGGTAGATGGAGAAGTAATGACTTTTAAGATACAACTAGTAGCAAACGGTTACACTTAAAGACCCAGTATCAATTTCGAGAAAACCTTTTCACCGATCACTATGCCTAAGTCCATTTGGATCTTACTAGCCATAGCTGCATACTATGACTATGAAATATGGAAAATGGATGTGAAAATTGCTTTCCACAATGGTTATATTTAAGAAGAAATTTACATGGAGCAACCATAAAGTTTTACTTCCAAAGAGAGAGAGCAAAAGGTTTGCAAGCTCCAAAGGTCCATTTATGGACTAAAACAAGCATTCCAAAGTTGGAACATATGTTTTGACTTAATAGCAAATTGTTTGGCTTTGTCAAAAATGTATATGTGCCATGTGTGTAGAAAAAGGCTAGTGGGAGTTTAGTACATTTTATTGTGCTTTACATCAATGACATTCTTCTCATTGGGAATGAGATAGGAATGTTATGGTGTACTAAAGCACAGTTATCTACACAATTCTCCATGAAGGATTTGGGAGAAGTATCTTACGTGTTGGAAATATGTATCTATAGAGATAGATCGAGGAGGATGTTGGGGCTTTCCCATACCCCGTACATTGATAAGATACTAAGGAAATTTAGTATGGAAGAATCCAAGAGAGGCCTCCATCCTATGGGACACAACATTTATCTCTCCAAGTCTATAGCCCTCAAGACTGAGAAAGAGAAATGAAGAATGTCCCAAATACCCTCTGCCTCAGTGACAAGGAGCATAATGTATACGACTCAATATACAAGATCGGATGTGGCACACTTGCTAAATGTTACGAGTAGGCGCCAATCCAACCCCAGTAAAAGTTACTAGATAGCTGTAAAAATCATCCTTAAGTACTTAAGAAGAACTAAGGACTTGTTTTTAATGTATGGCAATGGAGAATTAAAACTTAAAGGGTTTTTGGATTCTAGTTTCCAATTCGATATAGATGGCCTCAAATCCACTTTTGAATTCATATTTCACCTCAATGGCAGCATGGTAAGTTGGAAAAGTTCTGAACAAGACACGACAGCCGACTTGACCACAAAGGTAGAATATATTGTAGCTTCAAAAACTATAAAAGAAGGTGTTTGGATGAAAAACTTCATTCAAGAGTTGAATGTAGTGCCTAGCATTACTGAGCCAGTTGTTGTCTTTTGTGACAATAGAAGAGCAGTAGCGCAAGCTAAAGAGCCAAAATCTCATCAACGATCTAAGCACATATTGAGGTGATATCATTTGATCCGGGAGATCATTGATAGAGGCAACATCTGAGTAGAGAGAGTTACGTCAAAAGAGAGCATAGCAGATCTACTAACAAAACCCCTATCGCAACAGGTCTTTGAAGAACATCTTGAGAAGACTGGTCTTAAGACCATGGGATATTGGCTTTCAGGTAAGTGGGAGATTGTTGGAATAGTACCCTGCAAGCCAATGAGATTGGCTTTGAACAAACTATTACCTTGTAAAATAATATTAATTGAATGATATTCTTTATATAGCCATCTTCATCTTATACCCTATTATACTTCACTTGCATCTGGATAAAGCCCTGAGATCACCTAAGACTATGGGACTTCATTTGGTGATCATGGAATAAGTCTCACGAAGATGCCATGTTATGACATGTAAGACTTGGGCATATCTCCAAAAATAGGATGAAAGATGGAAGCTCTCAAAGCACTAAAAGTTAGTAGCATTAAGGACCTTTCTACTTGTGAATCTTATTTGAAGAGAAAAATGACCAATGCTCCTTTTGTGGGACAAATGAAGTGTTCCATAAATCCTTTGAATTTGATCCATATGGATGTTTGTGGACAGTTAAGAGTTAGTGGGAGAGGAGGCTATTTTTACTTCATCACCTTCACTAATGATTATAATCGGTTAGGACATGTGTATCTTATGAAGTACAAGTCTAAGGCCTTTGAAAAGTTCAAAAAGTATAAGAATGAAGTAGAAAAGTAAAAGGGACTTAATATTAAAGCCCTTCGATTAGATTGAGGGGGTGAATACTTAAGTACTTAATTCTTGGATTATCTAAAAGAGAATAGGATTCTTTCTCAATGGACTCCACCCGGTGTACCCAAAATAAAGTAGCCGAGAGGAGAAACCATACCTTGTTAGACATGGTACATTCCACGATGAGCTTTTCTGATGTGCCTATATCCTTTCTAGGATACACCTTATAGATAGCAGTGAGGTTACTAAACATAGTACCTTCAAAGTCGGTGTCAAAGACACCATATGAGATATGACATGGCAAAGCACCCTTTTATCAATATCTCAAGGTTTGGGATCTCCTATGTATGTGAGACGGACAGTGGGAGATAAGTTAGATAGTAGAACCACCTTGTGAAAGTTTATGGGATACCCTAGAGAGTCTATGGGTTATTACTTTCAAGATCCCTCGAAACAAAAGATGTTTTGTTTTGAGGAATGCTACCTTTTCAAAAATGAAATTTCTAAAAGATAGAGAAGGCGTTATTATTGAACTTGATGAAGATCAAGATGATCATCAAATCCCACAAGCGGTAGAAACAAATAAATATCTAAGAGCCTCGCACACAACCTCTGAGAAGGTCGGATCGGATCAAGAAGTAACTCAAAAAGTTTGAATTTCTTCATGAGACAGGTCAATTGAATAGAGATCCAAAGACCTAGGAGAAAGCTATGTTAACATAGATTCGGGATGTTAGCTTGAAGCCATGAGATCTGAAATGGACTCCATGTACTCAAACAAAGTATGGACATTGATAGATCCACCAAATGGAATAGTTCCCGTTGGTTGCAAGTGGATCTATAAGTGCAAGCTTGGGGTAGATGGAGAAGTGATGACTTTTAAGGCATGACTAGTAGTAAAAGGTTACATTTAAACACCTTGTATTAATTTTGAGAAAACCTTTTCATAAGTCACTATGCCTAAGTCCATTCATACTTTACTTGCCATAGCAGCATATTATAACCATGAGGCATGGCAAATGAATGTGAAAATAACTTTCCTCAATGGAGACATTGAAGAAAGGATTCATATGTAGCAAGCATACAATTTTACATCCAAGAGCAACAAGCAAAAGGTTTGTAGACTCCACAAGTCTATTTATGGACTTAAACAAGCATCCCGAGCTTAGAACATATGTTTTGACTAGAAGTCAAATCATTTGACTTTGTCAAAAATGTGTATGAACCATGTGTGTGAAAGAGGCTAGTGGGAGTCGTGTACAGTTTATTGTGCTTTATGTTGATGACATTTTTCTTATTAAAAATGAGAGAGAAATGTTAGAGTGTACTAAAGCATGGTTATCTACACAATTCACCATAAAGGATTTGGGAGAAGCATCCTACATAATAGGAATACGCATCTATATAGATAGATCAAAGAGGATGCTGGGGCTTTCCCAAACCCCATACATTGACAAAATACTAAAGAGTTTTAGTATGGAAAAATCCAAGAGATGATTTCTTCCCATGGGACATGGCATTCATCTCTCAAAGTCTATAGCCCCCGAGATCGAGAAAGATAAATGAAGAATGTCTCACATATCTTATGCCTCCGTTATTAGAAGTATAATATATGCAGTTTAATGTACTAGATCGGATGTGGCACAATCACTAAGCGTTATGAGTAGGTTCCAATCCAATATCAAAGAGAGTTACTGGATGGTTGTAAAAATAATCCTTAAGTACTTGAGAAGGACTAAGGACTTGTTTTTGGTATACGAAAATGGATAATTCAAACTCAAGGGGTTTTTGGATTCAAGTTTTCAATCCGATGTAAATGACCTAAAATCTAATTTTAGATTTGCATTTTTCCTTAATGGCAACATGGTGAGTTGGAAGAGTTCTAATAAGTCATCATGGCTGAGATAACCACCGAGGTGAAATAATTTGTAGTTTTTGAAACTACAAAGAAAGTTGTTTGAATGAAAATTTTCATCCAAGAGTTGGATGTAGTACCTAGTGTATATGTGCCTATGATTGTCTTTTGAAGACAATTTAGAACTTGAGCCAAGATCTCATCAGTGATCCAAACACAGTAAATGTGTTACCATTTGATATATCATATCAATTGATATAAGTGACAATTGAGTGAAAAAAGTTGCCTTAGGAGAAAATACATCAAAACCACAGTCTAAACCCCTAAATGCTAACAGTTTTTGAAGGACATCTTGAGAAGATGAGTCTCAAGGCCAAGAGGCATTAGCTTTAAGGTAAGTAGAAGATTATTAGAATAGTTCCACACAAACCAATTAGATTGGCCTTATAAACTCTTTTCTTGTAAGATAATCTAGATTGGATGATATTTATTATATGACCATCTTCATCTTATACTCTTTATTTACTTCACTTGCATTTACATAAAGCCTCTATATCAGACAAGACTACAAGACTTGGTCACATACTGGGTGGTGATCTGGAATAAGTCTTACATGGTTGTGATCTTAAATCTTTCAAGTCATAGGATCTTATGAGATAGGGCATCTAAGATTCGAAAAGACTTGCATTAATGATACATAAATCTATAGATTGGATATTGCTCCGTTCCTGAGCAATCCCATATGAGATATGGATACATGTTGGTGGATGCTTGTTAGGGAACAAGGCACTGAAGGCCCACTAGAGAATCCACTAGATAGTCGTAGTGACAACTCAATAGTGGCATGTTTTCCTACTTACGCTAATGCATATTATTAGTCCCCTGACTTGAGGATCCATAGTAATCTTATGTCCAATTCTTATGCTTTAACTCTTCCTTGACTACTTAATGGGTCTTTTGGGTTGAGATTGGGCATGAGCTACTTGGCATGAAGGTTTGTGTGATCTAAGATAAAATTTGACTCATCTTCTTTGTGAAGGGCAAGTGCATCTCCTATGTGTTCTATAATGATTGATTCCAAGAAATTCTTATGCAAGGTGATGTGACAAATTGGGAAAGCATATCCAAAGATAAGATCACAAAGGGAAACAAACATTAAGAATAGAAATATAATATTGAGTCTATTAGGAAGCCAACAAATATCTTACCCTAGGCCTATTTTGGGAGATAGGAGACAAAAGGACTGTATGTGCATGGTATGCGTAATGCTAGAATGGTTCTTTAAGAGCATTCATTTCAACCAATTAGTTGGGCTCCATGGGATTGAGGTTGGACATCGACTATAGAGACTGGGTACTCTTCAATTAATGAGATTAATTGAATTGAGTCACTTAATTTAAAGGAGTTTAAACTAAAGTAAATATTTGATATTCCAAAAGTCACAAGCAGTTGTAAGCCCATGTCCAATGAATAGTAGAACCTAATGGGTCATACAAAAAAACCAATGACATAATCTATGGAAGAAAGGAGAATTTTCTTAGAGTTAGAAATTCATGACCAATTTTTGGAGGAGGCAAAATTGTAGTTATTTTGGCTTGATCAATTTAAATGTTAAATTGGTCAAATTTAATACAAGAGTCAAATTAAGATCAATTAATTAATAGTTAATTAATTTAAGGGTTTATTGGCCAAAATTAATTTAAGGGTTCATTTAATTTTGACTAGCTTAAATTGTTAAATGCTTTAACTTAAGAGTTGAGTCAAATAATTATTAATTAAATTAAAGTATTTAATTTAATTAATTTGGAGAGATATATTTGGAAGAATTATTAAATGAAGAGTTCATTTAATAAGAATTAGAATTTAATTGCAAGATATTTCGTTAGATGAAATTTGTTTTTCAATTAAACTCACTAATCACAAAGTTAGTGGCCACCTAAGTAAAGGACACTTAGCATCACCTCCTTGTGGGAGGTGTGTGACCACTCCTATATATAGATATGGTAGAGTGGCCAGCCATATGGTATGTGAGGTGTGCACATTTTGTGTGATTTTCTCCCAACAATAATGTGTTGTGGGAATCTAAGCTGTTAGCCTTCCATCACTCTCTCATTCTCCTTCCTCCTTCCTCCTTCCTCCTTCCATCTTAATATTCCTAGCTTTCCTCCCCTCATTACCTATGTATTTTCCAATCTTTTTGTATAGAATAGGCCATAGATTTGATGTATGGACGTTTACGTTAGATGCCATCTATTTTGCTTGCTTTTGCTCTTGACTAGAGTAGTTTTGGGCAGACAATTTTTGCTTCTTCTAGGAGTACCTATGGTGTTCTGATCTATCTAAAATTTAGACTAAAGAATCTTCAAAGGGTTGAGGAGTTCTAGTAAAAATTTTAGTCAAAACAGAGGAGTCCATCTTGGGGAAAATTGATGGCGATTCTACTGTACCAGTGAAGAGCCTGTTTGATGGTTGATGAGAGTTTTCTTGCTCTTCAAATTTTCTACTTTCACCCAGGTATTTTCTTTTTCTAAATCTAAATTCTATGCATGTCTAGATCCTTGTGGTGTTGTGTGGGCTAGTTTTATTTAGTTTTTTTGAAAATATTTGGATTCTAGTACCACACAAATCTTCACTTCCCACTTGTAAATTTTGTTTAAAGGAAAAAATGACCAAAGCTCCTTTTCTAAGATAATCAAAGCATACCACTAATTCTTTGGATTTGATCCACATGGATGTATGTGGCCCACTAAGAGTTAGTGTGAAAGGCACTTAGCATTGAAGCTGATTGATCGGATAGCATGGGAGAATACTAAAGTACCAAACTCTTGGATTATCCAAATGAGAATAGATTTCTCTCTCAATGGACTCCACTCAACACACCCCAACATAATGGAGTAGTCAAGAGGAGAAACTTTACCTTGTTGGACATGATACGTTCCATGATGAGCCTTTTGGATTTGCCTATATCCTTTTAGGAATATGCCTTATAGACAATGGCAAAGTTATCAAGTGTAGGACCTTTAAAGTCAATGCTAAAGACACTCTATGAGATGTGGCATGGCAAAGCACCCTCTTACCAATTTCTCAAGGTTTGGGGATCTTCTGTGTATGTAAGAAGAATAGTAAAAGATGAGTTGGACAATAGATCCACTTTGTGCAAGTTTGTAGGATACCCAAGAGAGTCTATGGGTTAATACTTTTATTATCCGTCGGAACAAAAAATGTTTGTTTCGAGGAACACCACTTTTTTGAAAGGGATTTTCTATCAAATAGAAATGGCATTGTTATTGAACTTGATGAAGTTCAATATAATCATCAAAACCTATAAGCGGTAGAAATAAATAAATATCAAAGAGCCTTATACATAATCTCTAAGAAGGTCAAACCGAATCAAGAAGCAACCCAAAAAGTTTGGATTCCTTTATGAGATGGACTACTTGGATATTGATCCAAAGACTTATGAGGAAGTTATGTTAGACATAGAGTTGGGACGTTGGCTTGAAGCCATGAGATCCGAAATGAACTCCATGTACTCCAACAAAGTATGCACTTTGGTAGATCCACCAAAGGGAATAGTTTTCATTGGTTGTAAATGGATCTATAAGTGAATTCTTGGAGTTGATGGGGAGGTACTTACCTTTAAAGCATGACTAATGGCAAAATGTTACACTCAGAGACCTATTATTAATTTTGAGAAAACTTTTTCACTGGTTGTAATGCCTAAGTCCATTTAGATTTTACTTGCCATAGTCGTATATTATGATTACAAGACATAACAAATGGATAAGAAAACAACTTTCCTCAATCGAAACATTGAAAAAGAAATCTATATAGAGCAACCACAAGGTTTTACTTCCAAATGAGTGAGCAAAATATTTGCAAACTCGAGAGATCCATTTATGGACTCAAATTGGGGCCCCAAACATGGAACATACATCTTGATATAAAGTAAAATTGTTGGGCTTTGTCCAAAAAGTGTGTGAACTTTGTGTGTGCATAAAAGCTAATAGGAGTAGTATATAGTTTATTGTACTTTATGTTGATAACATCTTTCTCATTCGGAATGAGGTAGGAATGTTAAAGTGTACTAAAATGTGGTTATCTACTCAATTCTCCATGAAGCACTTAGGAGAAGCATCCTACTTATTAGGAATACGCATCTATAATGATAGATTGAAGAGGATTCTAGGGCTTTCCCAAACCCTGCATATTGAGAAGACACTTAAAGAGGTTTAGTATGGAAAAATTCAAGAGAGGATTTCTCCTTTTGGGACATGGTCTTTATCTTTCCAAATCTATGGGCCCTTAGAATGATAGTGAGAGACATAGAATGTCCCACATACCTTATGCATCCACTATAGAAAGCATATCATATTCCATTTAATGTACAAAATCGGATGTGGCACACTCACTAAGCGTTACGAGCAGGTTCCAATCTAATCCCAATGAGAGTCACTGGATGGCAGTGAAACTGATCTTTAAGTATTTGAGAAGGACTAAGAACTTATTTTTAGTATACAACAATGGAGAATTGAAACTCACAGAGTTTTTAGATTTTTATTTCTAATCCGATGTAGATGATCTAAAATACATTTCTAGATTTACATTTTTCCTTAATGGCAGTATGGTGAGTTGGTAGAGTTCTAACAAGACACAATGGCTGAGACAACCGTTGAGGTGAAATAATTTGTAGTTTTGGAAATCGCAAAAGAATGTGTTTAGATGAAAAAACTTCACTAAGAGTTGAATGTAGTGCCTAGCGTGCATGAGCCTATAATTATCTTTAGAAGATAATTTAGGACTTGAGCCAAGACCTCATCAAGTGATCCAAACACAATAAATGCGTTATCATTTGATATATGATATCAATTGATAGAAGTTACAACTGAGTGGATAAAGTTGCCTAAGAAGAGAATCTAGCACAACAATAAACTAAACCCCCAAATGCTAATAATTTGTGAAAGACATCTTGAATAGATGGGTCTTAAGATCAAAGGGCATTGGCTTTAGTGTAAGTGGGAGATTGTTGGAATAGTGCCTTATAAGCCAATTAGATTGGCTTTATAAACTATGCCCTTGTGAAACAATATTGGTTGAATGATATTCTTTATATGGCCATCTTCATCTTATGCTATTTATTTCTTCACTTGTATTTGGATGAAGCTTTTAAATCACACAAGACTATGGAACTTGGTCATGCCCTAGGTGGTGATCATTGAATAAATCTTACATAGTCATGATCTTTAATCTTCCAAGTGTCAAGTGGTCTGTGGCCCAGGAGCATCAATCTCTCATATAATGTGAAAGGTCAAGAGTTTGAGCCTTAACAAACTTTTGATATGCATGTGTATAAATAAAAAAAAAAAAATCTGTCAAGTCATAGAATCTTATGAGACAGGGCATCTAAGATCTAGATGACTTACACTAATGATGCATAAATCTAAAGGTTGGATGTTGCTTCGTTCCATGAGCAATCCCATATGAGATATGGATACATGTTAGTGGTCGTTTGTTAGAGAACAAAGTACTAAAAATCCTTCAGAGAATCGACTAGATAGCCAAAGTGGCAAGTTCTCCAACTTATGCTAGTATATATTATTAGTCCTTTGACTTGAGGATCCATGGAAACCATGTGTTTGCGCATTATGCTTTAACTTTTCCTTGGTCTCTTAGCAGGCCACTCGAGTTAAGATTGGGCATGAGGTACTAGACATCAAGGTTTGTAGGATTCAAGATGGAATTCGACTCCTCATCATTGTAAAAGGTGAGTACATCTCCTATGCATTCTATAATGATCGATTCTAAGAAATTCTTGCGCAAAGTTATGTGACAATTTGAAAAGGAGTTTCCAAAGATGAGGTCACAAAAGGAATCAAACATTCAAGGCAAAAGCATAGCATTGAGGTTATTAGAGAGCCGACTAATATCTTGCTCTGGTTTCTTTCGGGAGATAGGAGGTGGAAGGATCGTATTTGTATGGTATGCGTAATGCTAGAATGGTTCTTCAAAAGCATTCATTTCAGCCAATTAGTTGGGCTCCAAGGGCTTGAGGTTGGATATCGACCATGGAGATTGGGTACTCTTTAATTAATGAGATTAATTGAATTGATTTGCTTAGTTTAAATGAGTTTAAACGAATGTAAATATTTGATATTCCATAAGTCACAAAGGAGTTCTTAGCCCATGTTCATTGAATAGTAGAACCTAAAAGGTCATACATAAAAGCCAATAGCATGACCTAATGAAAGAAGAAGAATTTCTAAGAGTTAGAAAATTCATAACCGAATTTGAAGGAAACGAAAATTGTGGTCATTTTGACTTGACCAATTTAAATATTAAATTGGTCAAATTAATTTAAGAGTTAAATTAAGATCAATTGATTAAGAGTTAATTAATTGATGTCATGAGACTATCAATTGGTCAAATTGATTTAAGAGTTAAATTGATTTTGACTAGCTTAAAGAGTTGAGCACTTTGACTTAAGAGTTAAGTCAAAGCATTATTAATTAAATTAAAGTATTTATTTTAATAAAGTTGGAGAGTTAATTTGGGAGAGAGTAATTAAATGAAGTGTTCATTTAATATGGAGTTGGAATTTAATTGAAAGATATTTCATGAGATAAAATGTAAGCTTTAATTAATATTCTTATTTCACTAATCACTAAGTGTTAGTGGCCAATCTTGGTATGAAGACTTGGCACCCTCTCCTTAAGGATGGTGCGTGACCACACACCATTCCAGTCCTATATATAGATATAGGGTGAGAGTAGACTACCACTTGGATTATGCAAGCAAGGTGTGATTATTCTCCAAACAAACAAGAGTAGTGGGCATCTAATTTGTTAGCATCCACATTATTCTCTCCAACTCACTCCATCTTCCACCTCCATATTTCCTATCCTTCTTTCCTAAATTCTTTACAGATATCTCTAGCCATATTATAGAGAATAGATCATAGTTATGGTGTGTGGGCTATTTCATTAGAGGCACAATATTTAGATTGCTCTTGCTCTTGTTGAAGTAATTTCTGGCAGCCTCTTCCGGCGAGTTCTGGGAGACCTTCTAGTATTTTGATTGGGCTGATTTTTGAACTGCAAAATCCTCAAGGAGTTAAGACATTCTAGTAAAAATTTCAGCCAAAAAGGAGGAGCCTAACTTTGGGAAAACTAGTGGCAAATCTGCTGCGCCAGTGAGAGGCTTATTCAATGGTTGAAAAGAGTTTTTCTTGCTCTTTGAATTTTTTGTTTTTGCCCAGGTATTTCCCTTCTCTAAATTTGATTCCTATGTATGTCTTGATCCTTGGAGATGTATGTGGGCTAGTTACATTCACATTTTTTGAAAATATTTGGATCCTAACACTGCATATATCTTAAGGTAAATCACTCCAATTTCATGTAGCATCAATTATTATTATCATCATCATCAACAACAACAACAACAAGAAGCAATTGTCCATGTCACTACCATAATTAGCCACCAAAGTGATGACGTGATAAGTCATCTATGATACGTGAGTGACAGAATTGTTGTTTATGCTTTTTTTTTTTTTTTTGAAAATACGAATTGATTTGATATTTTTATAAAAAAATTAAAAGGCAAATTATATATGCCTTTGTGGGTTGTTTTTAAAAAATAATTAAAAACAACATCCGTATATATGCGTATATACTAGCAATCTACAGAGTCCCGGCGCATGTCTTTTGTATAACGGAAGAATCAATTTTTTAAGATTCAATAATGATAAAGCAAAGTGAGGGTGTGCCTTGAGTTATTCATAATATTTGCAAATTATCCTAATCTAAATAAATATTTATGTACTGTGCTACCTAAACATGATATATATTTCAGCATTGCAAGTCTCTGGCAAAGTTTTATTGTGCTGAGGTGTAGTTATACAATAAAATCTCTTCGTACATAATTTAGTTACCACTCTTCTGTCCAATATATATATATATATATATATATATGTTTACTATAATTTAGTTACTATAATTTCATTTGCAGATTTATTTGTGAATACAAATTTTTTCATTGCTTTATCTTGTGTTCTATGAGACTGCTTGACTTTTTAGGCAAAATAACTAATTTTAATGTGTTATTAATTCCATCAACGAAGTTAGATTAACAATTTATTTCATTTTCATCTATTCTTAGATGTAATTTTCTTTTGATTGGAAAAAATATTTATTTCCAGGAATTTTATTATATATTAATTTTTTTATTATGTCTTTCCTATAAAATTTAATCAAATCTTTTAATTGCATTATGATGCCAAAAAATTATTACTGTATAATTTATTAATTAATTTTTATTATTTTGAATGAATAAACACATCCCAATTGAAAAAATATTTTTGTATTTCGGAACTATGTATGATTGCTGCTAATACGTATAAGATGAAAATTCTGTATCCCTTTCAAATAATCAACCGCTGTATAATCATCTCAACAGTCTTAGGAAGTTTGTTGGGGAAATCAATGTTGAAACCAAATCTTAAGAAGCAATTACCATTATTTATTCTTTTAATGTTCCACATATATATATGTACACTAAATATTTTTTTATAAAATATCTGATTGTAATCAAAGACACTTGATATATTTTTATAAACTGAATTATATAATAGAATACAGATTAAAATAAATAATACAAAATAAAAATTATAAATAAAATATCAATTAAAATAAATAATACAGAATGCATAAAAAGAGGGGATGGGGATTAAAGCAACACCAATATAGTCAAGGCTCCTATATATTACGACCTCCATCGATTAACGATATAACCATGAGAAAAAGAAATTCAGAAGTTTGAATGCTCTGTGACGGTCCATCCTTATTATTATTTCTTAATGCAGTGATTGCCCTGTTCTTACTCTTGCCACCATAATAACTAATAGACTGAGCTAAGATATAAACAAGAACTCGGACCACAATAATAAGCATTAATGCCAAAATTAGTCTCGTTAACAACAAAAAAAAAATTGAAAAAAAATCATCCTATTTTACAATTTGAAAATAAATAAAAGAACTGGTAAGAAAGCTCATATTCTGCCAAAGGCCAAAAACATTCAATTGGCATTGATTTTCTTATCCAACTAAATGATCACTACTCCGTCATTTTGTTATATTTATCAAACATTACATGCTTAATTATATTACACTATAAAATAGGAATTAATTTTTTCCCCTCAGAAAGAGATAATTGTTAATTCCTCAAGTATTTCATGTAAATTTGAATTCAAAAATTAATTTGTTCATAGTGATGAAAACATATTATTGAACTATCCATTAATTCATGCTGTCAAAAAATAAGTAATCAATTGAAATTAACATATTATGGTCATTTTTGTTTCAACACAACCAACGCACAAATATCTCCGACGGGACATTTTGATACACAACTTTTTCGACTTTGAATTTGCAGTTGCTTGGATAGATGGCATGGTACGCAGCCATTCCTTACCTATCAAACAGGGAAAGGGCTGCACCACTTTTCTTACACCAAAAAAACAATAATAGTAATTAAAAATGCGTAATATCTTCTCACGATAAGGAAATCACAAAAAAAAAAAAAAAAAAAAGAAAGAAAGAAAGAAAGAAAGAAAGAATTGGAAAATAAAGTCCAATTAAAAAATTACTTGGCCCACTCTGTACCTCGAATTTAACTTTTTTCTATGCTACCTGCCATCTAACATCACTATCTGTCCTCAAGACAATGAATGTCGTCAACATTCTGTCCGGACGGTAACATTCTGAAATTGAAGTTTCATGGCCTCTTTAACCCTTCACGAGTGACACTGTGACTGTGATAGTGCCACCCTCACAAACACAAACAACAAAAGCTGTCTTTTGACAGTGTGCCACTACAAATTGAATAATTATTTAAAACCTTCTGTACAAAATCTGAAGAAAGCATGAAAAAGATATTCCTACTCTTACTATCATTGCAGCAGGGCCGTCCCCACTATATATGCACAAAACCTTATTAATCATTTGAAAGAATGAGTAAAGAAAGTCACGCTGCAGTTATAAAGTAGGGTGGCCGGCTTAGCTTAACTAGGGTATCCAAAATAGGTCTCTTGACTTCCACACAAGAAAAGCACATCAATTTTGGGTCGCCTGCACTCATCACTTCTACTACTATTTTAATCTTCTTTAAATATGTGTTTGCTTCTCTTTTTCCCCATCTCTGTGTTCCACTTGTCTCTCATATCTTTTTCTTCCCATCTAACACTTATTTCAATTCACGTATAAAAGCCCAAGTCTTTTTCCTTCTCCGCAATCTGACATAAGTAAATTTAAAATTCAGCCTGCATTACTTTGTTGGTTCCAGTGGTGATCAGAGATGGAGAAAAATTGTGCTCAAGGAAGGTGGGCACTCGCGTATTCTACTGAGAATGCAGCAGAATTACAAATATTACATGGAGATGGAAATAGAGATACTGGAGGAGAAGAAGATGATGATATTGATGAAGAAGCTCTCTCATTGAGTGATCTCCCACTTATTCATCAGTCGAGAAAAGAGAGAGAATTAGAACAAGAAGGGAGTAGTACTCCTAATAGAGACACAGATACTCGTGATGAGGACTTTGATTTCTGCTCTCTGTCCAAAGAATCCGAAATGTGTGCGGCTGATGAAGTCTTTTTCCAGGGCCAGATTCTCCCTTTCCGTCATTCAGTTCGTTCAGAAAAGGTACTACTGAAAAATTGTGACAGCACCCGCAAAGCGAGCTGGTCAATTTCCAGGTCCGAATCCATGGATCATTACTGTTCATCAGGCCGGTTAATTTCTAGCAGAAGCAGCAGTATCAGTAGCCGCCAGTCATCCAGCAGCGGCAGCTCCACCGCTCCCATGGGCCCCAAATACAAGCCTAAACTACTTCCCCGCAACCAATTCCATTCCCACCCAAGCCCATCGCCCATAATACGACGTTTCCCGGACAACAACAGGCAAGGGATGATCAGCACAAATCATAAAAATTGCGCCAAGAAATCGTCGTTGTGGAACATTTTCCGACTAGGATTAGTGACCACACCGCCAGAAATCGCGTTCCAGGATCTCAAAGCCCGGTGTCCCATCTACACCCCTACTAATAATGGCAACAACATTGGCAGTCGTAACAGCACCAGCAGCAATAGCAGTTCCATGATCAGCATTACTAAGAAAAGGAAACCAAGGGCTTTACTCGGTGGATGCAAGTGTTCAACCGATGCGGTTGATACAGTTGCTTCCAAAATTGTGATCATCAGGAGAAGCGCCAGCCATACTGATGTGGAAGCGCTTCACCAGCTCCGACAATTAGAGAATGTGGAGGCTATGAAATCGCCGGAGCTGACGCAAAAGCAAGCGGCTAAAAAGCACTTGTCCCATCATCGAACGTTTGAATGGTTGAAGCAGCTTTCCCTTGAAAGCGCAGCGGATCATGAAGCCTAGACAAACAAAAACAACGTTTTCACGCATGCTTCCCTTTTTGTTTGATGTAACCTAACTTTCTAATGTGGTTGTTACCTTATTAGTAATCTTTCTTAATTAACTAGTAGCTTAAATTAATTTAATTTTATTATATTGTATTGTGAAATATATATTATTTTCAATAATTTATATCGCTCAATTTATATGTAAACAAGTGAACTATGAATAATTAGTGTAGATAAAAGTATAATAATTATAGTATTGATATTATAAAATAAAATATTAATATTACGATTATTTGTTATATAATTATTCATGATTAATTGGACATTGAAACTACATGGGGTAATCAAATGACTACGTGGGAATACAAATAATATATGACTCT
>JACGDI010005686.1:88736-101577 GCA_014898725.1 Jacaranda copaia
AAGCTATGTCGGACATAGAGTTGGGATGTTGGCTTGATGCCATGAGATCCGAAAAGGACTCCATGTACTCAAACAAAGTTTAAACTTTAGTAGATCTACCAAAAGGAATGGTTTTTGTTCGTTGCAAGTGGATCTATAAGTGAAAGCTTGGGATAGATGGAGAAGTAGTGACTTTTAAGGCATGACTAGTGGCAAAAGGTTACACTCAAAAACTCGGTATTAATTTTGAGAAAACCTTTTCATCGGTCACTATGCCTAAGCCCATTTGGATCCTACTTGCCATAACAATATATTATGCTATGAGATATGGCAAATGGATGTGAATACTATTTTCGTCAATGGTGACATTGGAGAAAAAATCTATATGGAGCAACCACAAGGTTTTGCATCCAAAGGGAGTGAGCAAAAGGTTTGCAAGCTTGAAAACTCCATTTATGGACTCAAACAAGTACCCCAAAGTTGGAACCCTTTTTGACAAAATAGTCAAATCGTTTGGCTTTGTCAAAAATGTGTATGAACTATATGTGTATAAGCAGGCTAGTGGAAGTTCAATACAGTTTATTGTACTTTATGTCAATAATTGAGAATAAGGTAAGAATGTTAGAGTGCACTAAAGTATGGTTATCTATACAATTAAGTTAAAAATTATCTATATTGAAATTAAATCTATACTAATAATAAACTTTTTATATATAAAAATTACAAATATGTGAATGAACAATAACAATTAAACAATGTTTTTCATTAAATAATATTATTGATCAATAAATTGTGTTATAAAAACTTTATTAATGATAAAAAATAAAAATAAATACTAACTAAATTAAATTTAATGACCAAATTTAATTAAATATTGATTTTTTTTTTGGTTGTGGGTTGCTAAATAATATCATAACTATATATTAAGAAAATTAGTTTATACATTAAAAACATAAGTCTAATAAACTAGACCTAATGGGTCTTGAATTAGATAGGATAGGCTAGGGTTTAGGCCTTTTGGATATTTTAGGGTAGAGTAGATATAAGGTATTTTTATTTGAGTATTTTAATATACAGACTTGAGTGGAGTGTAATCCTACCTATTGACAGGCTTAATTCCCAATCCCGCTCGTATGTTTGTGTTACATATGACAATATTACAAAGGAGTATTATGACAATAGAATATTGCTAATATCTTATCAAAGAAAAAAAAACATTGCTAATATCAACTTAATTCTTTTTTAGATTACTAGAAAGGTGCACACGTGCGATGCAAGTGTTTTATTATTATTATTTTTTACTTTTATGTTACTTTATTCTACAAATTATTTTATATTTATATCTAATTCAAATACTTATCAAATATAAAAATACAAAAAAATATAAAATAAATTGTGATATGGAGTTGAAAAATATGTTGGGCCTCTAACATAGTTTAAGAACGTAGTTCAAGGTAATATATTTCTTCTTCTATAGGATTTGCACTGTGTGTGCAACCTATTGCTTTCTCCCATTCCAATGTCTATATTATTTGTCCCAAACATAGTATTTACCAATATTTGCATTGTTTGAACCTCCTAATAAAAGATGTTGAAGAACAATTCTTTTTTCAATTTCACTACCCATTGTTCTCATTTGAGGGTGATATCCATCATTTTTTAATGTAATTCAGCTTTTGAATTTGATAGGTTATGGTGATAGTAATCAATGTTGTAGTTTAGTTTTATATCATTAGTTAAGGAACCAACAATAGAATTTTTTCCCTAAAGGAATTGCAATAAGATCGATAGCAAAATCTTGATCTCAACATAAATAAATTATAATTTTGCAAATATAAAAAATTTTGTAGGAAAAATATTTAAAATTTTGATAATAAAAAATATACAGAAACACATTCATATTAGTTTAAAACTTCAAATTTTTAATTATATAAGTGCTTCACAGATTATTTTTTATATTGGTCAAACTTTGTATATTAATAGCAAAAAGAAACCAAGTATCTCTTCTCAATATAAGAGTCATAAACAATGAAATAAACAATAAAATAAAATATAACCTATTATTTTCCAACTATGGTTGCACTATTTGTAGAAGTCACCTGGATAGATTCATTCTTTTGGATTGCATTATTGGATGTTTTATACCTTTTTTGAATCATTAGGTGCCATCCTATATTACCTCTTGAAAAATGAAGTAGATATTGCACTATGTTGTAATATTTATAATAATGTGTTATTCTATGTTTATGACATCAATGTGCATGGATAATAATATCTTGTTCAACTAAAATATTATAATTATTTTATTTTATCAAATTGCCTCAACTTGATAAGTATTTGGAAAACTATAAATTAAATTAGTCTAATTTCATATTTTTTAAGATATGGAGCTGAATATCGTTCATCATTTAATCTTCTGAAGATTTTTGCATATGAATTTATCTCTATAAATTTTATAATTTTTTTTTATAATTGCTTCTAATAAATCTGATTCTTTCAGTATTTTCTATTCTTAAGCTCATATCTTGGTTTGGAAAAATACAAACAAAAGTTACTATGATTATTTTCCCTTGGAAATTTACACTAAAAGATCATGATATACCATGCCTTGTGTTCAAAAAGTATAACTCCACCCTTGTAGGTGCAAATTATTTATCTAATTTGACATCAAATGAAGTAAAAGAGAATATACAATTCAAGACTCAAATATTTTTTAAGAAGTTCAAAACATCTTCTGATAAAGAAATAAACAACTTATGCAATTCATTTGACATTTAAACCAACGTTAGTCTAATTTTTTTCATTGTCAAAAACGAAATGTGCAAGGCTCTGTTAAATCTTATAGCATCGTAATGGATGTAATCAAGTATCTTATTCAATTCACAAATTTTTAAGGATATAGAATCATAAATTCTTAATCCTAACCAAAAAATGAAATTAAAATTTTAGCATATGATAATATTTGCCTGTATGTATAATATTTATTTAAAAATCATAGAGGTACATATTTATTAAAAAATTACTAACATATTTATTGATAAGAAATTATCTATGCACATAGAAGCTATAAATTGGAAAATATTAAAGTTGAATTCTTTATGAATTAACTCTTTTTCATTCAAAGTTGCATTGAAAGAGATGAGATGAGCTAACTTATTAATTTCTAGATTTTTTATCCTTTAATGATTTAATTGACTTTATCATTTTCTTGGACTCTATTTATGTATTCCTATCTCTCTTATACTACACAGTGTAGCATGTTTCGTCTTCATGTTATCTTATCTTTGTTGTCAAAATAAACATGCTATAATAGTATCAATAGAAAATTATGTCCGTATACCTAAAATATAGGTGAAGGTTTTCTAAATAGCCATATACACTAATGTTTTAAATATATATATATATATATATATATATGAGAATATCCAATAACAAATAAACTAAACATGAACTGATTAAAGATAGAAATTTATTGATTCATTACCATTTTAAGAACCCTTTATTGAAAAATAGAACAATAAAAACATGCGAATAGAATAATGACTAAAACAAAGTATATCTTAAAAAACTTAATATTTAAAAAAAATATGATTTGTATGAATCTTCTGCAATATAATGATAACAGTAGCCAATTATTGAATTCTTTTATTTGTGGGTGACATTTGAGAAACTTTTATTTTTTAATTTATTTTTTATCATTCTCAATGAATCATATTTGTGCATGTTATTATTCCATAATTTTAACTTAATTTCTATTTTTATTTTTTGTTAATTGAAAAGTTCATTTTGATTTTTTAAACAATAAATTTCAATTGCTATTTTATGCAATAAAACTAAAAATATTATTCAAATAATTCTAAGTGATTTACAAATTAGTTTCCTATAATTTTAGATAATAAATAAAACTTCTATCACTTATTTAATTTTAAATCTTTAATGGACCACTTATTTTTAATATAAAATTGATAAAACAAAAGAAAATAATTTTCTCATGCATTTGATTTATTTATAACGATTCTATTCTCATATTTGTCCCTTATTAACTAAGCCAAAAATAGAAAAAAGTTAAATTTTGGTCAAATTTAAACCTTTAAGCATCATTGTGTAAAATAAAAAGAGCATAGCATTTTACAACTTTTATCTAGTTAAAAAAAAAGTGTGAAAATTATTTCTTTAAAAGTTTGCTGCTTTATAAATTTGTAAGAGTTGGATTATGAATTAAGTTGGCTATTAATATAATAAATACCTGAATTGTTAAGTGAAATTCATTATTTGAAATAAATATTTGTATTGTATTAATTAGTTACTGTTTACCAATATAAAAATAAAGATTTTTGACTATTGTATGCTATGTATTTAATGAGATATATACTTTGCATCTAAGGATATATATTTCGTAGGGTATGGATGGAGATATATGGGCTAAGTTGACATTTTTCCCAATAAAATCTAGGTATTATTATTCTATTTTATATATTGATGGAAAGCATTTCACTATGTCATATAAATGTTATTATTAAAATTGATTAAATATTTTTGAAGTTTAATAATACTTTTTTGAGAAAATTCAAATTTAAATTAAATATGATCAAGTTCATTTCAACTATATAATGAGTGAATTATACTAGTTATGTCCTTAATGTGTACTTTACAAATGTTTATCATACAATTATTTAATTCATGCAAAACTTAATATCGGCAAGATGTTCCTCATCTTCCGTTATGTCCTAAATAAAAATTTTAGTTTGATACTTTGAAAGGTTACTTGATAATGTTGTGTGTGTCTCTGTGGCGATACATAAGAATTCTCTAAGTCCCGACAGGTAATTATAGCAAGCAAAATAAACAGGAAAGCGGAAAACAGAGAAGCGGACCACAATATTTTGTAATTGTGGTCATGAGAAGGCAACAACATGGCAGGGGTTATCCAGAATCAATTGAGCGTGCTGATGTTTTGTTTTAATATCCTTCTTATTCCTCCCATTTTTTATTCTTATTGCATTTACCTACAATCAATTCTATCACACTCATCTTTCTCCTTCCATATATATATATATATATATATATGTGTGTGTGTGTGTGTGTTACATTGTCCCTTGTTTAATTTGTTCCTTTTATCTCATGTCTGGATCTCGTGCTTCTTGGCAGTGATGAAAATGCAACTTTCACACCCTCACAACAATAATAAAGTATTACTAAAGTTTCACACTTTAATCTATTCTTAGAAATTCGTGCGCAAGGTGGTTGACAATTTGAAAAAGGAGTTTTCTAAAGGTGTGGTCCTACACTCATTTGATCTAACGACCATTTTAATTAATTTCTATTAATTGAAGAGTACCTAATTTGTATGGTCAATGTCTAGCAACAAGCCTATGGAACCTAACTAATTAGATGAATGAATTATGTCTTGATGAACCATTATAACTTACATTTATCATGCAAATGAGGTTCTTTCATCTCCTATCTTCTGAAAAAGGCCTAGAACAAGATATATATTGGCTCTTTAATAGCCTTGATAACTATGTCTCTACATCTAATTTCGATTCTTCTTTATGACCTCATCTTTGGAAAATTCCTTTTCCAAATTATCATACAATCTTGCATGAGGATTTCTTGGAATTAATCATTATAGAATACAAAGGAGATACACTTGTCCTTCACAACAACAAGGCGATGGATCTCATCTTCGATCTCACAAACCTCTAAGCTTAAGTAGCTCATGCCCAATGTCAATCCCCGATGACCTGCTACATGGTCAAAGAAGCATCAAAGCATAAGGGCCTAAACACAAGGTTACCATGGATTCTTATATCCAAGGCTAATTGTATGCACTATCGTAAGCTAGAGAACTTATAATTATTGACTTGCCACTATAGCTATCTTGTGAATTCTTCGAGTGGGTTTTCAGTGAACTTGTTTTCTGACAAGTACCCACTAATATACATTCATGTCTCACATAGATTGATCATGAAATGGAGCAATATTCAACTCCTTTGAATATGCACATTAGTGTAAGTCTATTCAAATCTTAGATGCCCTGCCTCTTAAGATTCTATGACTTAGAATATTTAAAATCATGATTGTGGAGACTTGTTTCATGATCACCATCATTTGTATGACCAACTCCCATAGTTGATATAGGATAGCCCAACAGGCCCAACCCAATAAGCTATCAACTCTAAAGAGGGTTTTTAGGTCCACTTAACATCCAAAGCCCAATTGCACTTCTAGACCCAGTTGGGCTGGGTCACTTGACCACAACCGCTAGGTCGAGTGAATAATTCTTGACCCTACTCGATGGGAAGTTTCAAGCTACCTAGTTCGTTCAGCCATCTCTCTGGTTGACCACCTTATCTGGTCGATCTCCATCTATTAGAATGCTCACATTGGCATCAAATCATATCCTTGTCATATTCAATACTCTGACAGGTAGCATGTCTCCTTATTATTGGCACGTGCCACCTCAATATCGTCTCTACCACCAACCCTACCACCAACTCTATTAGGAGGTGCACCTTTAGAGTACTATTCATCTTGAAAAGTAGGAGATAACACCACCTGAAATAGTACTGGGATTGGAAATGACCAACAACTCCCCGGTAAGGACAAGAGCCCTGTATACTTGATAGGGGCATCTTAGACATATCATTCACCTGGAGAAGGCTATAAATACCCCACTACCAGCCACTCTCTAGGTATGCCATATACACTATACACTCTTACTTTGCTACTCAATTTATCTCACTTGACTAGTACTAACTTGAGGGCCAGAGTGCCTTAACTGAGGGCATCTCGACTAGTATGACATTTGATGTTGGTTGCAGATCTCAACCCAAGAAAATCATATTGTTGGATCATTTAACCTATTTGGTTTAATTAGCCCAAACACTACCCAATTCACTAAAAACAACTTTCAACCTCATCATTTTTGGCACCCTCTATGGGAAACTTGAGATTGCAATTGAGAGAATGATAAACACCAAGAGAGCCACATTCGAAAGGGGGGGATATTAGGAGGACATCATCTCTATCTCCCCCCCAACCCCAATAGGGTTCGTATTCCCCAAGCCCCAACACCCCACTAGAGCAAATTGTAACACTGAACATGCCTCAGCTAACGCAACGTATAAGTGAACAAATCTTTGCCCAGATCTCTGCTCAATTTTTTGCGACATTGAATAGGCACCCAATCATGCCAGCTTGGTAGTGTAACTCCACAACTGCCACCTTTGGAGGAGAGGTCTCCCTGGGATAGTTGTAGTCTCCAAGCGGCCACTAGCTAGATGAAAAGTATGCTCTAGGTGTTCTTAGAGAGACAAAGGGTGACCCGAGCTAAGGGAAGAAATTACTAACTCTATAGACCATTATGTTCAACCTAATCGAGCCCCACAGTGTAACAGGGTTGAATGTTCTAGATTGGACTAGTGCAAAAAAGTGGATGAATCCATGAATCAAATAGCTCAACCTATTCAAGCCCTGTAGCACCACAGGGTTGAACACACGAGGCCTTATTTTGATCAAAATATTACCTAAGCTGATCGGGAGAAGTGGGAAGAAATTTACTACCAAGTGTAGCAACTGAACAAATGCCTCGACGGGATCTCAAGAAGAAATACTGAAAGATTGCCTAACCTAAAGGTCTTATCAAGAGAGAGACTTGCTATTTATTTAAGAGATTATTAATGAGTACATTGCCATTGATGCCAAGGTCCCAATCAGACTCCCATGGTACAATGGCTCGATTGATCCCAATGAGCACCTGATGCAGTTCAAACATATGATGTAACTGCACGAGCATAATAAATATATCCACATGAAGATGTTGGTGATCATATTTTAGGTTATAGCACTCAATTGGTTTGCTAAGTTGGAATCATTATCGATATACTTCTACAACCAGCTTTGCGATAAATTCCTACACTAGTTCGCTAGTCCACGAAAGGTAAAGCTTCCCCATACCCATCTCTACACCATCAAGCAGAATAAGAGGGAGTCCCTTTGCAACTTTTTTATAAGGTTCAACATGGAGGTGCTAAAAATCGATAACCCTAGGATTGAGTTCTTAATCGACGTGCTATTCTTAGGGCTCAAACATAAAGAATGTGTTAATACTTTGGTACAAGAGTGCCCGCAGTTGATGGAGGAATTACTTGACCTCATAGAGAAATACATGACCCATAAGGAGATGAATAGGCAGAAGTTCAAAAACCCTGAGGTCGACAAAAAGAAAAATAAGGAGAAAGATGACAAAAAATAGAGGAAGAGAAGTCGATCTCCAATAAAGTGCTACCATGACTATACTCCACTAAACATCCTGAGAAAAGAGGTCTTATTTGCAATCCAACATGATAACCTTCTCAAGAAATCGAGGAAGCTGATGGAGATTGAAGCAATGAAAAAATTGAAGAAATATTACAATTTCATAAATAAATGGGGTATGACACAGATAACCGCTTCAATCTCCAAAATAAAATTGACTGGCTCATCAGACAGGGCCATCTCAAAAAATATGTGGCTAGTGACACATAGGCTGAATGGGGTAAAATCGACTAGACTCCCCATAGAGAAAGGTAGGTTAGCTCAAGGATGGAGGATAAAGGAAAACCCACCTAGGATGATCGCCTGCACATTTGAGGTGTGATCAACATAATTACAGGAGGTCCTACTAAGGGAGACTCAAAGTCAACAATGAGGCAAATATAGAGAAGGCTAGAGTCGACCAAAGCTTTCTCGAGTGAAATAACCTTTTATTTATCCACGAGTACATGGCCCATCTGCTTCATTGACGATGACCTAACCCACTTTGAAGGAAAGAATATCAACCATAAAACTAATTGTCCTATGGTAGTCTCCATTGAGATTGCCAATTTTAAAGTTAGAAAGATTTTGGTCGATAATGGTAGCTTGACCAACATCATCTTTCTCTCAATGCTGAAAAGGTTGAACTTGGGCCAGCTGAAATTTGAGCCCATGCTCACCCCTCTGGTCAAGTTGGAGGATCAAAAACTATTCCAAAGGTTTCATCTACCTCTCTATGTCATTTAGCTCCCCAACGAAGGACATTGATCATAAACTATCTGGTTGTTGACACCCCATTTGCCTATAATGTCATAATTGGTTGGCCAGCTCTCAATGATTTTCATGCCATTGTGTCAACGTATCACATAAAGATCAAATTCCCTACCCTAGCCGACAAAGGCACACTGCTATGTAACATCAAGGAAGCCTGGTGATGCTACAACATTTTGGTTGAGTCAAGCGAGCAAAAGATTCGACCATAATTGGAGACCTTGGGGGACGCTCCTATAGTAGAACTTGAGGAAAGCCAAGCCCACAAGAAGAAAACATTAGAAGACATTCTAGTGGCGCCCATTGGGGAGTTTAAAATAGTTCAGCTAGAGCTTGAGAACCCCGACAAGACTACCAAGATTGAAATAGATATGGGCCTCCACATAGAGTATCTCATGGTCGATTTTCTGCTAAGAAATATAAACGTCTTTACCTGAAAGGCATCCGACATCCAGAGAGTCGACCCCAATATGATCGTGTACCGTCTTAATGTTGACCCCTTATACAAGCTGATTAAGTAAAAAACATGAACCTTCAATGCCCAAAGGACCCAGATCATCAAAGAGAAAGTCAAGAAACTCTTAGATGCAAGTTATATTATAGAAATTCAATGTTCTTCTTAGCTTTATAATGTTGTACTCATCCCTAAGAATGAAAGACAATGGTGCATGTGTAATGATTTCACCAACTTGAATAAAGCTTGCCCTAAGGATCCTTACCCCGTGTCAGATATTCCATGGCTAGTTGTGAATTATTGAGTATGATGGACGCATTCTAAGGATATCATCAGATATTCATGGCCTCTAAAGATAAGGATAAAACCTCTTTTGTAGTCCCCAATGGAGTTCATTACTTTTTGGCCATGCCCTTTGGACTTAAACATGTTGGGCCAACCTACAAAAGATTGGTCAATTTTATGTTCAAGAATGAGTTGGCAAGTCTATGGAGGTTTATGTCGATGACATGGTTGTAAAAATAGAAAAGGATAAAGACCATTTACTCGAACTCAATCACACTTTTGCAATATTGATAGTGTTTAGTCTGAAGTTGAATCTAATAAATGTACATTTGGGATTCGAGGAGGCAAATTCTTGGTTATATGGTCAGTAAATGGGGTATTGAGGCCAATCCATAGAAAATTCAAGCCATATTGGTCATTGCTCCCCCTAAACAGTCAGAGATGTACAGTGGCTGGTCGGGAGGATTATTGCCCTCGGGAGATTCATTGCTTTATTGGTTGACAAGAACCTACTTTTTTTCAAGATTCTCATAAATGCTATGGATTGGGTTCTTAGTGGAATGAACAATGTGATCAGGCTTTGGTTGAATTAAAACAGTATTTGTCCTCACCCTCCATGCTCGCGTAACTTGAACTTAGAGAGGTACTTCACATATACTTGGCTGTCTTAAAAGCGTCGATCAACTCAATCTTGGTCTCAACTGGGGATGAAATTCATTGACTAATTTACTATTACATTAAGTTGCTCCAAGGACCAAAACATAACTACTTGGAGATTGATAAGTTAGCCCTGGCATTATTAGTCACCATAGCTCAAAAGTTACACTTATATTTCCAGTCTCATGCCATAATAGTACTAATGAACTAGCCGTTAAAGCAAGTGCTCTCAAAACTGACACATCTAGGAGGTTAACAAAATATGCTATTGAGTTGGGAGAATTTGATATCACTTTCCAACTCAGAACAACCATAAAAGCATAGGTCTTGGCTAACTTTATCACTGAGTGGGTCGATCTCCCAAAAAAGAGCAACAAAACTTCTCTTGATTGGACTTTGCACATAGATGGATCATCCACCACATCGAGAAGAAGAGCTGGAGTAGCTCTCCATTCCCTGATAGCAGAGAAGTATGATTTTGCAATCAAACTCGACCATGTAGTTATTAATAATGAGATGGAATACGAGGCCCTCCTTGCTAGATTAAATATGGCATTCCATCGAGGAGTTGACCACTTGGCTATGATCACGAACTCCTAGTTGGTAGCAGAACAGACGAAGGGAAATTTTTAGGCTAAAGATTCAACAATAAGCTAGTACTTGGCAGATGTCCGAAAGTTACAACAATCATTCAAAAAATTCACCCTCAATTAGGTACCTTAATTTGAGAAAAAACGTGCAGATGCCTTGTCCAAATTTGCTAGCTTGACCAGAGGCATAAGAGATAGGACGATAACTTTTTTGATCATTGATAAGCCATCATCGTCCCTTTTGAGGAGAACTTGGTGGGGAGCATCAAGGAGATAGTTTTTTCATGATAAGATCTGATAAAACTCTACTTGAGTCATGGTACGGTCCTTGAAGACAAAAATGCGGTTTGTCACCTTTAAGGACAAGTTGCCAAGTTTGTACTTGATGAGCATGGCCAGCTGTATAAGAGGTTGATCTCTAAACTGCCCTTAAGGTGCCTGGATCCCAACCAACCTTATGAGGTCTTACAGGATATCCATGCAGGCATGTGTGGGAATCATTCAGGAGAAAGATCCCTCACTCATAAAATCATCAGGTATGCAGACTTTTGGCCAATCTTATTGAAAGACACTGTTGATTTTGCTAAAAAATGTCCATTATGCCAAGTTCATTTGAACCTCCTGCATCAACTCATCGTGCCCATGGTTAATGTTCAGATTTCTTGGCCGTTCGACTAGTGGGGCATCGACATTTTGGGCTCATTGCCAAAGTTAATGGGTCAGTGAAAGTTTATAATTGTGCTAGTTGAATATTTCATCAAGTTGGTTAAGGCCTAAACTGTCCTAAAAATAACTGACGTGGCTATCAAAAGTTTCATCTGGAAAAATATCATACGTCATTTTGGTCTACCTAAGATCCTCATTTTGGATAATAGAACCCAGTTCTAGAGTAGAAATACCCAAAGTTGCTGCGAGGCCTTGGGAATCACCCAACATTTTACTTTAATGGGTAACCCTCTATCAAACGACCCAATAGAGGTGACAAACAGGATAATTCTCAACCATTTAGAAACTAGAATCCAAGATACTGTGTTGAGTTGGGCAGACGACCTCCTATGAGTGTTATGGGCATACATGACAACCTCCCACATAGCCATAAGTCATAGCCCTTATAGCTTGGTCTATAGGCTAAGGCAGTCATCCTCTTAGAACTCATACAGCATACAACTCGAGTGATCCACTTCCACCCACTCAAGAACACATCAGAAAGGAAGCTTGACCTCGAGACTATTAATGAATGAAAGCAAGAAGCCTACAATACCATTCTGTGTTACAGATCAAAGATGGCAGAGAATTATAACAAAGGGGTCAAGTTGCACTGTTTTAAGGCTGGAGACCTCATTCTTAAAAAAATCAAATTATCCAAAAATATTGGCAAACTTGACCCAAAATGAGAGAGACCTTATATGGTTGTCAAGGTATCAAAGTATAATGCTTATCGACTTACTAATATTGATAGTGATAAGCTCCCTTACCCATGGAATGCCATCAACTTGAAGAAATTCTAATATAAAAGCACATTGTAATCATCTTTGTATCCTGTGATATAAATAAAGTTCTTGCAATACTGCTATCATTCACTTGTATTGTTATAGTTGCATCTACCTCGCACAACTCTAAGTTTCAAGTCGATCCCATAGTTAACCTAAAAGCGGCTTCGTACTATCAAATTAAGTTTCAAGTCGATCATGTAGTCAACCCAAAAATAGCTTCGCGTTGCCAAATCAAATTTTAGGCTGACCATATAGTCACGCCAAAAGCAACTTTGTGTTGCCAAACTAAGTTTCTAATCGACCCCATAACGGAC
>JACGDI010005687.1:18187-31392 GCA_014898725.1 Jacaranda copaia
TTGGTGCTCTGTCGGTATTTCTCCTCGAGATCTCATTGAGATGTCTGTTCAGCTGCTGAACTTGATGGGATACTTCTTTCCACTCGTCTCGATCCGCCTGGGTGGCATTCCAATCAAAACCTGATCTGAGATGCTTGACCCTATCATGCTGTGGGGCTCAAATGGGCTGAAGCACAAAATTTGCGGATTCTTCTCTCTCTTCGCAGTAGTTATGCCTAGAGCATTCGACCTTATCGCGTTGCATGGCTCGATTAGGTCTGGCATGATCTACCGAGTTCGCCACCTCCTTTCACATAACTGGACACCTCTATTCTTCCTGCGGACGTTTGGGACTGACTTCGCGCCTGACGGATGGCTGCCTGGCTTCTTGACAGGAGCAACTATTCTTCGGGGACTTGGTCTCCGATGGGGGCGGTTGTGGAGTAGCACTAGCGGCAGGTGCGGGCACTATAGTGTGCCTATTCAGTGCGGTAGATAACTAGGTTGATATCTGAGCAGAAATCTGCTCACTTATCACTTGCATCAACTGGGGCATGGTGAGCAACACTACCTACTCCTGGGGGGTGCTGGCACCCGGAGCATTTGTATTTTGCTGGAGGTTAGGAAAAGGTGGAGAAGTGGACCTTCGGATCTCTTTCCTTCTGGATACTACTCTGCGTATGTTTATCATTTTTCTTGCTACAATCTCAATGGATTCCCACAGACGGCACCAAATGATGCTGCTGAAAGTTACGTATAAAGAAAATGGGAATTGTGCTACTGATAAATCAACTAGAGAAGTCTGAATACTCAGGATTGTGTATAACTTGAGGTTTGAGATCTGCAATCACAACACACATTAAACTAGCCGAGGTGCCCTCAGCTAAGGTACTCCGACGCTCAAGTTAGTTCTGGTCGAGATGAAGAGATCGAACAGAATATAGAGAATGTAAAGTTTATAGTGTATGAGGCATTATCTTGAGCGTAGTTGAGCCTGAAGTATTTATAGCTTTCTATAGACGTGATTTGACCCTAGTATTCTTATCAGGTGTACTGACTTTTATCTTTGCCAGAGGGTTGAGGGTCATTCCATGTCCAAATCCTAGTACTGTGCCAGGTGGCTAAATCTCCTAATTTTCTAGATGAACAATGTCAATGGAGGCGCGTCTCTGCTAAAGTTGTTGGTAGAGTTGTCAGAGTTGGTGGCAGCGGTTGTACTGGCTGTCATGCATCATTAATGCGGAAGCATGCAACCTATCAGACTAATAAACACAGCTGGGTTTTGAGTCAACATCGGAGTGGGTCTTGCGATCGATACATGTCGATCAAACTCGAATATTCGAACTTCTAAAGTGGTTCTGAGATAGATACGGATCAACCGCAGACCCTACCAAGTAAGGTCGATACCAGTCGACCAAACAGACTTATCGTTGGGCCTCCTGAGTTATCTCATTTGATGTTGGGCCTACCGGGCATTTGATGATGGGTCTACTGGATTATCCCATATCAATAATATACAAATTGATGATACCATTATTTGATTTATAAACTCTATTTTGTTTATAAAAAATATAAATATGTAAACTCAACAAATTTATTGTGTAGTGGTAGTATGTGAGAGGACAGACTATGGCCGTTCATTTAATTTCCTTTGCCTCCACATGAAGAAAGGGCCCCAACTTTATTTTTATTTTTAGATATAATATTTTCAAAAATTAAAAAATTAATTATATTTCAATATTTTTTGAGTATTTTGTTTAGGAATAATAATTTAGGTAGATATAAGAATTTAAATTTAAATGGTTTATATTTTTTATTCTTAAAAAGACATATTTTTCAAGATATATGCACATTTGAATTATTTTAAATTAATAGTAATACTTTTATGTCGAATTAAATTTGAATTTAATCATTGTCATAAACGATAATGGACTAGATTGAGAAAATTAAAAATAAAATAAGTAGTACTTTTGCAAATATTGACTAAATATAAAAAGTAAAAAAAAATAAATAAATACAACTAGTATAGTAAATACTTTGTTGGGTACAATGTAAAAATTTTGTACTAAAAATTTAAAATATTTTAAATAATTATGTTTTATTTATTGAGCAAGATTGTTATTTTGTATTAAAAGAAAAAAATATAAATATTATAAAATATTGAGTAAATTATATATTTACATAATTTGATTTATTTAACATGATTAACAAGGACTTGATAAAAATTAATTAACATACATCAAATAAAGATAAAAAAAATTATAGTTTAATAAAATAATATAACAATATATTTAACAAAAAATTTACATTTTTTTTCTTTTTGGTATTGGACCTGCCCAAATTCAATCCAACCCATAAATATAAATTTATTTTGAACCCAATCCATAATGACCCAACCCATAACCAATCATACCCACCCATTTGCCACTATTACTTTTTTCTACAACTTATTAAAATCAATATAATCATTATATTTTTAAATATTTTATTCAAACATATTTTTATTTTTACATCACAGCACATAACTGATTTTCACCAAAATGAAACTGCCAAAACTGAAACTGAAAATAAAAATAAAACCAAACAGCCCCTAATAAATGGACCCAATGTCTTTTCAGCTGATCAAAATAAAATATCATATCCAGCGCAGTCTAAAAATTCAAATTCTCGTTTAAGAGTATTCTACAGGGCCATTTCTTCGCTGGCGGCCGGAATTTCACATCTAGCGTATCACAAGCAAAACAGTTGTTCTTAGTATTAATAATGTTTTGTCATTTAAATTAGTATATGTTTTGACACATATATTAATCCTTAAATGTAATATTATTGATTTAAATTATCAAACATTTTACAGTATTTTTTTAAAATAAAAAGTCTCATCATTGCTTACCTAATATTGTTGAATGTATCAAATTAATTTGAATTGGACTTGATTCGAGTTCAAATTCAGATTCAAATTCAAATTCAAATTCAAATAGCACTTAATAAGTTCAGAATACTTAAAATCATGTTTTAATATATATGTCCCAAAGCTCTCTAACCTACTGTGTCCATCTTTTATTGGATTTTAAATATATGATGTTGTTGTTAGTAACACTAATTTTGCTAAGAATAAAATTAATGATAGTTATTACTAATAACACTTACACAATATAGTAAAACAAAAAACAACTCAAAATGTTATGTTAATTTAATTGACAATATATAACATAATATTATTTAAAACAATTTAATAAATTTAAATATCAATTTTTTTTGCTTGAATCCAAGCTTAATTTCACTAGTTTGCCGAGCTCCAATTCATTTTATTTTGAATTTAAATTTGGACATAAAAACTTTAAAAACTCAACTCGATTATTTGTTAACAATATAACATCCTTACTCACACCTTTATTATTACCATATTCACGATAGTGCAACACAACTAAAGGAGGCCACAAATAGTATATATTCATAGATAAATGTTTTTATGATGCTTTATTTATTTTCATATTGTAAATATATGTGCAGCTTTATAAGATATTTCTAAATCAATATTTAATTATAAGTTACATGCATTTAAATTACATTTATAAATTAAAAGTATAAGATAAAATATAAATTAAAGTTAGAACCAACACGCATAAATTATCCTCAATCAAAAATTCTAATGCTAGAATTTACTTAGTACAAGTTCGAAACTTTTTATTATTCAGTTATATATAGTCCCCTCAGATTCTATTTTTAATCATTTTTATATATATGGTCCCCTACGTTCTTTCTCTATAAATTAAAGCCCTTTCTATCCCATTTTTCCATAACCAAATAGTCTAAAAAAAACACAGAGAGAATCTGAGAGAGATGGAAAGTTGGGGCAGTTATAACTGTAAATCCACTGCAACTCTTCTTATAATGCTCACACTTGTTTCCTCCTCCATTGACTCCGGCTGCGCCGCCAGACCCGCTGCCGGAGCGACCGACACGACGTTCATTCGAACATCCTGCTCTGCCACCACCTACCCGGCCCTCTGCTACTCCTCGCTCTCGAGCCACGCTAGCGTCATCCAGCAAGACCCCAAGCTCCTCGCCCACGTTGCGCTCTCCGTCAGCCTCGACACCGCCCGCTCCACCTCTGTCGACATGGTCAAGCTCTCCCGCTGCGCCGGCATGACTCGCCGGGAGGTGGGCGCCATGCGGGACTGCGTGGAGGAGCTGAGTGATTCCGTGGACCAGTTCAGAAAGTCCATGACTGAGATGAATCAGATGAAAGGGCCCAATTTCGGCCTGATGATGAATGACATTCAGACTTGGGTCAGCGCCGCCCTGACAGACGAGGACACCTGCATGGATGGCTTCGCCGGAAAAGTCATGAACGGCGCCGTTAAGACAGCGGTTAGAGCGAGGATTGTGAAGGTGGCGCATATGACGAGCAATGCGCTGGCTCTCATCAATAGCTATGCGGCCATCCATGGTTAAATTTATATATTTTTAATTAGCTCTAATTAGTAGTGATCATTGATAAATATGATTATTTTTATCAATTATATATGTTTGGGGCAATTAACTGTTTAGTATATTTTATAAGTATTGTGATTGTATTGTGGATAATTAGTTTGGCTCAATGAAGTGTATAAAGTTAAATTCTCCATTTGCTGGTGCAGTAATTGTAAGATATTTGTTCCAAATGCAACAATAACATAGGTTACCAAGTAAATTATTTAACCAGTAATTTATGATAGTTCAAAAATTTATGAGCACTGTCTAAAATTTTACTTAAGATTTTGAATTTATTCAATTTATTAATTATTAAAAAATTTACTAACACACTTTTTTTTAAGTATTTTTTTTCATTAAAAATTGTTATATAATGCTTCCAAAATGAAAGGGGAGGGTTAAAACTCCACACCCCATAATTAGACATAGAGTTTGAAACTCTTATTATAGCATATGTTAGAGAATGCGCAGATTTACTAACAAAAGAAATTTGAAGGCAAACAAGTTCTTCTTTCAATATCATGCAATCATCAATATTACTAACACACTTAGAAACATTAATAGAAAACAAATTAAAAGTTTCCATAAAGGAGAACATGTAAAAGGTCATGATTAAGGAATGAGCTCTTGCAAACTTTTTCTATAACAAATTTGAAGAGTGATGCTGCTCAAAGATGGAGTTAGAGTTCTTCTCAAAATTTAGCAAAATTTGGAAGTTCTTTGCATAAATTCAGAATTCTAAATTTTTTACAAGTGATTTTCATGTCTTTTTTACTTTACTTCACTTTACTTTACTTTACTTAATTGACTCTCTAATCTTTTACTTTACTTATTGTTTATTTAATCTGACTTGTTTATTCAATTTTTTAGAATTTTATTTCTCATATAAAAAAATAATTTTATTTATTTATTTCTATAACAAGTTTGAAGATAGATAATTTTTTTATTCACATGTATACATATCTGAAACTATTTGAATTTGACCCTCAATCCTTTTATATATAAGTGTGAGGATACTGTTTAAGATCAATTAACCAACGAGGAAATAATTATCTCAATTATAGTTAATAGACTTGCCAATGTTTAAAATGTACCCCTAGGTGACAAGAAGGTCACGAGGAGAAATTATTAATCTTGAAAGTGCAAACATAGGGATTGGAACCCACCGAAAAAGTTTATTCCCCAATTCGAGAAAATTGTACCACACGCTATTATTACTGGTGGTTTATCAATCAACTCGCACCTATCAAGGATTCTCTTCCAGTACTACGTGAACCTAGTATTGACATAATAGGATTGTTAATTTAGGCTTTGTTTGTGTACGAACTCTCAAAATATTTTTTACCTCTTAAAACTCAAGGGAATTATTGGTTATAGGAAAATTGCATTTTTAATCCCATATATTAGGGGAGTGTGCAACTTTTGTCCTACATTTTTGCCAAATTTAGAAAATGTTTCAAAATTTAAAAAATGTTGTAAAGTTGGTTCCAAAAGTCAATTTCCGTCCACAATTTAAAGGAGAAAGCGTGTGTGATGCGCGTGGCCGTTTGGTAATAGGATTTGCTGGCAATTTTGTGGCAAAATTGCACTTTTAATTCCATACATTAGGAGAGTGTGCAACTCTAATCCCCACGCTTTTGCTAAAATGGGTCAAAGGTCAAAAAAAGCCAATTATGGTATTATGTTGGAAGAAGAAGGATATTGCTTCTATTTTGCTAAGGTAGAGGAAAATGCTACTTAATTATTGTACTGTGTTTTTGTATCTTGATTGGAGCTTGTAGGTGAAGGAATATTAGCTTAAAAAAGCTCCTAATTTTGAATTGTAATGGAATGGAATTGCATTATTAATGGAGAAGGAAATTATTTTGTATTTAGTTGCTTAATGGTGTAATGGAATGTGGCAACCATGTAACTACACCACATGCACATCCCATAAAGCAACCATATATTATATGATGGACCAAATGTATAGAAAAAGCAGCCAAATTTTATGGAAAAACTTCTGAATTACGATAGGAGCGCAACTCATCGCAATAGCTGAATTTGAACCACCAATTCAATCAAGCATCAAGCATCACTAAGATGCTCCCAAATTCACAATTGAGCAACGAGCAAAAGCATGCATAAGTGAGAGTCTGAATTAGCACAAAACAAAGGCAAAACTTGAAGAAAACTTGGGTACAATTGCAGATTGTATTTCCATAACAAAAATTTGCACAAAAGTATACATAATGGATGCTTGTATTTCCAGCATGATAGACAACGCCAAACAAATTCAATTTCCAATCCATACATTCAATCCATTATCAAGTTGGAACACTAAGACACATACACATAAAAAAAGATCGCATTCCAGTTTATAATCCAAAAGATTGATTCCAAAATAACTCTTAAATTTGGCACTGCATTTTTTAAATACAAAAAAAAAAACAAACATTGAATTCTCATTCAATGCTGCTGCTACAATCCATCTTTGGATTTCTCTTAACATTGCTTTTGCTTTTTAGTCTGAGACTTCTTCACACTTCCACTTCCACTTCCACTTCCACATGTAGCTGCAATTGGTGCACTTAAGTTTGACATAGTAATAAACTTTTGGCCACCTCTCACAAATACATGTACATTCCCTCCACTTGTGCTTACTTGTGAACTAATGCATCTACTTATTTGTGAAATTGGTGCATGGTTTTCTAAATATGGTGGAGCCGCTCTGCTATTCATTGTTCTTTGCATTGGAGGATTTAAAGTTGGTGTTGGGACAAATACAAAAGGTGAAATTATAGATTCAAAACTAAAAGATTGTGTTAGTTCTTCAACTTTACCTACTACAACTCCTTGATATGATCTCTTATTATTTGTCCCCTATAAAATTGAGGAACTCACATTAAATATTCGAACAAATAATGAAACACAAAGCAAACAAGAAATCAATGTAGTACATAAGCTTGTTCAATAACTGATTTAGAAGCTTGTCTAGTAACTAATTAAGAAACTTGTTCAGCAACTTTTTGTGCTAGATTTACTAGTCTTTTCCTTGTTTGTAACATCAAAAAACTATGTCATTGTATAATATTCATGAATTAGCAAGAAAACCACTAAAAAAAATTCAATAAGGAACAAAAATTATAGTCATCTTTACTAGTTGTTGAGTTGACATTCCAATTTCCTCTCTCGTTAGATCCTTATCAATACCAACAACCTCAGCTATAAACTCTTTTGCTTGTTTTCTCAAGTCACATCTCTTCTTATTATGACCGGTCTCACCATAGAAAGTGCATTTTACCTTTGTAATGCTGCTTCTTGAGCTTAATTCATCTTTTTTGACCTCGACCTTTTTTGGCAAAAGTATGGGACTAAAGTTGCACACCCCGCTAACGTATGGGTCTAAAAGTGCAATTTTGCCACAAAATTGCCATAAGATCTTGTTACCAAATGGCCACGTGCATCACACGCACTTTCTCCATTAAATTGTCGATGAAAATTGACTTTTGGGACTAACTTTGCAACATTTTTGCAAATTTGGGATGTTTTCTAAATTTGGCAAAAGTGTTGAACTAAAGTTGCGCACCCTCCTAATGTATGGGACTAAAAATACAATTTTGCCCTTGGTTATATTTTTTGTATGATTTTAATATATATTTTGAGAGAATAAATGTTGAAAGTGATATTGGAGAATGTGAAAGTTGTATTAGGATATGTAATGAATTTTTATTATGTTTTGAAAAATAGTTAAAAATTAGTTTTGAAGAGTTTTGATATATTTTTTATGTTTTGAAAGGAGATATTTTTTATTGTGGGAATTAAATCAATATTATTTTGTTAGGTTTTTGGGGTGAAAATGAAATTGAGTGATTTTTTATTATTAGAATAATAGTAAAACATATATGATAAGGGAAAGTATTTTGCGAAAACTTTTTTTAGTATTTTGGAGTGAAAATAAGTGTATATTTAGTTATGTTTCCTCAAAACAATTTTGTAATGCGAAAACATAACCAAACATTCTCTAAATAAATAAATTATCACGTTCTCCAATAGCACTTTTCAAATAAATTATTACATTTTCCAATTCCACTTTTCAAAACACACAAAATAATTCCCAAAATAACCTTAAAAATTCACCCTAAAATCCATTTCTCAGTTCTCTACTCTAAATTCATCATTATAAATATATATACATAGATCAATCACACAATCTATATGTACACATATATAAATAATATTAAAATATTTATTTTATCCCAATAACAAAAAAAAATGATTGATGTGACATATGATAGAGTTTGTTCTTATCCAAACATAACTAAACATTATCTACTTGTAACCTAAAACACAAACAAATATCACATTTTTCAATCCTACTTCTCAAAAATCATTCTCCCAAAATATTTTGGCAAAACATCTCAAAATGTAAGCAAACAAACCCTTAAATTTTTTTTTATTATTTTTACCAAAAACAAAAATAAATTTTAATTTGATGATTGTCCCTACCAGCTTTTTGCTTTATCCTTAATTTTATCTATTTCTAACAACAATAGTTGCAGTTCAAATTAATGGTCTCGATGGCAAACAACATCATTGTACACTAGTACAACAAGAGCTAGTTGTCTTTTGGCTCTTCGAAGATATTATATTTGGGGATGGAATAAAAAATTTTCATTTTGGGAGCAAATTAAACTTTTATGAGATATAAAGGATGATTTTATTATTTATCATAACAAAGTAACATTTAATGTGAATATTTGTATACTTTAGAGAATATTTGAATAATTTTTTATAAAATATTTTATATTAAGCTCCAATATATATTATAAAATATTTAATTTTCAAACTTATAAGATGTTAGATTTCATTTAAAAAATAACTTCTTAAAATGTTTGAACATAATAAAATCTTGAAATTTATAAGATTGATATTAGTATTGACAATTTTTTAATAAACATGGTTACGATTATAAGAATTAGTTAAAATCTTACAAATAAGATATGAACTCTTTACTTTTTCTAGAAGAACTTATAAAATCTTATCTTATTTTGGGAGCTTATCAGATCTTTTTTAGAAATTTACTAAGCATCTTTTATTATTTTATGATCTTCTAAACATCATATAAGATATTTTGAAAAATTTGTAATTTCATCCGGTCACCTTTTTAATATAAAGATGACTAGAGTAGGATTGCAACTGAACCAAGTTGAGCCGGACCGAGCCCAACTGGGGAAAAATTTAATTCTGAGCTCGAGTACTTCGAACTTGAAATATATATTGACGAGCTTAACACACGCACACACACACACACATATTAGGCTCAAACCTAACAAGTTTATAATTGAAGCTTGAGCTTGGCTCGACTTAGTTCGAATTATCAATGAGCTGAAAATAATTGCAAGTTCAAGTTCAAACTCAAACTCGAAATAAAAATATGGTACTATAATAAATATTTTATCAATATAATAAAAAATTATATTTAATTATATACTGACTTGCAAGCCTCAAATTTAAACACAGACAACTTAAAATTAATTTACAATAAAGCTCAAACTCGATTCATTTGTATCTATGGACAAAACACAACTCCTCACTCTTAATTATAAATACTTCTATCACCAATAATTGCACTCCAAATTAATGAATCCCCAAACAAGTGGCGTCGCTTTTACCCTAATAAGATGAGAGCAAGTTGTGTATTACATATTTCCAGATCTGCTTATTTTCATCGACAGTGCATATTTTCCAAGGCCAAGTTGGCGTAACCTAATTAGGAGATATTTAAAGAATCATTTATTGGACATTATTGTACATTATTGGCTCTTGGAAATGTCTTTTTAGGACACATAGGAAAATGGACACATTTTCTTTCCAGCTGATCAAAGTAAAATATCAGATACATCGCAGTGGACAAATTCAAAATTTTCTTCACTGGCGGCTGGAATTTCGCAACTAAATATTATAAGCAAAACTTAAGTACTTACAACCCGTTTGTGTTTGTTTTCTGGGTTCATTTTTATTTTATATTGAAAATAAAAAAAAAATCATCAACTCCTTTCTCATTCTTACATGTATTTTTATGCTCAAAATATTTTTTCAAATAAATTCTTTACACTTTCTCTTTATTTTTATTTTTCATTTTTTTTACTTACACTTCATTATTTTTAATATAAAAATATTACATTTTTCAAATATGACTTATTTTCAACCCTACTTAATCATTACATTTTAAATACAACATTCAAATAATATTTTATTTCTAAAAACACAGTTATAACTAATTTTTTTCTATTATTTTTCACTAGAAAATGAAAATGCCTCCAGAAAATAAACCCAAATGGCCCCTTAATACTAATAGTTGAACAACTAAAATAATATTATCTATTCAAATTATATATATGTAGCTATAATTAATTCATTAAAAGAAAAGATTAACTTACCGAACCTCATTACATAGTTTATTTTTTTGTTTTTATTTAAATAATTGTAAAATATGTCAAGCTGGCTCAAATTAAACTTAACTCAAATTTGAACTCGAATTCAAATATTTAAACAATTTGAGAATACTTGAAATCAAGCTTAAATATAGATGTTCAAAAGCTCTTGAGCCTATTGCTTCAATTTTTTAATTTTTTTCTTGAGTTGTTATTGTTAAGAATATTATTTTTATTAAGAATAAAGTCAGATTTATTACCAATAACAGTACTATGCATTTCTGTAAAATAAAAATAACTCAAAATTTTATGTTAATTTAATTGGCAATATATTACAATATACTGCTATTCAAAATTATTTAATTAATTTAAATACCAATATTTTTGCTTGAATCAAGCGTAACTTTTACCAGCTCATCAAGCTTCAATTTATTTACTTAATTTCAAATTTAAGTTTGAATATGAAAATTTTTAAAAACTCAACTAAAAATGACTCGTTTGTATCATAAATAAATATTAAATATTTAAAATCTTTTTTAAATGAACATTTAATTATAACTTACATGCATTTAATGTATATTTATAAAGTAAAAAATATATGATAGAATATGAATTAAAATAAAGGGACAAGTCCAACAGAACGCCCACTATAAATTAGAAACTTTTCTATCCATATTTCCACAACCAAAATAGCCTAAAAGGAAAACACAGAGTCTACAAGAGATGGAAAGTTATACCTATAAATCCACTGCAACTCTTCTTATCGTGATCACACTTATTTCCTCCTCCATTGACTCCGGCTGCGCCGCCAGACCCGCAGCCGGCGCTACCGACACCAGGTTCATCCGAACATCCTGCTCCGCTACCAACTACCCGACCCTCTGCTACTCCTCCCTCTCGAGCCACGCAAGCGCCATCCAGCAAGACCCCAAGCTCCTCGCCCATGCCGCCCTCTCCGTCAGCCTCGACACCGCCCTCTCCACCTCCGTCGACATGGTCAAGCTCTCCCGCGGAGCCGGCATGACCAGCCGGGAGGTGGGCGCCATGCGGGACTGCGTGGAGGAGCTGAGCGACTCTGTGGACCAGTTCAGAAAGTCCATAGCGGAGATGAAGCAAATCAAAGGGTCCAACTTCGAGCTGATCATGAATGACATTCAGACTTGGATAAGCGCCGCCTTGACAGACGAGGACACTTGCATGGATGGCTTTGCCGGAAAAGTTATGAACGGCGCTGTTAAGACGGCGGTGAGGACGAAGATTGTGAAGGTGGCTCATATGACAAGCAATGCGTTGGCCCTAATCAATAGCTATGCTACTCTCCATGGGTAATTAAAAACATATACTTTTTTAATCATTAGCTCTAAAAAACTATAATTAGTAGTGAATATTGATGTGTAAGATTAGCTTTGTGTAGTGGTTCAATTATATAGTTAGGGTGATTAATTGTTTGGTATTGTATTCTAGCTTAGTCGTATTAAGGAGAAGTTTGGCTCAAATGTATAAAAATTTCCATTTGCTAGCTCTAGTAATTTTAAGTTATTTGATCCAAATGCAAGTGTGGAGGGTTTCTTTTCTTTTTTAAATTTTTATTTAAACATGAGCATATTAATAGGTGGGCCCTTTTAGATTTCAACCTCGTAATTAAAAGTATGAGAATAGTGCAATAGATTGATTAGCCAATAACAAGGATTAATCAAGTTATAATATTTAAAATGAAGTGTAATTGATTCGAGTTGAATTGAGTTTAGGCAAAAATTTTAAGTTTAAACTCGAGATCGATGAGTTTAAAATTTAAGTTCGAGCTTGGCTTGACTGGATAAGATTCGAATTAGCAAATAAATTATGAAAAATTGTAAGCTTGAGCTGGAACTCAAAATTAAAAAATAGTAATATAATTTATATTTACTAATAAAATAAAAAATATTTAATTATATTCTAGCTCGTACGCCTCAAGCCTATATATAGATGGCTCGAAATTAATTCGAATTAGAGTTCGAGCTCGATTTAGCTCGATTTGAGTTCAAACTTTTTCGAACTTGAGTCAAATAGCTCCAACTTAACTCGCGAGCTAGCTTGACTCGTTTGCAACCCTAATTTAAAGAGATATTTGCATGTGCCGAACAAGAAAAGATTTGGAGTTACTATCAATCCAAGTCAAAAGCTGTTCCATGCAAGATTGCAAAATGCAAGGAATTATTTCAAGATTATTACCATATTAATGTTGAACATGTCATAAGATCAAATATAGAAAATAAGTATAACTAAGTTGGGCGGTAATGCGATTCTTGCATATATGCTGAATTCAACTGGAAGAAAGAAATAATTATCTCAATTACG
>JACGDI010005687.1:39647-55655 GCA_014898725.1 Jacaranda copaia
AAAAAATTAAATTCTCATTATTAACTTACACATTCAACTCATAGACATAAGTCAAGCAAGTTTATGACACTTTTTTTTTAAGAAAACAAAAAACTGAATTGGCTGCAATCATCAGGCAATAATTAGAAATCGATAATTAATATAACTATAACAACTATCAATATTTTATCATGAACTATTATTAGATAAATAAATATTAGCAAATGTATAAAATTCGAACTCAAGACCTCCAAAACGAACAACAATTACTTTTTCACTTAATCTTTTATTTGTTTTACGGCTTCACTTACATAGGTAATATATTATTGACTGAATGTGAAAAAAAGGTTTATGGATTTTTTTCTTATTTTGGGAGGAGGAGACATTTTTTCATAAAAATTCTTTTTAAGTATAATTATAAAGAGCATAACAATTTTTTCCTTTTTTAATTGCCATTATAAAAATATTTATCATTGTGAAATATTCGATCTAAATTATAATTATTGTGCAAAATAACAAGTGAACATTATTGAGTGCGAACCAAGCCCTATCAAGTAAGACTTATAAAACACTATTATGTGGCTGGCCTTGATTGAGATTTATAAAATATGTCACTATAAAATATTATTTGTCGAGACATAAGTTTCCCACATAATGTGAAAGACCAGGATTTCGAGCTCAAATGAATTTCTAATATGCTTGTATGTAAATTTTGAGCCGTTAGAGTATTGACTATCCATTTTTGTGGATTTTATTATCCCTTTTTCATTTCGTTAACTTGTGTGAAAATGTTAATGGCCCATTTGGACATGTTTTCATTTTTATTTTTTATTTTCAATATTTTTAAAAATTAAAAAATTAGTTGTAATTTTAGAAATAAAAGTAAAATTGTATTTGAATGTGGTAATCACATATTTATTAGTAAGTAGTAGTTGGGAAAAAAAATGATGCATTTTGAGTGACTACAAATTTTTCACTAAAAATTTATCCAAAAGATTCTTTTATTCACCTAAATAATCAATTTAAATTATTGCATTTGAGGCTTAATAGAATTGTTTAAACTGCCAAGAAAACTTTTGATTATCGTTGGGTCTTTTCCACATTGTACTTTTCTGATGAAATAATTGAGAAATTAAAATTTTGTTTAGTGGCCAAGGCCATTCTTAGATCCCAAGTAACGGTTATGTTGAGAGTGTCGATAGCTAAAAAATACCCCTCAATAGAGGAAATTCAGGTTGCAACTAAAAGGATTGAGAAAACAAAACTTGGTAGATTTCGATCGACTCTGAATGCTTGAGTGAAGCTGAAGCTCTTGTTCAAAAATTCCCAATGCTTAACTAGATTATTAAGCAACTATGATTTGAGTTTGAAAAAAATTCATACTTTAAGCTCCGCCTATTAGATGAAGGATCAATAATATTGATTCTTTGCAACAATCTATTTCCTAAAAGTATAGTCGTCAATATTTATGGTCGTTAGAATACCCACGAAAAACAGAAAATAATTGGACGGTAAATTATTTTTCATAAATTTTATCTATAAACAAGTAAATGAAGGATATTAATTTACAGAGTTATATCATTTAACAAATAATGTACTATAAAAATGACGTAATTAGAAATATTAGAATTATTTTAATAAAAAGTTGGTATTAATTGGATTGTCAAATTGAAAAGAAGTGAGTTAAGTAAAAATAGTTTAATCATAAAATATTTAAAAATCTTCTTAATGACAAAGCGAATTATTGATTTTTAGTTGTATCTACATCAAATGATAATATCCGTCATGTTCACCATGTAGAAGAACAAGTCTTCCAATTTGGCGAAGCCATTCCCAACATTATCTTAAATTGCCTTTGTCCAATATATTCTTCCTCCTCATTCTCATTTATAGGGCAAAATCCTACTAATAACTCACCATGAGAGGAAAAAATAAATCCTTAAATATATATACAAGAATATTATGATTTAACATTAAATTTTTAATAAGAAGAGGTACTTGACTTGTTATATTTTGTAGTACTAAAAGGGCCCGTGTAATTATGATCATTACTTATATATATATATATATATATATATATTTATAAAATAGAAAAAAATGACATAACTTTTTTAGCTCATAAAATAAATCTCATTCCCAAATAATAGTTTATACAGAGAAATTATTAATTAGTTTGCTATTCATCTTTCCTAAAACTTTGATTTGGAATGCCAAGTGGCTTGTAGCCCAAATAACATCAGTCTCCCTTTATTTTGTGGGAGGCCTTATGTTGGACCCGTAATGGACATGTTGTGCATTTTATATGTATTATTTGTAGTTTATATTTTAATTTGTTTGATTTGATAGAATAATATTGATTTATTAAAATAATAAAAAATTGCAATTTGTAATGCTCCCTCTAAATAAAAAAAAAAAAAAACTTTGATTTGAAATTTGTATATTAGTGGAGATTATAACAGTGCTGGATAAAGTGACATTAGAAAATTTATTAACATGTTTGATAGTGAAGATTGCCATATAAATTAGCCACCTTGTCAATTTTCCTTACTCTCTAATAAGGTATTTAGTACATATTATTATCTTTGTGATGACAAAATTGCCCTTGATAAAAAAAAAAAAAATTTGCCAAGAGAGTCATGAAATGTATAAATGGAATAATGTATGAACTTTAGGGATAATTTTAATATTTCTAACCCAATTAAATTTTAAATTGTAATATCACCTCCAAAGTTACTACTTAGATGGCTAATAATTTTAATTACAATGCGAGCTTTGGATAAATTATAAGTTGGCCCGTAAATTTCATATTGCATATCAAATAAGAAATTATCTTATATTAAAAGCTATAATTGATGCTTTAATTCCAAATCTAACATGCTCTAAGAAAATGAGAAACTTTCAAAACTTCAAAATAGTCAACCAAACAAAAGTAGAATAAATCAAGATAAGATTTTTATTTTGCAACACCACATGGTGGAAATTTCGTGGAACAGTGTCCTAATTATCGTGTGAACTTGTGTAATTAATCTCTGTAAAAAAAACAAAAAGCTAAAATAATAATGATAAAAAAAATAAAATAAAAAATAAATAATTGATGGTTTTCTGCCTCTAGATTGGCCACACGTCTTTTTGTTGTAATCTGCGCCTCCGTTTTGACTGTTCTTACATAAGATAAGAGAGACAACACAACAGGTTCTGACTTCTACGCGTTTTAGAGTCACATACTAATATGATTCCAGAAAGTCAACGCATGGCGGTCCACATTTTTCTTCTTCTTCTTTTTTTTTTTTTAAAAAAAAACTTTGGAATAGTAAGTTGGATGTATTATTTTATTTAATTTACCAAGATACATATTTCAAATAATGAGAGCCCGTTATTACATCTCTAAACCGATATGAAATCCAGACATCCCACCTAGGAGGTTATCTGAAAATAAATTGTCCAAATTATTGTCAATACAATATCATTTAATATTTAAATTTTAAGCATGAAAATAAACAATATACAATTCAATAACCAAATCAATATCAAATGATGGATAATTTTGCATAGAAAAAGATTATGAAAATATGAAATATTTAGTTTGCTTAATATAATAAGAATCAAATCAACTATTATCGTGAACTGCGAATAAAATTTAATTAAATTATTTAAGTTTGTACATAAATGATATTTACTTGAATAAACTCAATATATTTCTTGTATTTATGTTATTAATTTTGTAGAAAAAATAGTAAAATTTAGTCAATTATATATAAAAAAATTTAAATTTACTAAAACTTAAATTTATTAGTACCTTGTATTAATGAAATAGTATATAGACAATGGTAAAATGTCTATTATAGATGTAATATACAGTTCATCAAAATATACATATAATAATTAGAATTGACTAATCATTATTTAAATAATTTTATATATGATACATAATATTTGTTTAATTATTTAATTTCATCACTCACTTTATCCTATATTTATCAGTTATCTTTATTTTTATCCCATCCAACAAGGTAAATGGGCCAAAATATAACACATATTTATACAGGACTTGCTTCTTTTAAAGAATAGTAGTGGAGATCAATGTTGGCATTGGACATGCACGTTACCCCTCATCATTTTGTGCATGTATTTTTCATGCCACCCAAACTACATTCCACCCTTTGAGTATCGTCATGCTAAGGAGGGATATATTAATATTTTAAATTTTGTTCCTCTAAAATGTAGTAAAGTTATCTTCTATATTAATAAAAATCTAATTTCGCCCTCCAAATTAAAATTCTAGTTTCGTCTCTAGGGTCACTCTGCAATTTTGTCACCAAAATTTCTTTTTCTTTTTTGAGAAATGACACTTATTATCATTTTAATTAAACGCATCCATATTATATTTTGAATAATTTTTTTCTTGAATTAATAAAACAATAAAAAGTCTATAAAATTAATAATTATTAATTTTTATAATTTGAATTTTTAGACAAAGTGAATATTTAATTGTGTGTGTGTATATATATATATTCTATAATTCGATATTATTTTTTCCATCCAACCTTTTCTCATTGAGAACATTCTACAATTTAAACACCAAATCAACTAATAATTAATTAGCTCATAGTGTAGAGAGAATTGTTGTATCAATATGGGCATCATTATATATTATAATTATATATAATTCTTATTCTTCTTGACTTTTCTCAATCAATTTTTCATTAAATTTTTTCTCCATTAGAACAATTCAAATGAAAATTTTTAAAAAGAAGAAGAAGAGGAGGAGGAAGAGAGAGAAGTAAAAGAGGTGTGCTCTGCTTTATATGTCCTGCACATTTCTCGTGATGTGCATGCATGGACTATTTTTCCTATACAACGAAAAATTCAAACAAGGAAATAATGAAAACAACGGATAAAAGAGTTTCCCTTTCACATTCTTAAATTATTACATAAACTTTTGACTTTTGTAATATTAAGGAAATCTGTTGGCAAGAAAGGTTGAAGAAGTTTACTTGCCCAGAATTTGGTTTGTTTCATAAATGCCCCATTCGTACTTTCCTAAGTAGATATTTACACCTATAGGAAAAAATTCCGCGTCATTTATACGACTTTTAGAACTTAGACGTATAACTTTTACTAGACTTCTTGTCCTTTTCAGGCTTTATACTTTGCTTGCTACTTATAGGTTGTTTGAAATAGAGTTGGTAAAAACCTTGGAAATTAACCCCATGTCTCTTAATAAAAAAAATATCATAATATATATATATAACCTGTCACCACATTCCAACCTGTCACCACTTTTTTCAACCATATAACCTGTCTATTCCATGGTTGCGGTCATTATTCGAAACCTAAACCCAGTCAAAACCAGCAAAAATGAAGCTCAAATTCTCCATACTATTCCTCATTTCCCTCTCCTCCTTCCTCCTCCCAACCCATTCCAAAGCCCCCGCCGCTGGTGACATAAACCGGTGGTGCAACCAAACCCCTTACCCTGAGCCATGCAAATACTTCATGAGCCACAACCCACACAAATTCGCACCAAAACACAAATCAGACTTCCGAAAAATAGCCGTCGAGTTGGCCTTAGAACGCGCCGTCAGGGCCGAGAGCCACACAAAAACCCTCGGCTATATGTGCCGGAATGGCAGCGAAAAGGCCGCCTGGGCCGACTGCTTGAAGCTCTACGAAAGCACCATCGAGCAGCTCAACAAAACCATAGACCCCAACTCAAAATGCACTGATTTTGACGCCCAAACTTGGCTCAGCACCGCCCTGACCAACCTCGAGACCTGCCGGACCGGGTTCGTCGAGCTCGGCGTGCCGGATTTAGTGCTGCCGATGATGTCCAATAATGTGTCCAAACTGATATGCAACACTTTGGCGCTTGGCAATAATGAGACAACTCATGAGACTAACAGTTATTACAAGGATGGTTTTCCGACGTGGGTTTCTCCCGGTGACCGCCGGCTGCTGCAGTCGTCTTCCGTCCGGCCAAATGTGGTGGTGGCACAGGATGGGTCCGGGAACTACCGGACTATCAAGGCAGCCCTGGATGCGGCGGCGAGGAGGAGTGGGAGTGGGAGGTTTGTTATCCATGTGAAGAGAGGTGTTTATAGGGAGAATATGGAGATTACTGGCAGTAAGATGAGGAATATTATGCTGGTCGGCGACGGGATGAAGTATACTATTATTACTGGCAGCAGGAGTGTTGGAGGAGGTTCCACCACCTTCAATTCAGCCACCGTCGGTAAGTGCCTCCGCCTAACTCCACCGCTACCCCGCCACCAGGCCCGCCACTCCCGGCGTGGCTTATATATATGTATATATACTATTTTCAACGTTTGAACATCACTTTTTCAATGATGGAAATTATTACTAAATTTATTTTCAGTTTGAACATGTCATTCTTGACAACGATTTTATGATGAAAATGGATAATTTCAATTAATTTGCAAATATTTCCAAGCTTGCTGATTTTTCCTATCATCTCTAGAAGCACATACAAACCTTTCAACGGATATACTATTTCTCAAATGTATTAAAATTAATAATTATTTTATTACATTTATACGTGCTGTACATAAAGTGTGAAATTCCATATATTTTGTAATATATAAGTTGAAATAATTAACCTCATCTTAAAAGAAGATAGCAATATACTTTTCTTTTCTATGTATTCCTTCACCTTTATATATATTTTTTACATCTCTAATTTTTTATATTTTTCTGTTTCTTTTTATTGTTTTATTTCGTCTTACTTTCATCTTAAATTTCTCCAAAAAATTAAGATAAGCATATTAAAAATTTATAGTAGCATAAAAAATTAATATTTTATTTATTTTACTATAAAAATTTCAACACATTGATTCTAACAACAATGCTAATTGTTTAATAACGTGACAAAATTAACTTCAATTTAAAAAAATAATGATAAGATAGTTTTATTTTTTCATTTCTTCTCTTTAACACATTTGTTCACTTTTTCTATTTTATCTTTTTTTTCCCTCTTTTTCCTCATTTTTTTAATTTATCACAATCTTTTATTTATTATAAAGGCTCAAATAAGTACGTTAAAATTATTAAAACTAACTTAATACCTTCTAAAAAGTAATTAATTAATATTTTTATTTATCTTATGTTATGAAAATTTAGTATACGTGTAAAACGTAGCAAAATTGCTTTAATGTTGCTATTGTTCATGCATTAATCGAAATTAATGGTTTTTTCAGCGGTGACTGGCGACGGGTTCATCGCCCGAGGCATAAACTTCCGCAACACCGCCGGCCCACAAAACCACCAAGCGGTGGCGCTCCGCTCCGGCGCCGACCTCTCCGTCTTCTACCGCTGCGCTTTCGAAGGATACCAAGACACACTGTACGTCCACTCACAGCGCCAGTTCTACAAAGAATGCTACATATACGGCACCGTCGACTTCATCTTCGGCAACGCCGCCGTGGTTCTACAGAACTGCATGATTTATGCCCGCCGCCCGATGGACAAGCAGAAAAACACCATCACAGCCCAAGGCCGAACCGACCCGAATCAAAACACAGGAATTTCAATCCAGAATTCACGGGTCATGGCGTCATCGGATCTTGTACCGGTTCTCCAGTCGTTTAGAACTTTCCTGGGTCGTCCATGGAAGGAGTATTCGAGGACGGTTTTCATGCAGACGTATTTAGATTCTCTGGTGGACCCCGCTGGGTGGCTGGAATGGGATGGAAACTTTGCTCTGAACACGTTGTTTTATGGAGAGTACAGGAATTCCGGGCCGGGCTCCAGCACTAGCCGGAGGGTCCGATGGAGGGGATACCGAGTCATAACGAGTGCGGCGGAGGCGGGAAGGTTTACGGTGGCCAATTTCATTGCTGGACGGTCGTGGCTGCCCGCTTCCGGCGTGCCCTTCACTGCTGGGCTTTGAATTAATGATCTGTTTGGATTGTGAAGTAATTTCATCAGCAATTTTTTGGTTCCATTATTCTTTGCTATTATTGAATTTGCTGAATTTGTTAAACACGAGATAATTATGTAATAAATGTAAAATACAATTTTTTATTCCTATTTTTTTTATTTTTTTATTTATACAAATATATCACGAGTCTGTTAGGGCTCGAACTCCCAACCTCTACAATTTATTATTCCTGTTGAATTATCTATTTTATCTTTCATTTCAATTTAATCTATATGAATATTGTCATTTTTTCCTTCTAAAATGGTTTCTCTTCATGAATATATTAGGATGAACTAAATAAACAGTCTACAAATATTTCTTTGTTGTTTCAAGATTAATTCCTTTGTTGTTTTAAAATTATATCTATACCCCCTTTGAAAACCTTATGCAATCCAAATAAAATATAACAAAACAATAATTATATCCTTATGATATTTTAAACTGAAAAACTATAAAATTCTAAAATTCACATACATTATCATGCATACTTTGTATATATTTATACTATATATAAGTCACATACTCCTTCTTTGGTATATTTTGAAGTAATCTTCCTAAAGTACAGGCATTGTTATTTTTTTACTCCCATAACTACTTAGCTAGTTATCTTTTTTCTTTTCAAATTTTTATTTTTTCTTTTCTCTTTATTTTTTTCTTTTTACTCATCATTAATATTTAAATAAATGCATTCAAAGTATTCAAAATTATAATAACAAATAAAGAGTAAATGAGTGTCAAAATTACTAGTTATTTATAGTTATTTACAAGGCATTTGTCCAAAATAACTAAATTGGCATGTTCTGAGTGGACAATATTAGTCTCATATGGGTTTTTTTCTGTTCTTTTTTCTTTTTTTCTTCGTCTTCAGTTCTATAATTTTTTGTTATTTTGTTTTATCATAGTTTTCTTTTTATTTTATTCTAAAGATTTAGAAAATCTGATATTCAAATTAGTTTTTTTAAAAAAAATATAGTATTGTATGGAAAAGAATAGTAATTAAATATTTTAAATTATTATATACTATAAAAATTTTATCAATCGACAAAGTGCGCCACCCAAATTACTATTCTATCACCATAACATTTTCGCCTCACCTAAACCTGCAGCTAATAAAAGGGCTTAAATACTGGACAGAGTAAAACCTGACAATATATATATTTACACACACACACACACAGAAATTTGTGAAACAATGAGAAAGTATTTGTCGTTTCACCAAACCCAACCGAAGTGTTGTGTTAAAATCAGCAATTACTGCTTCATAACAATGGAATTGCAATTACTACAACGGAGCTCTTTAGTAAAAGACAATCCAATGAAAAATGCAACCATTGAAGAAAAGGGAGGAAAAGAAAAACAGCAAAACTCCTAGAACAGTTTAAGACAAAATTCCACATTCTTCAGCAATCATGCCTGGACTTTGGTTCCTCTTACAATGTTCTTGCCTGTCTTTATTCTTTCTCCCGGGTTTATTAGCCTCCCCACCACACGTGACCACTATTCAAAATCTTTCACCGATTGAAAGAGCCAAGTTCCAGTACATGGCTGTCAACGCAGCCATCGGTCAGCCCCTTGATGCATTGAATCAGATAAAACTGCAGGAGTTGAAATCCTAGAATGTTCCTGAAAAACCAGAGCTGTATGATAGCTGGAAGCTCTAGGAGTTCACAATCAAACAACTCAACCGAACCTGACATGCCAGCTGAAAAATCTACTTCTTTCGACATCCAGACATGGCTCAACGGTGGCCTAACAAGTCTGCAAACTGTAAACCCAGCACAGCTGAGCTAATTCAGATGGACAGTACTATCAAGAAAGTCGTATATATGGCACGATAGACTTCAAATTTGGAAATGCTGCAGTTGTATTCCAAAACAGTTTCATCTATGCAGAAAACCAAAACACAGTCAATCGATAGTTATCACTGCCCAAGGTCAAAATGACCCAAAAGAAACAGCAGGAATCTCAATCATAAACTGCAAGGTTCAGGCAGCATCTGAATCAAGCCAATGTTCGACCAGTATAAAGGTTATATAAGAAGGCAGTGGATGAAATAAGAAGGCAGTGGATGAAATACTCACGCACGGTTGATTTCAAAAGTTTTCTTGACAGCATGATTGGTCCACTGGCGTGGATGGACTGGAGTGATCATTCTAGAAAGAGCACTGTGTATTATGGAGAGTATGGAAATTATGGGCCGGGTTTTTTGACGAAGGAGAGAATGAAATAGCCTGGTTATAGGATAATAACTGATGTGGCTGAAGCACAGAAATATAGTATTGCGAAATTTGTAGCATGTTCTGGCATGGCTCCTAGAGAGTGGTGTGTCCATTATCTGGCGGTGTATCTGTTTAGGGCCTTGACAATCTACAGAATTATGAGATGATTATTAAATTACAACCTATAGATTTCAGAAAATGTTTTATTTTGAAAGATTATAGAAAAGCAGAGAAAAGGAATTAGAATAATTGGATATAATACGCTAGTCACATAAGAAAATATATATATATATAGACACGAACCCAACAATTCCAATACTTACGGCCAGAAAAAGGGAAAATATTGACAGAAAAAAATGAGCAAGGTAAACAAAATGGACCTCCTCTGCCTCTTGTAGATCCTTCGCTATCATCATGTGCTTAGACTCTGCTTCAACTGATGCATCCATTTCTGACTTCGCAGATTCTTACAAACTATCAAGAATGAGGTAAGAATAGAATAATTAATTATAATGACTCAATGTGTATTAACATACACAACAGCTTTCAAACAACGCCTTCAGATCTTTTGCTTCAAGTCCAGCTTCATCCACTCTCTGACTCTCATCTGAAGTTCTTCCAGTCGAGTTTCTCATATTTGCTCAAGCAGTTTCTGCACATAATTTGAGTGAAAAAGGATAAGAAGATGACATGCTTTTGACACACCCCAAGTGAATATACTAACTAGAATAGCTCTATGAAGTAGGAGAGAACAAGCAAGAATGGATTCAAGAAACAGACAGATACCTGTTGAGGAAGCTCATCTGTAATAGAAGTAGTTGTAGAACGAGCTTCTGCAGATGAAAGTTTTTTCCACATTTTCCAGCTCAAATTCCTTTGACCTCAGTTGCTTTTCCTTCTCCACATTGATGCACTTCCTCTGAAAGAAGTTACAGTAGATAAGGAGATGTATAACGAAGCAGGACCTCTAAACAAACCAAAACAGGCAGCCAAATTCCCCAAGCTTTACAGACAATAGTAATAAATTCTGGATATAACTGGACAACAGTATATTAAAGTTGCTGGAGGCAAATTCAAGATGAGCAAAATCCCTGGAAATATCCATGAAATTATCAAGCAACTATAGAAAAGCCACTCATCAAGAGATCATTCTATGCATCAGCCTGAAAATCTTTCAATTTTCATCCCAATATATTATTGGTAATATAAGTCAAAAATCATGTATAATCATGAAAGTCTTTGAAAGGTCAATGCTTTCTTTTAGATCAGCATTATATGTTAGATAAGATCAATGTCTTCAGAGAAAGAAATTCGCTTGGAAAACATGCAAAATAGAAAATTTCTTCTACCAGAATTGGTTGAATTGACAGTTTTTGGTGTTAGTGCTATGGGTTTTCATATATTGCCACACATTAGATGCCTTCTTGTCCTAGATTTAGCAAATGACATCCTTTCAGATCCTAGACAGTGGTAGTGCATTTCTGCAGAAGAGTTCCTGCCAAAAATCCACTCAATTCTTCAATCTCATGAATATGAAATTCAAATACCAGAGTCCATCACAAGAGAAGCAAATCTTATTGGAACACTAAAAAAAATATTCCAACTGACAACAATCTCATAGCTAATCTTAGCACCTTTTCATATTAGTGGAGCTCTTTTCTGCATTAATTTCATAAAGGTGAGATAACTGTAATTCACAAAGACTAGGAATGTGAAAAGGCACCTTACAGATGCCATTCTATTTTCACTATTATACACATACAACTGGAATCACCTTTACTAAGCTACAGTTCATCTAAGTTGTCTGCAGAAAGAACATTACTGTGAAAGAACCTTGGAAGGAAAAAGGACATTTTTACATCTTCTCACACCATTTTACTCCAGGCCTCGTTTGAGCATGCGCTTTTGCTTCCAATGCATCTCTTTCCAGAATCTTTACCCTGATTATCAAATGGATCACAAAGATGAACCGTTTTCAAGTTTTTTACCAAGTTTTTCTTGTCTGACTGAACCATGGGAAAACCTGCAAGAAAGCTTCATTTCATCATTGTCTTGAAGTAGCTAGCATACCTAGGCAAATTAGAGAACTAGCATACAGAAAACATGAAACCTGTATGCTCAGGTCTTGAATGCATGAAAATAATATTCCATATAGCCATACAAGACTTTAAAAAGCTCTGTCAAGTGGAAATTATCACGACAACATAATTTGAAATCTTCAACAAAATAGCATGGAAAGTGGGCAACTAAAATATCAGCGTGTTATAGCAGTTCATGCCATGTGTTAATTCACACTTCATGATTGTCATACCCTGAATAATGAAAAGCTTCAATTTTCTGTCAGATGTAGTCCAAGTTTTTTTAAAAGCAAGATCAAACATGGTGGTGCATAATACAGGAAATTTCCCCACCCCCACCCTCACCCTCCCAAAAAAAGGGAAAAAAAAGAAAAAGAAAAAAGAAAACATCAAATGGAAAAAAGGACAGGAGTTGATTTTAGTTTTTCTTTTTCTTTTTTGGGTTGGGGAGGGGGTTGTCATTGGATCACTTAAATTTACCTAACATCTTCAATCCATCAGAAGTATAGACCTCCCTCAGATTTAATGTCCTCTGATTAAGGAAACTGCCCCAACATCATAGTCTTTAATGAGCACTTGCCTCTCACTAGCGTATAAGAAGCACACAACATGCAAACATTGTTGGCATCTCAGCGCTAAAACCAGTAGTTCTTGTTAATGATCTCAGATAAACAAGAAGCAGAAGGATAATTCCAGGCATCATGTTTTCATGCTTTACCTAGCAGGCCTCCCTCATTTCTATATATATGCCTCCACGTTTTTTTGAAAATTTATTCTATTAAGCAGCATGCCGTGCATGACACGAGCTTCATCCAATCTGTTATCTTTGCATAAGATGGAAATCAGCCAGTGAAGGTTGTTGCGGCAAGGAAAATAATTGTGTGAGAGCATATCTTCACATATCCGCAATGCATCAAGACTTAAATGGTAAGCACAGAGAGAACGAAGAAGTTTCTCATAAGAAGATTTTGAAGGCAAAAACCCTCTTTTCTGCATCATATGTGTGAGAGATAATGCATCTAGGAGCCTCCCAACCTTACAAAAGCCTCTGATTAAAGTGTTAAAAAGCATCCTGTCAGGAGCAAAACCATTTGCATTCATTTTGTTAAACAATGCGACAGCAAGATCAACTTCTCCAAATTGAATATGCCCGTCAATAAGAATAGTAAAAGTAACGTGATTAGGATGTACTCCTTCTCTTTGCATCAGATTCAGATGCTCATAGGCTTCTTGCATGCTCTTTGCCCAGCAGAACCCAGATATTATGCCATTATACAGGTACAAGTCCGGCACAAATGGAACCCTTTTAATTTTCTGGATCAGTTTTAGGGCGAAGAATTTCATTTCTTCTTGGGAACTGATCAAAATTTTCAAACTCTTTTCATTTGACAAAAGAGTTTTCTGATGTAGTAAATGAAACAACATTTCCTTACCCCTATCTGATTTCGCATTTGACAGATACCATTTTCCATCAAAGAGACGAATATTCCTACAAACACCACTGACTAATGTGATATAGGTAACTAGATCACGCTCAACCTGATTTTTCTCCATCAAATCAAAAAGTTTAAAAGCAAATTCAAATTCTCTCTTCCGTAAGAACTGTTTAATAAGGGAGGTATAGAGAACAGCATTTGGCTTGAAACCATCTTTCAACATTCTATCAAGGTATAAGCAACCTTTCTCAGTCATATTTCTCTTAACCAAGCCAGGTATAAGTGCTGTATAAACATGGGAATTAGGCGTAAGATCCTGTTCCATCATTTTCTCAAATAGATTGCTTGCTTTGTTTGCCCATCCATTCCTTGAGTATGCATTAATCATCGTGACAAAGATGGATTCATCAGGATCTATACCCAACTCGAGCATCCGGTAAAAAATCTTTTCTGCCTCATGAATCATCCTCTGTCTGCCTAAACAACTAATGATTGAGTCATATATAGCAATATTTGGCTTGATTCCCTTGTCTTCAATTTGATCTAAAACATCAATTGCTGATGAGAGGTCACCCCGTTTACAGAGTTCATTTACTATTACTGAGAAAGTTGACTGGTCCGGAACTAGTCCCTGATCCTGCATAACTTCAAGTAAAGTCTCTGCGGCCTCAACTAGACCTTCCTGAGTAAGTAGCTTAATCAATGAATTAAAAGCAGTCAGCAAAGGCTGGAGACCAAGACTCACCATCTTTTCCATACAGTTTAGAGCAGCATCAAGTTTTCCTCCCATACACAAAGCTATCAAGTAAATACTAAAAGCCATATCTGCTACACAAGAGTTGCTTCTGGCTATCTCCTCCAGAAGAGACTCAATTTCAACCATTGCCTCCCTCACAGATTTAGGTCTTTTAGAGGAAGAAAGTTTGGAAATGTCTATGTCGCAAGATTCTTTGGCAATAACTTGCAAAACTGTAAGAGCAAAATAAAACTCATCCCCTTCTGGATGGTTCTTGACAAGGGTGAAGAAAAGCACATGGTCAGGAACAACCCCACTATCCAGCATCTTGTGATACAACCTATATACTTCGTCCAACTTTTGTTCCTTGCAAAGTGCAGCAAGTAAGACAGTATAGCAATGCACATTGGGAGCAATATTCTGCTGGAGCATGTCATTCAAGAGCATTAATGCAGAATCAACTTTTTGGTCTCTGCAGTACTTGTTAAGCATGATTTGGTAGGTTACTAAATCAGGCTTCAACCCCGAACTCACCATCTTATCATGCAAGACCCAAGCTTTTGAGAACAAACCCAAGTTAACAAAACCATGAATCAATGTATTATAAGTATAATTATCAGGCTCATAGCCCATCTTTAGCATCCTCACAAGCAACCTCATTGCCATCTTCATTTTCCTTCCTTTGCAATATGAATTAATTAGATAAGTATACATATAATTATCCACTTCAAAACCAAAAGACTCAATTTCTGTACATAAAAGCTCGGCCTCCTTAACGAACCCCCATTTGCAGAAACCAATAATGAGCGATTTGCACACATGAATAGTAGGTGGGACCCCCCGTTCTATCATTGTATCAAAAACATGAAGCCCCTCTTCTAAGAAACCTCTGTGACACAGTCCATTCAACAGTCTATTATAACAGGCAAAATCTAGCACAATGTCAGAAGCCTCATTAATTTCACAAAAACAATCATAACCCTCCAACAGTCTGTCTTGTAGGTATAAACCTTTAATTATAGCATTGCATGCACCAACCCAAGGTATAAAATCCAAGTCAATAAGCCTATCGAAACAAGATTTTGCTTCGTCTAATTTCCCAAGCTTACAATAACAAATAATCATAGAATTCAACAAATTACGGTCCGGTTCAAGACCTCTGCCCACTATACAATCAACGTACAATGCCTCGGCCATCTGGGCCTCACCAGAAATCACAAGTTTCCGTATAAGACAGCAATAACTAACCAAATCAAGCTCCATACCTCTTTCAAACGCGAAATCAGCGGCTGAGATTGCTTGTGGAATAGAAGAGCATTGAGAAATGAGCCTTTGAATCACTTTCTGCGCTGGAGATAATAAGCCCCGGCTGATGAGCTGGTCCGCTAAAGAAAAGCAGAAATCTTTGTGGGTAATTTGGGATGACGAGGTAGAAAATGATGGCGTTTGGGGCTCCAATGGCAAAGGGCAACTGCTAAAGAGTCGTCTTGTAACAAATTTGCATAGAAAAGCTCTGTGCTTGATCATAATTAAATAAAAGGAGGCTTCAGAAGAGGAAATTAATGGCTCTACGACTGACCCATGTGAGAACGATTGATCTTTTGTGGTCTCTGGAAGAGAAAAT
>JACGDI010005687.1:55755-96553 GCA_014898725.1 Jacaranda copaia
AGGAAAATGTGAAAATTAACTCTATAATAAATTTATCACATATTGAATAAAAAATAGACCTGCAAAATACATGCACAAAATTTATAAATATTACCGGGGAAGATTGAATTTATAATGCGATAAAAAGTTTTATGGAAGATTGCTAGTTGATTTTTTTATGAACACTTATAATTGATTTGGCCTACTCCATAGTTGCTATAAATATAATTAAAAATTTAAAAGTTTAATTACTAAGATAAAAAGGACCATTTATACAAATAATTATTAAGCAAATTTTATAGATATAAATTTTTAAGTGTTCTTGCCTAGCACAAGTTTAAATGTAATATTTTATGCTATTGATTTACCTACATTATGCCCGATGAGCTATAATAGTAGTTTAAGTTTACGTGAAAATAAAATTAGTTAAATTCACCAATATTAGACCGACTCTAGAGGTGCATCATGCTATTCACTCTACCACATAATAACTATAGTCCCCTAGGCCATGCATCTATCAAAACCCAAATCCCATTCACTTTTATGAATTCCAAATAAGCCTTGGTATTTTCTCATATCTCAAGTTCTAATTTTCCAATTTTGATCACGTTGAAGGCGTTTCTTCATTTATATGCACGATTGAGTCACTTATCTTAAAAGAAAATTCATATTATTTTGATATTGTTTATGAGAAATTTGTTGACATCAATACTAAGAATGCAAACTAAGTAATTTTGTACCAATAATACAGTTGATGCTCCACTAAAGTTGGAACAAACAAAGAAGACTGATATCATGCAGTAGTACAACTTGCCCCTTTCGCCATAGTTGCTCATTAGGTCAAAGCGTTCTTACTAATTGAGTAATAGTCCTGCAAATCACTTAGAAGGCTTTATAAGTTTTGATCGAAGATGGCTTAACAATGAGCTTTATAAATTTAGATAAAAAGATAGTTTAACATGATCATTACCACAACCATTGCTTAATATGCAACCGATCTTCCAAGAAACAAGCTCCTCAGCCCTATGGTAAGCTAGGGCTCTTAGCTCCCTTCTGGGGGAAGTCGAAGCATTTAGGAAAATGAAGTTAGTTTGTAAGAAGATAATTGAGCTTCTTCCATGATGAGCCACTTAAGAGAAAAATTGGAGAGGTTGGAAGACAATTTGTATCCAACTACTAAGCCCACAAGGTTTTCCCATAAAAATTTGAGAAGTCACAGCAAGTATTTTGTTGTGGTACCATCTAATAGCAAACCATTTACAATAGCCATCTTGGCTAAGTTCTTCCAATAAATAATTGAAGTAGTGTACTTATTGAAATACAATGGAATTGAAAATTTCAAGAGTATTTAAAAGAATTTTAAATAAAAATATAGATTTATAAGATTTAAATAACACTAGTTCAATTATTCACTATCTAACGCAATTACTGACTTCGGACAATTGATTCAACTTTTTCTACGCCACTTTTCATCAATAAGAAGTATTCAAAGTCTGCCTTTTACCTTCTTACTATTTCTCAAAGGGAGAATAAGCCACTAAAAAACTAAATTCAACACTTTGTCGAGTCATTATATGAGGACGCTCACATCGATTACGACTTGTTGGCAAGTATAATGCAACAAAACTTATGAAACAACTATTAAAAAAATGGAAACATGAAAACTTGGGTTCTCTGAAAGAATCACTCTTGCTCAAAGGGAAGTACATGTCCATTGAGGAATCTACAAGTGCTGACCTTAACACAATTGGCCACAGAAATTTCAAAGAGAAAGGCCTATGCAAGTACCAAAAGGGAAGAAGAAAGAAGAACATGGGCATGTACCACAGGATTTGTTGATCGGAGTGACATTTGCCGTTATTTATTGATTATGATGAACTCACTCTAACGAAGCACTTTTCACAAAAATTCTCCAATGGCATTAAGTCATTTTTAGCATTATTTTAATTTGTCAAAAAAATAAAATAAAATAGAAGTTTCATTTAAGAGCTCTCTAATGTTGGGTGAAGATTCCTCGAGTCAATAATTAACATAGTCCAAGCATTATTTTAATTTGTCAAAAAAATAAAATAAAATAGAAGTCTCATTTAAGAGTTCTCTAATGTTGGGTGAGGATTCCTCGAGTCAATAATTAACATGGTCCAAAAACCTCACAAACAGCTTTAATTATTAATATCATCGCCGAAAACATTAATTTTGCATTAAGAACATCAAAAGTACCATTTGAAATTGGCAAAATCCTACTATGCAAGAAAATTACCGACTTCTTTTGAAGCAAAATTAATTGAATAATAGTCAAATAATGCAAGAATAGCAAAACTCTCAAATAAATTTGATATATCAAGTCTCATTTCAGAATAAAACAAATTAAAATTTTTTGGACAATCTATAAAGAGCCGGCTCACTTAAGTTTATTTGTTTCTAAATAGCTTCTCGCAAAAGGATTTATGCTTCTCAATTAATATGTAATTAATAGAATTTTGAGTCAATTTGATTATTGAATTTGGATTGAGTTTATTCACAGCTCATTCGTTTTGCAATGCATTCGTGGCGCAGCATTAATCTAAAGGTAATAGTTTAAACCCTAGAAGTTGATACCTCAACATCATAGCATAATGTATGGTTGTAATATAGTGGTAGTTGTGTAGCCAAAAGCATAAGTTGAAAGAAAAAGAGTTGGTCATGAAAATAAGTATTGACAGCTCTTAGCCTTTTAAATAAAGATATTTATATAGTACATTTTGTATTTCCACTTAGATATTGCAAAAATAATTAGTAATTAAATATTTTTGTCAGTATTACTAACAATTACATAAAATATTTTACTTCTTAATAATTTAATTTTAGTTGTACACTATCAACAATATCTTTCTGCATTTCTTCTAAGCTAGATATGCTATTTAAAAGGTATTTGATTAAATTTATTTTAAATATCTTATAGAATATTTTTAAAATTTATAAAATATTAAATTTTATTTTAATGATAATCTCTTGAAGTGATTGAATAAACTAAAATTTTGAAATTTATAAGATGTTACTAATGATAATTTTATTATTAATATTTTTAAACTTATAAGAATTTGCTAAAATTTTGAAAATAGGTTAGAGGCTTTTTATTTTCTCTTTTTAAGATGTAAAAATCTTATTATCTTATTTTTTGAGTTTATAATTTTTTTTTTCTAAAAATTTAAAAAGCACCATAAGCTCAGTTAAACACTCTTTCAAGTTATATTACGTTAAATAAGATTTAGCACTAAAAAAATTAAAAAAAGGAAAAGGAAAATGAAATGTTAGGTAGGCCAGTATTTTCAAACCTTATAAATTGAACATTTTTCATATTAAAATAATTCTTTTTATTTGATTTTCTACCTAACGAACATAAATATTAGAGTTTATTCATCATAATTATTTTACCTCCAAAGGGGTAATTTTGTTAATTTTTCAAAATAAAAGCAACATTAAAGTGTATTTAATAATTTATGCAGATATTATTAGTTATTACCTAATTTCTTACCATCAATTTTGGCTCACATGTTTTTTTTTTGTTTTTTTATTAATTACAAATTATATAATATCGCGAATTAAAAATAAAGTAGGGGAATCCAGAATAACTACCGGTCCAAACGATACATTGAAGTAAAGGACAAAATAAAGGCGAAATTTCTGCTTCCAGGATCTTATTTCTGATATTTTTATGTTCACTTGCATATATATACATATACCCGAAATTTACCCGCAATTGACCTTTCCCGCAAAATCTCTTATCGCCCACACAAAAAGAGGAAAAAAAATCACAGATTTCTACTTGTTTGCAGACGCATTCAGATTATCCTTCGTAATTTGTAAGAAACTTGCGTTATATTTTGTTGTTGGTGTTGTTTCGTACAATTCTTACATGGTTTTGGTGTGTCGATTGGTTTATGCGTTGATTCGTTACTGTTTCTACTGTGAAATGTTTATGTTTATGATCCAATCCGTTACCCTTTTTCTAGTCCAATTTCTTTTTGATGATTTCTTGTTTTTGAGGGTGTGAATTTTCTGTGGAGTTTTTGCATTTCATCTCTAGGGTTTGACTTGGGTGCTCCTCCTTTTGACTGTTTTTTTGAATGGGGTCTCTGATTAGAAAATTGACTTTTTTTTCTGCTGGCAAATTACGTTCAATTCTGTGGGAATTTATCGAGAACTATTCTCTTCTTTTAGCAAGGCTGCGTTAATTGTGCTTGTGCAATTATGCTTGTATGAATTTAGGTGTTGTAGTCATCAATTGTGTACGTTTTGTTAGAAACTGATTTACCCGCTCCCATAAAAGCGAAAGTAAAATAGGATACATTAAAATTTCAGGGAGTTAGGGTTGAATCATATTCTTTATTTTGATGTACATGTTTCTAAGAAGTAATGATTTGTTTCCAGTCTTACATCCATCACATTACTTCTCTTTGGCTCAAGTGTATATATCGACATAGAGTTGGATGTGTCTTGTATGTTGAAAGATGCATTATGAGTGGTAATGCATGCATGTGGGTGAGGTCCATAATATCCTCAAAACATTTCATTTGAATGTCTTTGACTTCATTTTCAGCAATTCGACTGCTCTTTTTGGTATATCTTGTTTTTCGAGCTTTGCGTATTGCTTTTTGATTAATGGAAAGGCCAGGGAAGAGAATTATTTGTTTCTGAAATTTTTGGAGTACCAGGTCTCTTTCTGCTTTTGTTCAGTTTCTTATCATCTTCCTCATTTTGCAGGAGTGAAGAGATATTCCTAGATGAACTGAAGGGGTTTCTTTTCAAACTTTATGAACAAATCCATGTTTTGTGCTTCTGAGTTGTTGATATTTTATGGTTGGTTTGAGGGCAACGGATAATGCTAAGTTTGCTCTCATGAAAATTTTGGAATTTGGTTTTGGTGAAAGAACTGTATATATCTCCCATGGGTGTGAACTTCTTATCCGTTTCTGTGGTTTGTACCATTCTGAGCCTTGTCAGCCTCCAGTATTGGACAGAAATTTCATTTGAAAAATATAAATCAGATGGTTTGATTATTGATGACTTTATTAATTCGGAGGATGCAAGCAATGCCTTGGAGTTGCTGTTGGGTTCATACACCACTCTTGTGTTGGTGGCCAGTTTTGCACTTAATGTATTTATCTTGATAATTTTAGGCCTAAAGGTAAGTTTCTTCCTCATATTTTGATTAATCTAGTTACTTAATGTATTTTTTTCCTCTCTTGATTGAATGGAATTGGCATACTTTTTGTCATGAAACTAGTCCAAATTACACTAGTTCGTTCGAATCTTGGTGGAGGTTGTAGCATTATGTTCATTTCTGTGGGAATTCATTAAGATTCTTATTTGTTACAGCCATTATGTATCGGTATTGTTAGGATCTTTCAGCAAACAGTAAGAACTTTTACCCACTTGACCACGTTATTTTTATTCTTTTTATGCAGACAATATTCTTTTCAGAGTTGTATGCATCTGAGATTAAAAAAATGCTTGAACGCCTCATGAATTACGTCATCTATAAGGTAAAATCTTCAATCAGTTGTATTTTATTTTGATGTAGAACATTCTGTTTTTGCTGCAGTTAACACCTAATTGGGTTTACAGTGTTATGCATTTGTATCTGCTTTTCTTTCATGTTTTAAATTTGATTGATGGGAAGATTTCATGGTGTAGACCTCTCTTCCAGCTGTTATATCATTGTGTTTTCCCCTAGGGGAAGTATTAGGAAGCATTTTGCTACTTTTTTGGAAGGAGGTGATTCACATATTAATGCTTCAAGTAGGATGGGGAAAACAACCGCACCTCTAATAATTTCATGGTAGATGCTTCCAAAAATTGTTGTTGGATATTCTTCAGATTGTAAATTCTTTGGAGTTCATTATGGCTTGAACTGTGTTATTCATAGCTATTAGTTCTTTTGTTTTTAAGTTTATTATTTGTTGGATATTCTTGAGATTGTAAAATTCTGGACTTCATTCATGGTTTAAACTATATTTTTTATAGCTATTATATCTTTCTTTGCTCTTCCTTTGTATGCTTGCTTCCTTCCTCCACATTTCGTACGTAGGCTGTAGAAACCAGCTGAACTCTGTTTTACGTCATTATGGTAAAGCGACTATATATATATTTTTTTTCACTTGCCAAATTGTCTGTTGACCAGAAGTGATCACTTACATACCAATTGTATGTCTGCTTTCCGAAATACTTATGATGATCATGGATCCTTCCTTATTGAAAGGGAAAGATTTGTGGTCTCTTGTATCCACTTCTTTCCTCTTTCATTTACATGCTGTCATTTTAAATTATCTATCTTCCTTTTCTTGCTTTTGAGTAATTCTACGAATTGTCATTTGTTAACTCAGAACGTGTAAGAACTTTGATCTATTTTTCATAATGCAATATGGATCATTCTTTGCGGTTGAAAATCTATTATGATCTTCAATAACTGGACATTTTTATATTCTTGGATACTCAACCCCAGAGTGCGGAGCCTCATATTATCCTTATATCGGGTTGGCTATATGGATCCTGTTCGCATTTTCCTTAATTAAAGGCCATCTTCAAATTTGAATGACAAAGTTCTGTCCTCCATAGCTACCTCATTGCTTGTATAATTTTTTCGTTGATCTGCCCCTTGAGGTTTACCATTATTACCAGTTCAATTACTATCCACAACGGCTATATGGAGGGGCTGTGCCTACAACATTTCATTCAGTTACACCTTAATTTATATTCATTACATTCCACTATTGAAATGTACTATGCTTCCTATTTTCTCATCTCAGTGAGAATTCTTAACATTTTTACAGTCACTTTTGAGAACCAACAAGCTGGATCTGTAAGTTCACGTTTGTTAGAAGTAGATATGTTACTGGATCTATAGTATTGCTTTTGTTTTGTAGAGGACTACTCATATTTTTGGGCATTGGTTCTGTACCTTGATGATAGGAACTTATCCTTCTCTTAATCACTTAATCGCATTTCATAATTTCATAGAATAGACCATCAGTTTGCGGGATGCAAAGTAGTATGTGACACAAATACAGCCAGACACACCTTGCTAGCCTGGTCGACATAGTTGGAACTTGATCTAATTGGCCCTAAATGCTTAAGCTCATGTTGACCAGTAGGAGCCACTTAACTCCTTACAAACCAATCATGGATGAATTTTGCTGATTGGACGCGTGAAGTTGAATGCTAAATAAGCCATTTGATCTGATTGAAATTTGACATTGAATCTGTAAAACTATTTAGGCTAAAAAAGCATCTGTGTGTGATGTCCTCTGGAGAATTTTATTGTTCTAGTTGTTTCTGTGTTAAAAGATGTGATTAATTAGCTTTTGACAGGGAACTTTTCTTCCATTGGTAGTCCCACCAACAGTATTTCAAGCGGGCCTATGGTCAACTTGGTTAGTTGTGCTTTGTTTCTTGAAGGTATTCACTGAAATTATGACCGAGCAGTTGATATTGTTGGGTGTGTGTGGTGGCTTATTTTTGATGGAATTAATTCATGCACATTGGGCAGATGTTTCAAGCTTTGGCTAGGGATCGACTTGAAAGATTGAATGCTTCTCCTTCTGCTACTCCATGGACATACTTTCGTGTATATTCTGCCCTGTTGCTTGTATTCTCCATTGACTTGCTCTGGTATTTTCTAGTGCTATTTCTATTATTTTTTTTTTTGCAATCAAATGATGAGGAGATTTTTTTGTAAATCATAATCTTGAGTTGGAGAACATGAAACGGTTGGCTACTGTCATTTACTTCTTAATCTAGCTTGGAGATTTATGAATTACTGAAGTGAAAAGAATCTTACAACAGTAATATGTTATGTGGCCTATAGGTTGCCCTCATGTTACCCCCTGATTTGCTGACATCCAATCCTCTGTATGTTTTGAGTTAGTGGCATTTGCTTATTACATAGGATGTGTACATTGCAAGTTATTTGCTCTGATAATGATTCTTCAGCAGCTTTATCTCCTTAAGATACTGCTCTCTGTTACCATTGGTTCCAAGCAAGAACTGAAGCGAGTTCAACTCACTGAGGAATAAAATTTCCTTCTGCATATATTTCCCCCATCTAGTCTGTACTGAGGCCATTAAGATCCATCTCAGCCACTAGTACTGTCAGCATTTCCTTGTTTCCTCTTTTCTAATTTACCCTTTTCTTTCTCCTCGGTGTAAAACATCTCTAGATTTCCCAGTGATCTTGGTAATGCTTGTGTTCTTGCTTCCTATTTTTCTTCAAGAAGCATTATCTCTTTTGGGCACACCTATTTAATTCTCAACTATCTCATCATGCTAACTACCAAGCTTGAAGCTTCCTTTTTCTTGATCTGCCACTTGCCCTCAAGATCCCTTACCATTGGGAATCAGTTTACTATGGATCCCTTGTGTTTCATTCTTTATGCTTGAGTTCTGTTAATGTTGAGCCTATGTTCCATCTTTTATTGTATACTAGGTGCTGATTTATTATTGTAGATCAATGGGTGCTTTCTGATATAAAGCAATCCATGGACAAATAAATTTTGATACAGATAAAGTACCTAACTTTTAAGGGCTATAGATTTACAGTAGCTTTTGGTACATTGGTCACTAATTTCTAGCAAACATGTACGGATTTTCTTGAATTTCTTGTTAAACAACAGGATCAAGATAATTAAGCATAATTTCTTGTTCCAAATGATGGTGTAATCCGAAAATTTTCTAGTTTATCTTTACACAACTCTACGCTTTCTTATTGTGATTTTGTCCAAACTTTTATGATAAATATTGATTATTATTGCAGGATACTTCTGTGTCTGACAATATACAGAGCAACTAGTTCCTCAATATATTTGTTGTTATTTTTTGAGCCTTCAAGCATTGCTTTTGAGACATTGCAGGTGATGCTGACTTTTTCTAAAACTAGAGGCATTATCTTATGGAGCACCCATTTTGGCTGACAGTTTACTAATTTTAATCTGTAGGCTATAGTGGTTCATGGGTTTCAGTTGCTTGAAATATGGTTGCATAACTCTGCAGGAGATGGTATAAGTTGCCGACTATCTAAAATCTTTGATGTATCACCTGCGGGTGAGTTTTGGTTTTATCTTCAAAGACATTTATAGTATTGGTAATCTTGTTTATAACTTACTTAGCAATTTAATATTCCATTGTACCATCACCATCTTTATAAGAAACATATTTTGCTTATAATTTGGTGGTCTTCAACAAAACAGCTTCCTGCTGATTTTCTTTTAATTTTTCAATTGTCGTTTTATGGCAAATAAAATTGTTTCTGTGAAGCACAATAGGATTCATGAATTCATAGTTAAAATTTCTGTCAACAACTAGACATGCAGTTCATCCAATACTGTTGTCATGTTAGCCTTGAAAGTGTCATGCTGAAGCAAGCAAATGTGGAAACAGTTTTTCTCCTGCTTGAGCTTCTCTCTGGTGATGGTTAAACAGGGAATAGCTGATTTTTAACATGGAATCTATAGAATGCCTGCAGATATTTTTGACCTTTTCCACATATTGCTTTCTCTTGTATTTTTGTTTTTGATCAGGGGAAATTGTCTTTTGTAATTTGTATATATATCCCATGTGCGTAATTGTGAATTGAATTTGAGCTGTACTAGGGCTCTTTTTGATTTCCATGTGTTGCCATTTATATTCTAATACTGTACTTGGTCTTAGGTTCATTGGGAGAATGGAAAGGCATCCTTGTCCGGAATTTGGGTTTTTTCCTGGACATGATGACAATGCTGATGGCTCTTGCTCATTATCTGCATATTTGGTGGCTTCATGGCATGGCATTTCATCTTGTAGATGCTGTCCTTTTCCTGAATATCCGTGTAAATATTTTCTCTAATTACTACTGCATTTACAATCATGTAATCTCTTTGAACATGCTGTTCTAGTTGCTATTGTTGCAGGTGTTGTTTGTTGTTCTTATTTGTTGTTTGTACTTATATTACCTCTTATTTTGTTAGGCCCTTTTAAGTGCAATTGTAAAACGTGCTAAAGGTTTTATCAAACTGCGTATAGCTTTGGGAACCCTTCATGGGGCCCTTCCTGATGCTACGTCTGAAGAGCTCCGAGCATATGATGATGAATGTGCAATTTGTAGGGTAATTTTAACTAATGTTCGTTTTTGTAGCTCATTTAGTTTACAATATCCAAGCATGTGATTAATTGAAAATTGGCAGGAACCAATGGCAAAAGCTAAGAAGCTGTCTTGCAAACATCTATTTCATCTTGCATGCTTGAGATCTTGGTATGGTTGATGTAATATTCGTTCAAAATGCTTCAATGCTGTCACTTGTTATTTTAAGATGTAAAGTTGTATTGATTTAATGACAGGTTGGACCAAGGTTTAAGTGAGAGTTACTCGTGCCCCACTTGTCGGAAGCCACTGTTTACAGGCAGGTCTGAAGGTGGGGTGAATACTAGGGCAGCAGAAATTTCGAGAGATGAGCAGCTTGCTCGTCAGATGAGTACTGGACTAGATAGGCCAAATCTTCCCGGTCATACTCCGCATGCTGGAGTCTTTCCGAATCAGTCACAGAATGCAGAACCGGGTGATTGGAGGTGTGGTTTTTCTCTTGATGTTTGAGTAATAACATAGCATTTGGTGCATTTTTTCTTTATATATGTGAAAATGAGTGACTTATTGCTCATTTAGCTGGGAGGATGACACTAGTTGATGGATAGCTTATGATTCTCATTGCATTGTCTGAGTGTTTTTCCTCCATCATATTGTTTAATATGCTTATGTCAGATCTAAGTGTATTTAAGTTAAATAAGAAAATGCTGAGCACTGGCACGGGGCATAGCTGAATGATGCTCTATCACAAGTTTTATGAACTTGGTAACTATGTTGCTTCTTCATGTTCAAGTAGTAAATATGGCCACCTGTCCCCCGTCCATCTCTTTTTTTGGTTCCTATTCTTCTGGTGTCTGATTTGGCCTACTCTGTCCACCAACTTTTCCTCACAAAAGTTTCAAAACTAATATGGTAGTTCTTTCTGCTTTTTCTTTGTACTCATTTTCCTTGTAGGAGGACTGGAATTGATTCGGGTTGGTTGGGTTTAGACGGAGCTGGGTCATCTGGATTTAGTCGTGTTCAGATGGTAATGAGGCAACTTGCAGCTGTAGGAGAAACTTACGCGCAGACTGCCCTTGAAGATGCTGCATGGAGTCTGTTTCCTCCGAACCCCTCCCAGGCTGGTACATCCACATCTGCCACCCCTCCTGCTGGTTCAATACGATATCCTACAGGTGCTGGTGGTTTGCATGTCAGAACAGCATCGAATACTGCAAATGACAACTTAGCAAATATAATTGCAATGGCTGAAACAGTTCGGGAAGTGCTGCCCCACATCCCTGATGATGTAATATTCCAGGTATAAGTTCAGTTCAAGTTTTATACTCCAGCAGTTTTTCTTTCTGTTGAAAATTAACATGATTATCCTGAAATTATACCCCTATTTAACTGACTAGCATAAATTGATAAAGATTATATGAGAGGGACCAGAAAGATATTATAGGAGAACCAACTATACAATAATTCTGAATGGAACATCTATAGGTTCCTAATCTGAGATATGATTATCCCGAATTTATACCCTTGGTTAACTGACTAACATAAATTGATGAAAGATATTAAGATAATATGACAAAACTGAAAAGACATTACCGGAGAACGAACTAATACAATAGTCCTGAATAAAATGTTTCTTTCACCAACAAAGAATCAAGCATTTTTTTTTATTACGGATCTAATTTGTGAGATTTGTGTAATCTTCAATTTGAAATAGCCTCTTTACCCGTCTTTTTGGCTGAATTTCAATGTACTGGAATTTGCAGGATTTGCAGCGGACAAATTCTGTGATGGTCACTGTGAATAATCTTTTGCAAATGTGATATTATTTGGTCTTTTTTATTTCCATAATTTTCTTATTTGAGACCTGGTGGAGGCTAAAAGCATGTATAAGCTCGGAATCCTGAATTTTGAGCCTTGTGCTTAACCTTATTAAGCTTTGCTGCTGTACATAGAAGTGCCATAGGAAACCATTCCATGGGGAAATTTGCAAATAGCTACTTTGTTAAGGAAATAAAGGAATTTCACTCTGTATGAATGCCTGGACAAGTTGTTTTGTTGCATCATCACATTGTATTAGGCTTTGTCATTCTAGGCGTCTTTGATGATGCCTTGACCCATGGCTTAGCTCAACTGTTCGTTATATAAGGATATGTGATACTACATGTAAGGTCATCTGTAGAATAAAAGCTGAGTTTGAGAAAAGGAAAGAGATTGCATTCCAGCATCTGAGTACTGCACAAGTTGATTAAGTTAAGAAGAATCTGGCCCCGGTTTGGGAGAAAACAGGACAATAAATGTGCATAGCACATGTTTTCAGTTAGTTTTATGTCTTTGTAAGTGTAATTCTACTAGTTCGCTCTCTTTCTTTTTCTTTTTCTTTTTTTTTTCATGAAGATGAGATGCGAAGAAATGAGTATTTTGCTACTGAACCATAGATGTAGAGCTGGGTAGCATAGGATAAAATTTATTAGGAGTTACTAGTAACTGATTGGGGTGTAGGAGTTATAGCTGGAAAACTCCATCATAACCAATCGACCCTGCGCATTTGCATTTTCATATGATGTTTGTCATAGCACTGATAGTATCTAATTAGTGTTTTATATTTTTATTACTTAACAAAAAATCATGTAATTGATCTTTTCTCCTGAAAAGAAGAGGAAAATGGGACTTAAGGGGCATAACCTAGCAGGTGGGTCAAGATACTAGATTGTCCTGGAAAACTGCCAATCTAATTATACTATGAGCTGCTGTCCAAATCTTCACATGCGAACATGATTTCCAGCTTAACATTCTGTAGCTCCCTTCATTCCGCCCGTATATCTGAGACTGCAAAAGCATATTAGCATTCCAAGACAGGAGTTTGGGGGTCAAATTTCACTCTTCAAGCTGAATTAAGTTGGTAATTAAGGAGGGAGACCCGCCTCAAACCTCGAGATAATCTAAGCCGACAAGAAATTTTTTTGATAGCCAATCACTTTTGAGAGTTTTCGTTGGCCAATGACTTGTGCTAAATATTAGGGGCTTTTGTCTATGAATCTCCGAACATTAACAAGCCAGGGCAGTGTGTTATTGGTTTAACGTAGTCAATATGTCTATTAACTTCAACTATCATTAACATCAGCACCACACATTCGAGAAGCAGAAGACAATTTGGGGTTGCAAATGCAAGTGGGCAGCAGATATCAGGGCTAATTTTTCTTTGAAATTAGTGACATTGGGGCTAGTTGTTCTTAGAAATCAGTGAATTGTATGTCCAATGACTTTTCATCTGTTTTGAGGTAAAATTTTCACCAATGCATATAATTTGTTTTGGCATCAAACAGTAAAATTTCTGATAAATCGAGCGCAACATACCTCGTTTATTGTAAAATGAACCATAAAATAGGCATCTTTGGGGCACTTTATACAAAAACAATAGATGAAATATGTTAGTCCAAACATCGCAATCCAACTCTGTTCTTCAAAGCAAGATTTTTGGACTGCTATTATTTGGAAAAAGAAGCTCCCGAATCGAAATTTGCCACTTTGAATAATTATTGATATAGATGGAAGACTGAAACATAGTCCGACCCACCATGCCAAAAAAGGAAAAGCAGAGAGTACCTTTGCCCTCGCAGAAATTAAATTTGAAGTACAAATTGTGAAGCCCACGAGAAGACAGCAGTAGAGTAATTACTTACTCGAGAAGCACTGGATTTTCACTTCTTCTTCCGTTTTATTTATTTATTTATTTATTTTAATTGTTGCCGAGGGTTTCTATCACTCTGTAGGAGCCAAATCTGCAATCAGTCTACTTAGAATCCAAGATTCATTGGGATTTTTTTTTTATTTATTTACGCACAAGCGCTCAAATATTTGTTAGAATTTGAACTCAAAAATTGAACTGAAGGACTTACACTTGAATTTTTATTTTTATTTTTTGCCATACATGTATATCAAAAATTCATTGGAGTTCTCGAATCCAAAAAATTCATACTTATGCATGTAGAAGCAATGCTATAGGGTCAATTAAGAATTAACCACCCAACAAATTTTTTTAATTCCTGATTATCTTTTATAAAATTTGAACCCATAATCAATCTATTCATAAATATCAAAATTTACCACCAAGCTACCAGCATGTCATTTAGTGTTTGTTTGGCTTTGTTTTCACTCCCTATTTTTATTTTCTCTTAAAAATAAAAATAGAAAGCTATTAGCTTATTCCCCATTTTCACTGACATTTCCATTTGCAAACATTTTTTCAAATATATTTTTATGTTCTCTCTCCATTTTTACATCCTATTTTCCCCTGCTTTTATTTGTACAATTTTATTGTATTTTTTTAACCCTTATTTATACAAATTTTAATACAAACACACAATAACATCTAAATGTATTTTATTTCAATCATACAAAATTATTTTATTTTAAACAAAATATTCGTACAATACTTTATTTTTAAATCTAAATTCATAATTAACTTTTCACTTTTGAATTTGATAGAAAACAGAAAATGATTCTGAAAACGTATTCAATCGGTCTCCAAATATTTGGGATTCAAAGGATAATTAGTTGATTGCGTAAATGTGAGAAATAGATCTACATACAACACGTAGGCAATTTGGCCCTGACAAAAAGGGCTGTAGATTGGGACCTGATTAAACTGTAGATAATGTGAAGTTCGCGGGGGGAGACAGAGAAGGCCCCCTGATATTCATTTTCACTCGATCACACGTCTTTTCAAACACTTAACTGTGTGTTCCACTGCTACAGTTACTTCTGTCTCCTCCCACAGAAGATTCTGTTTTCAGTTTAAGTTAGGTACTTCTGTTCTTTCTTACCATTTGATTTTTCAAAATTTTTATATTATCTTAAAAATTCTGGGAATAATTAATTTTGTAGACTTAATTTAGACTATTGTACCTCAATGCTACTCGAGCCCAACAAAGTATAATACTATTATATGTGTCGTGGTCTGATTTAGCGGATATTTCGGTGAATTTATAAATTATTCAAAATATTTTAGAAAATGTTTAGTAATTTATAAAATATTAAAAAAAATTGAAAAAATTATTTAATAAGGTCTTATAAGTTCATTTGAAAAAATTAAAATTTTAATTTATTTTAAAAATTTTAACAAGTCCTTTTAATTTTAATTATTTTAATTTATCGTTATTAACATTTTGTAAGTTCTAAAATATTATTTCTGCCAAGCATTTCAAGAATTTATTTTAAAATAAGATTTAGTATTTTATAATTAGCGCCAAAATTTTTTTGTAAGATGTAAAAACTTATAAAATTATTTAAATAAGTTTAGCCAAATATCTCTTTTTAGTTTAGAAAATAATGGGAGTATTTTGAGCTTCCAAATTTTTTATTTTTTGCTTAAATAAAAATCAAGCGGTGAGTATATTCTCCCCTTGTTTTTACCTATAAGGCTTAAGAAAAAGCTAAATTATGGTAGAAATTGAAAGCATCGTTGTGAGGTACTTTTCCAGTTTTTGATTTTTTATTTAGTATTTATAAATTATATTTGATAATTTGTCCTTACCAACTTCAAATTAACAGATAATTTAGTAAATTCCAATGTAAACTCAAGAAAACAAATTATTTTGTGTCCGTTTGGTTTTGTTTTCAAAGTCCCTTTTTATTTTCTTCTGAAAATAAAAACAGAAAACTATCAATATTCTCTTTATTTTCATAGATGTTTTCATTTTTAGCATACACTATTACTCTCTCTCTCTCTCTCTCTCTCTCTCTCTCTCTCTCTCTCTCTTTCTCTCTATTTTCACTTTTAATTTTCTCTTACTCATATTGCACGACTTTTAATACAAAAATATCATATTTTTCAAATATAATTTATTTTCAATCCTACACAATCATTACATTTTAAACAAAATTCCCAAACAACATTTCATTTTTAAAAATACATTTATAATTGTTTTTATCAAAAAATAAAAAATACCTTCAAAAAACAAATCCAAAAGTCCCTTGTTTATCTAATATCTTCATTTTTTTTCTTTTTACTGTGAATGATTGTTTTTTCACAATTTTAAAAATTAATCAGTTTTAAAAAGTACAAATCCGTACAAGCGCCCCAATAATTTTCCTCTTGGAAAAATCAAGAATGTCATATCATTGGGCAGTTCCCAAACTCATCCTTCCATATACCAACCTTGTTTGCGTCTCTGGAGAGAAAATTACTTAAGTTTCTATCATCATCATTTTCATCAGTCAATCACCAACTACAATGCCTCCCAAGCCTTCCTTGTTCATCATCTTATCCATCATTACGTGCTTCTTCATGCATGCATGTAATCCTCGACTCCTTGGTGATCTTATGACTACCTCGGATTCTCACAACAAGTTTCCTCAGGATAAGGTACATATTTCATTTCTTCTCTCCGTCGAGAATTTCACTTTGCTGTCTGCGATTCCATTGACACTGACGATCGATTTCTCTTTACGTGTTTAATTATAAGAAAATTTATTTCAAGAGAGATAGACCCAAAAAATATATCCATATGCTTCATGATGATCTCGTGAAAATGTCAACATTTTCTTTTCTTTTCTTTTTTTTTTTTTGATGTTAATACTTTGTAATGCAGATTGAGGAGAAGGTTAGGGTTGGTATGAATTCTACCGCAAATTCAAGGGTTACAACTGATGACAGGAGAACACTCATCAGTTCAAAACCAGAGCTGGAAGAGGAGACACTTTGCAAGAAAAGCAAAGACAATATTAAAGGAGCAAATTCAGGTTTAATTTTGTCTTGAGTTTATTTAGCTCACAAATAAATCAACTTTCGATTTCTTTAATTAATTATTAGTATTTTTTTCTAATTATATATACATATACATACACACACCTAATTGCTTTTTGGGGTTGAAATCTGTGTCCTAGATTTACCTCAGTATGCTTAATTCTTGGCATTTAATATAATTTCTTTAGTTCAATACCCCTCTTTTGTAAAGAAATCTTTGAATGGTTGAGCCTGATTTTTCATTTGGGTGTACAATGCAATCGATGAGGGTATGTTTCCGTACAAGCATTAATTCGTTCGGCTCTTATTCCTATTTTTTCAGAAAGTCTCTTCTTCATCAGCGACAGGTATTCTCATGGGAGTTTGACTAAAAATACAAATTCTTCTCCCCTATTCTACTTTTAGGGTTAAGGGATTAACCTGTTATTTCTTGTTTTTTTTCTTTTTTCTTTTTCCTTTTTGTTTTTTAGCATATATAAATTAAATATCCTCTTGACTATGAGCAAGGTTTTACTTTTTTACTGTATATATATAATTCTTTAAGCACATATATATATATATATATATTGAATGACTTTTGCATAATGCTGATGAGGTAGGATCAATGCAGGAAGTGAAGATTGTAAGTCTTCTCTTAATGAGGCCGTCATTGCAAATGCAACAAAACCAGAGGTAACTGGAAAGTGTATTTTAATCTCTTTAATTTCATGAGTCCCTTTAACCCTACGCCACCCCACCCACCCAAAGGAAAAGGAACCACTTCAAGAGAAAGAGGAAAGAAAGAAGAAAAATGGAGAATGAGTTCTGAAAGAATTGAAAGGCATTGGTAATATACCAATTGAAGAAAAAAGTCATTTTATTAATATTGGCCTACCAAAAAAAGAGCTGGCAAGAAAGGGAAATCTTCCATGTGCTGTAAAAATACGTGAAAATTAATTAGGATGTTGTTCGGTTAAATATTTTTAAAAGGTTTTATAACTTTAATATTTTATAAGATGTTGTTTGAGGTCATAAAATATTAGGGTTTATTTTAAAAATAATTATTAAAGTATTTGAATAAAAAAGATGTTCAAGCTAACTTATAGGATTTAGTAATAACAATTTTGTAGCTGAAATGATTAAAATTAAAGAAGTTTATTAAAATCTTAAAAATAAGCTGGTTGGGAACTTCTTAATTACTTTTCCCCCCCTTTAAATAGCTCATAATAAGATGCTAAAATCTTATAAATTACTTTTTAAAAAAAATACCAAATAGATTCTAACATCTTAAAAACTTTAAAGTATGTTATAAAATATTTTGAGAAACTTATACATTTACTCACACTAAACAAAATATAATATTAATGATAAATTAATAAGTAAAAAAGTAAAAATTGTTATTGATAACATGCATAAAGTGACAATAGCTTTTGTCTTATCATTAATGATAATTTTTAAATGAAATTTTTTTTTATCTTGCCACAAAATGACTCAATAGTGACAAAAATTAATATTATAAGTTGCACTATTTACAATTAGTGACTCCCCTACAGTAACAACTTAGTAATAATAAAAATTGTCACTATAATTTGTGGTAAGATTTTCATTGTCACAATATGTGTGTCATTAATTATCTATGACATCAACTTTAATACTATTCTTATCATTATTTAGTTTGTAAAAATTATTAAAATGACAAAATTAATTTTTTTTGTCACTTAATATACATAATTAGTGACAACTTTTGATTTATCACTTACTATTTTGCCACTAATTTATCTTTTTCTTGTTGTGTCAAACATCCTCAAGAGTTAGATTAGTTATGATTCATGCTACTTGATATTTTCGTAGTCACTAGGAGTACTTACAAAAAAATAAAAACAAACGATTCAGAAATAACTATCCAATCATATATATATATATATATATATATCAGTCATAGTATTTTTAGTTCATTTATACTTTGTCAGAAAGGAACTCATACTGATGAGCTTTAAAGTATTAGTTTGTCTGGCCGAGACTATATTAATTCACTCTGGTGTCGAGGTAAGTAAATTTGAGAAGGAGGTATCACTTTAAATTTTATTGATTAATTACTGCATGATGATTTTATTAAAAATGATTCAAACAGAAATATTTATTTCGCTCAACATTGCATGTGTCATTCATGTCAAAATTGGAAGAATCACAAGGACTATAAAAGATTTGACCTTTCCTATACTTTTCCTAAACTTGAAATAGTGATAGTGATATAATAATACACACCTTTGAAAGTTGAAATTTGAGGCTAGCTAGCATTTTTCCTAATTAATATAACTCCAATGATATGTCTATTGCTGGGCCCAACTTGTTGTGTTTAAAATTGTCAAAACATAGTGCAATAACTTGTAGTCGAAGTGGCATTAGTGTCCCAAATTATATAGAAAGTTTTGTGTTCGACCCGAATAACCATTGTTTCTCTAAAAAAACAAAAAAAAAAAAATTGTCAAAACATAAGTATGTGAAAGCAATATACGTACATATATATAATTATATAACTATGTAATTTAATTTGTTACATTTTTATGCCTATATGTAGGGTTCAAGATGGCCAAGTCTAAATGCTAAGAAGGTTTTGCATCCCTCAATGCTAAGTGAAGAAGATCTAATTGAGACAGATTATCAGCCACCACGACGTAAATCTCCAATTCATAACTAATAAAATGATCGCTTTTACGCAATTATATTTTAATCTAGATTTTATTTTCGTATTTTACAAGATGATATGTTATGCTTCTATATATTCTCATATATAATATATATCAGTTCAGTCCAAGATGTTGTGGGCCGCCAACCATTTTGGCCCAACTAATCTGCGGATCTTTATGGGCTTTTATACTGAAATTCAAACAGCCCATTAGAAAAAACTGTTGGGCCCTGGAAATGTTTCTTGTAAAAATATAAAGATGGTCCTCCCACAAAAGGAAAAAATAATTGATGTAATTTTTGGGATGTGAAAATTGTGTTTAGACATCGGGGTAGTACGAGGGTGTTTGGGTGAGCTTATAAGTTCATTAAAATATTTTATAAGATGTTTAAGAGTTTATAAGTTAATAAAAAATGTTTGATAATTTTTTTTGAAAAAGAGCCTATAAGATTTTAAAATAAGATATTATGAGCTTATAAGTTCTTTCAAAAAACGTAAGGAGATCTTAACTTATTTTTAAGATTTTAACAAGTTTTTTCATTTTTAATTATTTTAATTGCAAAATTACAATTATTAACATCTTATAAGCTAAAATATCTAATTTTATCCAGACACTTCAACAACTTACTTTAAAAATAAGATCTAATATCTGATAAGTTCTAAAAACATTTTATAAGATGTAGGAGTTTATAAGGTATTTAAAATAAGTTTAGCCAAACACCCTCTAATTTTAATGAGTTAAATTGAAATGAAATAGGAGATAATATCATTGAAGTTATAACTCAATTTAAACCTAACTCAACTTGATGAAACTGAGTATCGCTGAACATAATCTACATTAGGAAGATGAGGCTGGGTTGCAGAATGATTTGATTCAATAATTTCTTATATTATTTTGCAAAACTACTCAATTCCAATATTTTCATTCACAACCATTTACAAAAATAGTTAATAACACCACAAAGTTCAATAATTAAACATGACAAGCTAGGTACTTGCACTACGACAAATATGATCTTTAGTGACATTAACATAGTGGCATTTTATAAGATTATAACACAAAAAATTAAGATAGTGATATTAGTAAAAGAATGTCATTATAATAGAATATTTGATGGAATTTGGTTATAAATGACAAATAAATTAGTGATATTTAATTGAAAATGTCAAGATACATTTATTTTAAAGATATTTTACTAGTGCCCTTAATATTTTCTAATAAATGCTACTAATATGTAGTTATAGTGTTATTTGAAAAAGATGTCATAAAGTATTTAGTGACATTTGATTATTGAATGACATATAAGATAATGACATTTGATTAAAAATGTCAATCAACAACATCAATAATTTTAAAATTTCAATTGCAAACACAAAATATTAATAAAATTTGAACCTTAGAAGAATTAAAAATGTCTTTATTGAATAAATCTTTCCCTCCACAAGATACAAAAATCAAAAACCAAAGTTACGATCTTGAAGACACTAAATAAGAAGAAAAACTGGTGGTCATTAGATAATAACTTAATTAAATCTAAAACAATTATTTAAAGATTAATGTACTATTATTTAAAAATTTTATTTTTCCTTTTTTTTTCTTTACTAATTTTTTTGGCCCAAATATAGCATTATAATTAGCCTCCCATATGTTACTTCATTAGCTTCGTTACTTAGTGGACATAAATTGTCTGTGTCTTGTTATGTTAGCAAAAGAAAATTTTTAGAAATATATGAAGTGGGCATACTGCTTTTTCTAAAGTTACAAATTTCAACTGTTTGTATTTATATTTGAGAATTAAATTTTGAGAATGTCTAAATTTGTTAAGACATAAAAGCTCAATTTTATAAGATTTTATCTTATAATTAAAATTATGATAGTGAATTTTATTCTTATAAAAAAGATGCTAATATAATTCGTGAGAGAGGGGATGCTACTTATAAATTATCTTCAAACTTTTAACTCCTTTCATGTGGGGCAAGATCTGAAATGTCTTTGATAAGTTCGACAAATTATTTTATATTTTAAAGCTCATAAAATGTCATAAAAGTGTTCGATAAAGTTTTCTTAAAAACAAATTGTTAACTCTTAAAACAAGATGTTTGGATTTAATAAACTTTTTAAAAATAAGTAAAGGAGTTCTTTAAATTTATTTATCCAATTTGAACAAATTTGTCAATATTTAATTATAAATTATATAATTATCATTATTAATATATTATAAGCTCTAAAATCTTATTAAGACGTAAATTGTCTTTGCTGTGTTAATTTTAAAAAAAATTAAAAAAAAATGTAGGTACTATTTATATGAAGTGGGCATATTGCCTTATTTAGAGTAACAGTTTCAACAGTTCATATATATAATTGTGAGTTCAAAATAGATTATGTGATTGTGGCCACAAAGGATCTTAACTTTATATGTGGTCATGCATGTTATTTCACAGTATAATGCAATTATTTGTCACATGTTGCTTTTTCCACTTATTATTGTCTGGTGTAAAGTTTGTTCAATGGACAAAGTCAAAATTTTAAAATTTTTATTTCAATACTTAAAAAAATTAAGACATTAATTGCAATTAATTTATAATTTATATTAAAAATTTATAATATTAATTAAAAAATTAACCTAATTAAATTCAAAATAGATACCCTCGTAACTAGTTAATCCTTGCAATATATACTTTGTTAGTCTATTGAACATGTGAACATTTAAGCACAAGTTGTTAGCAAGCAATTATGATTCAAGAACTCACGAGGAAAGCCTTTTACTTGGGGCCAAGGGTTGCACTAGTTAACTTATTGCATCTTTTAGTTGAAAGTAATTAAGCACCAAATTAAGTGCTTTTATGTCTTGTGAAAAAAATTAAAATTTTATGATTAAAAATATTACATAATCAAATATATGTTTAGTTATTATTTTTATAGATGCTATAAAAAATGTAAAATTAATGACAAAATAATAAGTGACAATATAAATATTATCACTAATGACATGTATTAAGTAATAATAACTTTTATTTTGTCACTAATAATATTTTTTAAGTGACAATAACTTTTATTTTGTTACTTTATGACTAAATAATATTTTATTTGTTACTATTAAGAATTAGTGACACTCTTATAGCGACAACCCAGTGACAATAAAAGTTATTACTATAATTTATAACAAAATTTTTATTGTCACTAGATTGTCACCATAAGTGTATCATTAATTGTCAGTAGTAGCAACTTAAACATTATTTTTATCATTATTTAGTTTATAAAAATCATCAAGATGACAAAATAATAATTTTTTGTCACTTAATTAATATATAATTAGTGATAATTTTTCTTTCATCACTGATAACTTTTTTTTCTTGGGTAGTGAGATATTATTAAAAATTTTAATACTTAGAAGGATATTATTAAAAGTTTTGACATTAATTTGATCATTAATAAATTTTATAATATAAAAAATGCCGCACTTAATTTTAATAAAAAAATACATTTCAAACTCGTAAATTATGAAATTTGTATTTAAACTTGATGTTTTATAATTTTTGGTGCTTTCAATTTCCAGCAAGTTTAATATGCTATTGGTCCCAATTTGGGTAAAGTGGCTTGACTACATTAATGGGCGATCGCTAGATGGGACTTATGGTAAACCAGAAATTTGGCCTGTCTTTATGATGTTTCTAAGTAAAACAAACTCAGGCAACCTTTTTGCGGTCTTGTTGCAATGTTGCTGCAACTTTGCTATATGGTAAAACCCAAATCACAAGATTTCAAGGTCTAACCACTCCCATGGAGGCAAAATCACTCCAAACAATAATGATAGATAACTAATTTCCAATCCATTTCCAAACATTTGAAATTTCAATTAACACGCATCTTGTGCATTGAATTCTATCACCCATATGCCTTGGCTCCGGCAGATTTATTTAAAAAAAAAAAATGAAATCAAATTTATTGTTACACTATAAAAATAATTAGGGCATCAATTGCTGTTATTTGTAGCTATTGCTAAAAATTCATAGTTTTGGATATGATATTGTTCTAACTAAGTTTGAATTTGATACTCTCATAATTAACCCTCGTTATGATCAATTCGTAACTGATGATTATTCCTTTTTATGTATATGTTAATTTTTATACGAGTAATACATAACTAATATGTTACATTTCGGAGACGTACGCACAATATTATGGATTGATAATTAATAATTTTTATTGATTATAACAAAAAAATTACATTAATTTGCTATTTATGAAATTTCATAACTACAATTTATAGGTATAGCTACAAAATTAATTTTAAAGCAATTCTACCTTTGCATATATTTAATTTTTTGGTAATGATAATGAAAATATCAATCAACCATTAGGTCTAGTTTAGGATCAGTCTATTTATGGTATATCTACTAGTTCATCCTTCTAATAACGAGCAAATTGAACTTAAAATTTAATCTAAAATCACCATAGAATTAGAATTATTGGGAGATTCCAACAAAAATCTTTTAAAATTTAACTCAGTATGATCAAAAGATGAGAGAATTTAACGAATTAAATTAATAAAAAGCATACATTGATGTTATGTGAATCATAATATTTTTGTGGGGCACTGAGTTGAAATTGTATTTACAAGTTTAAATGACATCTTAGAATGACACCAACTGTCTCTAAGGTTGAGATACAGGGTTATACCAAATCTTGTCTCAAGTGATCAAAATCGAGTGCAAAAAATTAATAACATATGATTAGGATTATTTTTTAATTTTTTTTTAAAAAAGGACATCCATTCAATTCAAATACGAGACCTTCCACATAATAAGAGAATTTAATAATACTTGAGCTGCGATGGAATGGTGTAAAATGTGCCTTTCATTCATTCTCATATTCAACATTTTTTATTTTTTATTTTTTTTGCATGTCCCATAGTTTTCCCAGTATAAAAAGCCCGGTTATCAATCAATCTCCACCCATCTCTTCAGCAAAGGTCTCTTTCTCACAACTAAAAAAGGGTTTCTTGAGAACTTATAAGGAAAAGAAAAAAACAAAAAAATGGCGGGTTCGAAAACTTCAACAAAAGCCAGCCTTTTTCTCTCCATGAACCTCCTCTGCTACGTCCTCACCGCCGCCGCATGCAACAACTGCCCTCCACGCCCAACACAGCCCAGCGGTGGCGGGTCCGGCGGCTTCCGCCCAGCTGCTCAACAGCCACCAACGTGCCAGAGTGAAATCGTAGAGCTAGGTGTATGCGCCGCTCTACTTGGCGCCGGAGTCGTGGTTGGACAACCTCAGACCATCCCTTGCTGCAACCTGCTGGAGGGGCTGGCAGATCTCGAGGTGGCGTCGTGCCTTTGCACCGCCATTAAGGAGAATGTGCTGGGCATTAAACTGGACGCCGCCGCCCCGCTTGCTATTCGGCTGCTGATGAATATTTGTGGAAGGACTCCTCCAAGTGGGTTTACTTGCGCTTAATTAATTAGTTAATCCCATGCATGCATGCATCTGTTCTTAATAATTAGTTTCTTAATCTGCTTGATTAAGACATAATTATGTGTGTGGTTTGATTTCCAAAAGGAGTGTAATCAAGGAAATAATGAGATCAATTTCAAGATTTTGGTTTGTGGCTCGTTTGTCTCTGGTCATTGTATTTCGCGAAGAGATGTGATCAGTTATATATATATTGTTTGATTAGTGAAATAAAATATCCATTGGTTAATATTGATTTATCTTATTCTTCTTTTTCTTAAAAATTTCACGTTATGTTTGAATTTTTGAATTTGAGTCATCATTTTATATCTATCTAATGGATAATGGATTACAATTTTTCTTTTTTAAAGAAAAGGTATCGATTGATATACGTATATAGCATTGCACTAAAAAAAATAAATTATTAGCGACAAAATAATAAGTGACAAAGTAAAAATTATTACCAATAATGTGTATTAAGTGATAGCAATTTTTATCTTATCATTAATGATAATTTTTAAGTAACAATAATTTTTATTTTGTCATATATGATGCAATAGTAATACAAATTAATGTTTTAAATTGTCATTATTAATAATTAGTGACACTTCTATGATAACAACTTAGTGACAATAAAAATTGTCACTATAAATTGTGATAAGAGATATGCTACTATTTATTTGTGGTGACAATTTAAACACTATTCTTTTCATTATTTGGTTTGTAAAAATCACTAAGATAACAAAATTAAATCTTTTATCATCTAATATATAAAATTAGTGATAACTTTTGCATTGTCACTTACACTTTTGTCACCAATTTTTTTTTTTTTTTTGGTTTCTGTGTAGTGTTGATTGAAAATAAAAATGAAAAGAAATCATGCATAAGTTCCAATCATTTGTCAAGTGCGTGATAAAGTGGCACAGGGCTAAAGCATCCTCATTTTATGTATAGGTTGTTTGGTTGCATTTGATATAATATATACACATATATTTAATTAAACTACTGTAGATTAATAATTCGTTAAAATATGAATTTCAGATTTTATAGATGTAAATATAAAAATGATATTATTGAATCAATTAATGAATTAACAACTCAATTGGTTTCCTTCTTATGTTTGTATTGCATGAAAATATTTAAATTTATCATCAAATATAAAATATTAATTAATTTCATGATATTTTATTTGATTGCTATATATGTGGTGAAGGTTTAGATATCATGAGATAATACTATATGTAAAAGATAATGATCATAAGCTTTTCCTCAAACTAGTCAATTGACTATATTTTTTTGTTGTCTCGCAGCAAGACTTAGTAATGATAAAAATTAATATAATTGTATCAATATTTAATATAATTAAAAAATTAAAAAAATGATAAAAATTAATATTTTAAATTATTGTTATTGAAAATTAATTGCTCATTTATATAACAACCGAGGGACATAAAATTGCAACTAGGTTGTCAATACTGACAAAATAAATATTAATTTTTTTGTCACTATTAAATTTGTAAAAAATCATTAATAAGACAAAACAAAATTTTTTATTATTGTTTCAACTTTTCTTTTTCTTTATGGTAGAAGTATACAAAATTAGGTCTTTCATGTATAACAATAGATTTAAATACCATTAAAATTAAAAAGTTGTTTTCACTTAACTCAAAAAATCATTATATGCATGCATATGCTTATGAAAAATTGTGCCAATTTATCATATCGTAAGTGCGATTGGCTTTTTATATCCGTTTAATCAATATTAATACTTTTTAAAAATTGTCATTTCATTATAAAAAAATTAATAATATCAAATAATATAAATTAGACTACGTTGACAGTATATTGTTTCTATTATATTGATATTATTTAATTCATTTAATATTTTTACAGGATACCAAAAAATAAAAAAATAAACAAAAATTCACTACCTATCGAAGATATGACTTAATAAAAGTTGCCATGGACTTCATCATCATCCCATATAAAATTGATCATCCCAATCAGCTGTAAATACCAGCATTAATTGGTCACAATAATCTTCTCTATATTAAAAATTAAAAAAATAAAAAAATAATAATAATAAAATAAATATAAAAAAAAACAAAAACAAAAACAGTCTTTCCTATTACTAGCAAAACCGAAACTAAGATCCTGCGAAAATCGAAAACAAAGAAACTAACAAAATTCAGAAAACCAAAACAATCCAATCAATCAATCCTACGAACCAATCAAGCACACCGGAACTCTTTGGGAACTTCCTTTCCGCAGTGATTCATCACCATATTCATGGAGAAAGGGATGTCAATTTCCATGCCCATCAGATTGGTTTTGATGGTGGCGCAAAGGCAGGAGGCGGCCTCGAACTCCACCACGCCGTCGAGGAAGTCGCAGCATTGCTGGTCCTCCTCCGGCGACCCTATTGACCAATGCATCAAATGCTTCAACAAGCCGAAGCAAACCGCCATATTCATATGACAAGTTCCGTCGTGGTCTGAGGGCGCCGCCGGCGGTGCTGCCTTTGGGCAGTTGGTGGAGCTGAGAACAAGGGAATTGAGAGGGAGGAGGAGGAGAAGTGCGGCGGGGGCGGAGAGAGTCCTAATTGAAGCCATTCGGTGAAGTAGATGTAGCTGTAGAAAAGTAGAGATTGTGAAGTAGAAAAGTGTGCATTTGTATATATATAAGTGATGATCCTTTGCAAGGATAAGCATGCGGACTGTCGGTATACTGTTAGTAATTTTGGGTCGACTGATCCAATATTACTCTGATGCGAATTTCTTGCCCCATGACTCGAATGTATGCATTTTGGACTCCATGTTCTAACATATATTTAGCATGTGATGTGAATTTGAGACTTTTTATTCTGATTCGAATTTCAGTCATTTTAATGAATCTATTTCAACACCCTACACTTAAACAAAAAAGGGATTAGAGTCATTGACAATAACTTTTTGAGATCAAGTTATTGTAGTGTTTGATGTTCTAAAACTAAGTGAATATGCATTATTAGGAAGGAAAGAAAGATAAATTTTTTTATTATTCTTTCCATACAATTTTTTGTCTGAAAAGTAATATCACATTAAATTGTTATATTATTGCATGTTATTTTGATTATAAGATATTAATTTGGGTTAGGATTGATCCTCGCTAAGTTAACTTGATTTGGTTCAGATTTTCGAATCAAACTTCTTCCATGATCGAAAATTACCACAAGATCGTTAGGGTTATTGGGGCAAATCCTAATGAAAACCCTCCAACCACTGTTTAAAAAAATTGGATCGAACTGGGCGGTAGTCAAACTAGTTGAACTGTCGACCGCTTTATGAACCAATCTAGTTTTGAGTAAATCAGTAGACAAAAAAAAAACATCTTATTTTATGAAAACTATCTGAATCAACTGTCGGACCGTTTGAACAATTGGATTATTCATAATTTATTAAAATGGGATCAATTCATTTATTTATTTTTATTTTATTCCCTTTAATTTTTGGCATAATTAACACACCTTTTTTTGGATCTAATGTGGACCTCCAAACATCTTAAAAAGGAAAAGGCCAAATATTAAATAGATACGCAAAATAAAAGCCCAAATCAAATCTAAAATTCTAATTTTTAAATCCAACTAGAAGGTAAAAATCTTTCCCTTACAAAACTAATGTGCTCTTGGCTATCTCTTTCAAGAAATTCTAACTTATGAAACTGAACAATATAATTTTGATTCTTTATGTTTTATATTTGGTATTTTATTAACTTTTATAGTATATAAAAATATCTATACTATTATATATAGTACAATGGTGTGGGATCCGTAATCGTGCAATTTTAATTTTAATTGTGCAATTTTTGCCAAATGTCAAATTCTTAAAATTTTAAGTTTTTTAATTTAGTTGAAAATTTTTCATTAGTTGTTTATTATTATCTTTGACCAATATGATTGTATCTTATCTTTAATTTTCTTTTATTCAAAATTCTAAATATATTTAATAATATTTCTTAATCTTTATTAAAGAGTTAGAAGTTTGAAAAATAAATAATTATGATTTAATTGATATAAAAGAGCTCAATTTATCAAAAATTTTAAAATTTAATTATTTTTTATAATAATATTTTTTAGATATGTAAAACATTTCTAGATAAAATTGTATATATGTAGAATATAAAAAATAATTTAATCTAAAGAATACTTCAAATATGAAAAGTTACTTCCTGCAACAACTATAAACTTTGAATTTTATTTTTATATTATTAATTTAAATCATTTTAGTTTTTTAGCAATGTACTAGAGAACACATTTTCAATTATTTGAAATAAGTTATTTTATATGGGAGATATATATAATTGACATAATTAAAAATTTTTAGAAGATTGATAAATGACTACTTAAATAGCAAACAATATCAATTTTTATATTTTTCAATATATTTAGTTAAACAATTTTATAATTTTATTTTAACATTTTTGCTTATAATAAATCATAAAAAAATATTTTTATATGGATTAATGGTGTTAGATCAAAAAAGATCGATTGAAAGTGATATTTTATCTTGAATTGAATATTAAAAATTTACTTATTAATTTATTCATGTCCATATTATATGTTATTTGATAATTTTCAAAATAACAAATAATTGCACATATAAATAAATTTTACTTATTAGAGTTGTATAAAATATTAAGAGATATTTTAGTTTATAAAAATTATATGTACAAGCTACGTACTGAATTAGTTATCAAATAATAACCTGATGTAAATTACTTTCATAGATAAAGAGGTTTACATATTTACTATAACAAAAAACACTTAACATTCAAAAATCTCAAATGTCATGAAATTGTAACTATAACTTCCACGTCACTAAGAATTCAGATAAAAAAAATTATATTTTAGAAAAATTATTTGCTTACATATCATATCAAAATAGGTAGATATAAATATATATATCTAATCTAAAAGGTGTATTTAATTAAATATTCTTGATATGGGATAACCCAATAAGCCAAATCCAACAAGTTTTCGACCTCAAAGAAGGCTCTCAGGCCTACTTAACATGCACGACCCAATGTCACTCCTGAAGCCAGCTGGGCCGGAATCATTTGACCATAGTTGAATGGTCGAGCGGATAGCTCTCGACCACATTTAATGAGAGGCTTCAAGCTACTTATCCATTCAACCATCTCTCTAGTTGACCTCCTTATTTGTTCGATGATTGTCAACCAGAGTGCTCACTCCAGTGTTGACTCATATCTTTACCACATTTAATGTTCTGACAAGTAGCATGTCTCCGTATTAATGACGCGTGCCATCCAATACAGTCTCTGACACCAACTTTGGAAGGGAGACGCCTACCCAGAGTACTGTTCATCCTGAAAATTAGGAAATGATGTCACCTAGAATAATACCCAGATTGAAAATGACCAATAACTCCCAAGCAAGAACAAGAGCTCTTTACACTTGATAGAGGCATTTTAGACATATCATCCACCAGGAGAAGGCTATAAATACCTTATTGCCAGCCACTCTCCAGGTAATGCCAAATACACTATATGCTCCTAATCTTCTATTCGATTACTTTATTTTGATCAAAACTAACTTGAGCGTCGGAGTGCCTTCACTTGGGACACCTCGACTAGTTTGACGTTTGCTATTATTACAGATCTCAAATCTCGAGAAAAATTGCTATTGAATTATTTGACCTCCCTAGTTGAATTAGCCCAAACACAACCCAATTCACTATAAACGACTTTCAATCTCATCATTTTGGTGTTGTCTATAGGAAAATTTGAGATTGCAACTGAAAAATAGTGAACACACGAAGAGCCATATCTGAGATGGAGGATAACAGGAGATTTGCATCTCTATCTCTCCCTCCGCCCTAGCAACGTTCATACACTCCAGTCCTCAGCGCCCCCTAGGAGCAAGTTGTAACATCGACTATGCCCTAGTTGATGCAGTTGATAAGCGAGCAAATTTATGCTCAAAGTTTTACCTAACTTTCTGCCGTATTAAATAGGCACACCACTATGCCATCCCTAATTGGTGATGCCACCCCACAATCGCCTCCACCGAAAGAAAGATCCCCCAGAGACAGTCGTGGTCACCAGGAGTTTAGGTGGCCGCCAACTAGACGTGAAGCCAGTCCCACATGCCCCAAGGGAGAAGAAGGGCGACCGAAGTTAAGGGAGAAAATTACTGACTCTGTTGATCATCGCGTTCAACCCCATCAAACCCTACATGCGATAAGGTTGAATGCTCTAGATGTGACTACCACGAAGAAATGAAGGAATTTGTGGACCTTGTAGCCCAACCTATTCGAGCCCCGAAACACGATAAGGCCGAGCGGGTGAGGCTTTGTTTTGATTGAAACACCACCCAAGCTAATTGAGAGGAGTGGGAAGAAGTCTCCTATCAAGTTCAATAATTAAACAGATGTCTCGATTAGATCTCAAGGAGACACACTGAGAGAGTGCCCAACCCAAAAGGCCCCTTGAGGTCTCATTGAGAGAGAGGCTCCTCATTTATCCAAGAGATTATCAACGAGCGCATTGCTGTCAACATAAAAGTCCTGATCGGACTGCCAAGATACAATAGCTCAACAGACCCAATGAGCACTTGACGCAGTTCAAAAATATGATGCAGCTACAAGGGCATAATTAGTTTATCCATGCTAAGATGCTAGTGATCACTTTCTAGGGCATTACCATCGATTGGTTTGCGAAGCTGGAGCCCTCGTTGATATACTCCTATGATCAGCTTTGTGATAAATTTTTGCACTAGTTTGCTTGCCGAAGAAAGGTAAAACTCCCCTACACCCACCTTCATACCGTCAAGCAAAACGAGGGAGAGTCCCTTCGTGACTTTTTCACGAGGTTCAACATAGAGGTCTTTAAAATGGATAACCTCAAGATCAAGTTCCTAATGATGTGTTCTTCCTAGAACTTAAACATAAGGAATACGCCAATGCATTAGTGCGTGAGCGCCCTAGGTCGATAGAGAAACTACTAGAACTGGCAAAGAGGTACATAACACAGGAAGAGATAAACAAGTTTAAGTTTGGATCCTCTAAGGTCGACAAAAAAAAGAAGAGAGATGACCAAAAATGCAGAGAAAGAGGTTGATCTTTAATAAAATACTTCCACGACTACACCCCATTAAACATTCCGAGGAGAGAGGTTATGTTTTCCATTCAACATGACAATCTCCTCAAAAAATTAAGGAAGCTGACGGAGACTAAAGCGATGAAAAAATTAAAGAAGTACTACTACTTCCACAAGCAAAAAGGGCACAACACTGATGAATGCTTCAACCTCCAAGATGAGATTAAGAGGCTCATCAGGCAGGACCATCTCAAGAAATATGTAGCCGTGGATGCACAAGTTGAAGGGGGCAAAACCTACCAAACTCCCTGTAGAGAAATATCTATTAGCCAAATGAGAAAAGACAAAGGAAAGAAACATGTCCACAAAAATCACCCACCCATTCTAGGAGTTATTGATATGATCGCAGGAGGTTTCTCTAAGGGGGACTCAAAATTAGTCAGAAGGCAAACTCATAGGAGGCTGGAGTTGACCAAAGCCTCACCCATCGAAATAACATTCCATTTGTCAATGAGGGCGAAGCCTATTTTCTTTACTGATAGCGACTTGGCCCACCCCGAGGGAAAGAATATCAACCACAAAGTTGATTGCCCTATGGTAGTCTTTGTTGAGATTACCAACTTTAAAGTGAGGAAGGTTTTGGTCGATAACGGCAACTTAGCCAATATCATCTTTCTCTCCACTCTAAAAAGAATGAACATAGGGTAGTTGAAGTTCGAGCCTTTGCAAACCTCTCTGGTTGGGTTTGGGGGGTCAGAAATTATTCTAGAAGGATCTATCAATCTATCGACATTATTTAGGGAGGTGCTCCGAAGGACATTGATGGTTAACTATCTAGTGGTTGATGCCCCATTTGCTTATAATGTTATCATTGGTCGTCAGTCCTAAATAATTTTTGTGCCATTATGTCGATCTACCACATGAAGATTAAATTCCCAACCCCAACAAGCACAGGTGAACTATTGTGCAGCATTAAGGAGGTTTGGAGGTGCTATAATATTTTGATTGAGTCAAACAAGCAGAAAACTCGACGACAATTGAAAATCTTAGGGGACACCTCTATAACAAAACTTGAGGAGACCCAAGCCAATAAGAAAAGAAAGTTAAATGATACTCGAGTGGAGCCCATCGGGAAATTTAAAACTATCAAGCTGGAATAAGAAAATCCCAACAAGATAACTCGTATCTAAACAGATATGGGCCCTGGGCCCCCACCCAGAGTGCTTTATGGTCTATTTTTTGAGAAAAAACATTAATGTCTTTGCATGAAAAACATTCGACCTCTAGAGAATTGACCCAAATGTGATTGTGCACCGCCTTAACGTCGACCCTTTATACAAATTGATTAGATAGAATATGAGGATATTCAATGCCGAGAGGACTCAGATCATCGAGGAGAAGGTCAGAAAAATTCTAGATATAGGTTATATTATAGAAATTCAATATCCTTCTTAACTTTGTAATGTTGTACTCGTCCTAAAAAATAAGGGGCAATGGCGTATGTGTAACGATTTTACATATTTAAATAAAGCATGCCCTAAAGATCCTTATATTCTACCTTGAATAGATTTATTAGTAGACTTCACCACTGGTTGTGAGTTGTTGAGCATGATAGATGCATTTCAAGGCTACTATCAAATATTTATGGCTCCCAAACATAGGGATAAAACCTCTTTTGTTGTTCTCAATGGGGTATATTACTTTTTGGTCATGCTTTTTGGACTGAAAAATGCGGGAACAACTTACCAAAAGCTAGTCAACTTTATGTTTAAAAATGAAATTAGCAAGCTGATGGAGGTGTACGTCAGCGATATGATTGTAAAGACGAAAAAGGCCCAGGACCATTTGCTCAATCTCAATCATACTTTTGCAATTTTGAGAGTATTTAGTCTAAAGCTTAATCCAAACAAGTGTACATTCAGTGTCCACGGAGGTTGGGCTACATAGTCAGTCAATGAGGTATTGAGGCCAATTTGTGGAAAATTTAGACTGTTCTCTACATCTCTCCTCTTCAAACTGTTAGAGGCGTACAGAGGCTGGTTGGGAGGATCATCGCCCTAGGCAGATTCATCACAAGATTGGTAGATAAAATCTTACCTTTCTTCAAAATTATCAGAAATGCCAAGAAATTGGATTTCCAGTAGAGTGAACAAGGTGATCAAGCGCTGGTTGAGATGAAGCAGTACTTGTCCTCGCCCCCTATGCTTGGAAAATTTGAACTAAAAAAGGTATTTCAGATATACTTAGCTGTCTTCGAAGCATCAATCAGTTCGGTTTTAGTCTTGACTAGAGATGGTAGCCATCGACCAATCTATTATTGCAGTAAGTCACTCCAAGGACTAGAGCACAATTACTTAGAGATCGAGAAATTTACCTTGGCATTGGTCACCTCGGCTTGAAAGTTGTGTCCATATTTTCAATCTCATGCCATTATAGTGCTGACAACTAGCCTCTGAAGCAAGTGCTGTCGAAGCCAGACACATTCGGGAGGCTGACCAAATGGGCCATCAAACTAGGAGAATTCGACATTACCTTTCAGTTGAGAACAACCATCAAAACACAAGTTTTGGCAGATTTCATCGTTGAGTGAGTTGACTTGTCGAAGAAAAATTGCGAAGCCCCTCTAGTTTGGACTTTGCACATTGATGGATCATCAACCACATTTGAAAGGGGAGTAGGAGTGGCTCTTTGATCCCCAAGCAACAAAGGTATATAATTTTGCAATAAAATTGAACTATATAGTCACAAATAATGAGGCAGGATATGAGTTCCTCCTCACTGGAATGAGAATGGCGCTTGACTGGGGTGTCGACCACCTGATTGCGATTACAGACTTTCAGCTGATGGCAAAATAGGTTGAAGAAAATTTTGAAGTTAAAGATTTCACAACAAGCCAATACCTAGCGGATGTTAGAAAATTGTAGCAGTCATTCAAAATGTTCACCCTCAGTCAGGTACCTTGATTAGAGAACGAGCTTGCAGATGCCCTGTTAAAATTTGCTAGCTCGACTAGGGGCACAAAAGATAGAAAAATAACATTTTTGGTTGTCAGTAGCCCATCGATTGGATAATTCAAGGATAATCTAGTAGAAAGCATCGATGAGACAGTTCCTTCTTAGTAGGACCCAAACAAACTCTACTTGAGTCATGGCACATTCCTCAAAGATAGGAATAAGGCTCAACGCCTTTGAGGACAAGCTGCCATGCTCGATATACATGGCTAATTGTATAAGAGATTGATCTCTAGACCCCTCCTGAGGTGTCTGGATCTCAACCAGGCTTTCAGAGTATTATAGGATATTCATACAGGCTTGTGTGGCAATCATTCTAAGGGAAGATCCCTTGCACACAAAGTAATCAGGTACAGATAATTTTAGCTAATTTTATTGAAGAACTCAGTAGATTTCGCTCAAAAATGTATATCGTGCCAAGTCCATTCAAACCTACCACATCAACTTGCCATACCCATGGTCAATGTCCAAATCTCTTGCCTGTTCGATCAATGGGGGATTGACATTCTGGGTTCGTTGCTAAAGTCAACAAGTTAACAAAAATTTATAATCATAGCGATTGAATATTTTACCAAATGGGTCGAGGCTGAGGTTGTTTCGAAGCTTTAGGGATCACCCAACACTTTACTTCAATGGACAAAGGTAACAAACAAAATAATTCTTGACCATTTGAAAGCCAGGATACAAGATACTGGCTCAAACTAAGTAGACGACCTCCCAAGAGTGCTATGGGCATATAGGACAACTTCCCGAACAGCCATAGGTCACAACCTTTATAGTCTAGTCTATAAGTCTGAGGCAGTCATCCCCTCAGAACTCATTTAGCACATGGCTTGAGTAATTCACTTCCACCCATTCAGAAACATATCAAAAAGAAGCTCAACCTTGAGATTATCGATAAGTGCAGGCAAAAAACTTATAATACTATGCATCATTACAGGTTGAGGATGGTCGAGAACTATAACAAAGGGGTTAAGCCATGCCGTTTTAAGGTTGAAGACCTCATTCTCAAAAAAGTGGAAACCTCTAAGAATGTTGGCAAGCTTGACCTGAAATGGAAGGGACCTTACACAGTGGTAAAAGTGTCAAAGCATAGCACCTACAGGCTTGCTAATATGGATGGGGATGAACTCCCTCACCCATGGAACGCTATCAACTTGAGAAAATTCTACATCTGAAAATTGTATTGTAATCGTCCTCATATTTCATAATATGAATAAAATTCTAGCAACACTGTTATCATCGGTTTGCATTACCACAATCGTATCCACTTTGCACCATTTCTAGATCTAAGTCAACCTCGTAGTCAATGAATACGTAGCTTCATGCTGTCACCCAATATTTAAGTCGACCCCGTAGTCGATGAATAAGCAACTTCATGTTGCCACCCAAAACTTAAGTCGACCTTATAGTCGACAAATAAGCAGCTTCACACTGCCACTTAAGTTTAAGTCGACCCCATAGTCGACAAATAAGTAACTTCACGCTTCCACTCAGAATTTAAGTCGACCCCATAGTCGACTCATAAGCAGCTTTATGCCGCCATTCAAGTCCAAGCTCAAGCCGGCTCACTAGAAAATTTTAAATTAAATAAAAATATTAAATTATTAATATATAATAATTATTTAATCATATATAATAAATATTTAAAATTAAAAAAGGAAATTATTAATATATATACTAATTAATATATAATAAATATTTAAAATTAGAAAAAGAAAGTAAATTATTAATATATATGAATTATTTAATTAGTATATAAAAAATATTTAAAAATAGAAAAAAGCTCATGAGCTGGCTCATGAGCTTTCGAGCAGTCATGAATGAGCTCGAGCTTGACTTATCAAGAAGCTCAAGCTCGTGAGGCTCGAGCTTAAGTCAAACTCAACTCAAACTGGCTCATGAACTTCATGAGCCAGCTCAACTCATCTTACATCCTTAAATCCCAACCGACGGTAAAGGTTGTATCCCGATTAGCCCACGTGAAACACAAAATGTTAGTGAACAATAACACTTCTTCAAAAAAGAATTTGATGAGAAATAGTCGACCTCCCATTTACTAGATTACAATGATAAGCTAGAGCCCTAAGCACCCTAACCTGACTCAAGTTCATCAGTTTGCGTTGATCCGGGGAGAACAACCCAGTTATCATCCATTTGAGGGTGTCACCGCCTGCCATCCTCCTTTAAAGGATGGAGGTCGAATTGGTTACCTCTATAGTGGGGTTAGGCCTAAAATGAGGCGATTACAATCAAGGAATTTGAAATAGTACTCCATCGTTGCGCTTATCAAACAGGTCGTAGCCTGTTATCACATTTTGTTTCCCCTTATCACCCAGTGTAAATGGATGTCTTCACTCCCCATATTTATAGGCATTTGGACTTGGGAACCCAAGTGACAATAATAATTACACTATTGCCCTTTGGCACTTCGTATCCTATGATGTAACCGGTGCATTAAATGCAAGAAAATTGTCAAAAACCCTAGTTGAGCATTCAAAAACCCTGGTCCAGAGGATAGAACCCTGGTCAAATACACATAACTGCCATAAAACCATCGTAACTTCCATAACCATCATTCAATTATCTACGCCCCACTCCTATTCATCGATGAGCTTGATAAAAATTGTGATTGGAGGGGACTCATGATATGGGATAACCCAACAAGCCCAGCCCAATAATTTTTGACCTCAAAGAAGGCCCCTATGGCCATTTAACATGCATGGCCTAACGTCACTCCTGGAGCCAACTGGGTCGGAATCACTCGACCATATTTAACAGGAGGCTTCAAGTTGCTTCATTCATTCAACCATCCCTCTAGTCGACCTCCTTATCTGTTCGATGATTGTCAACAAGAGTGCTCACTCCAGTGTTGACTCGTATCCTTACAGCATTTAATATTTTGATAAGTAGCATACCTTCGTATTAATGGCGCGTGCCACTCGATATAGTCTCTGCCACCAACTCTGGCAGGGAGGCACTTACCAAGAGTACTGTTCATCCTGAAAACTAAGAGATGATACCAATTGAAATAGTACCTAAATCGAAAATGACCAATAACACCCAAGCAAGGACAAGAGCCCTCTACACTTGATAGGGGCATTTTAGATATATTATCCATCAAGAAAAGGCTATAAATACCTCACTGCAGGCCACTCTCCAGGTAATGCCAAATACACTATACGGTTCTAATCTTCTGTTCAATTACTTTATTTTGACTAGAACTAACTTGGGCATTGTAGTGCTTTTGTCGGGGGCACCTCAGCTAGTTTGACATTTGCTGTTGTTGCAGATCCCAAATCTCGAGAAATATTGCTATTGGATCATTCGACCTCTTTGGTTGAATTAGCCCAACTAATTCATTATGAATGACTTTCAACCTCATCAATTCTACTCTACTTTTATTTTCTTAATTCTTTCATTTATTTTTTTAATTTTTTTTGTATAATTTATAAACTTACGGTTAATAATTATTCATATTCCACAACTTATTTAAATACAAATTTCATCAAACATATTATCTTTAAATTGAAATATATTCATATTATTTTATCTAATTAGTAATAAATTTTGTTTCTTTAAATAATAAAAATAATTACAATTCATTTTTTAATTACATGATGTAAAATAAATATTATTATAAAATAAATTATTTCAATATTAAAAAAATTTTCGGTGCATCGTATCGTGCACATGCTAGTTCAATATATATTATGTAATTATAACGTTACGATTGATTCAGTTACGATTTGACTAATGGTTAAAATAGTGAATTGTGAACTGATAAGTTTTTTAGTTTAATAAATGATTTAATTTTTCATACACTTCCTCCAACAATCAAATCAAATCTTAGGGTCGAAAAAAATATAATGAATGTTGGGTAATAAAGCAAAAGATTTCGGAAGTCAATACATGCAAAAAATGGATTCTGGATGCTATTTATACTAAGGGATAATTGCATTAAACCCCCAACCTATAGCCTTCGTTGGACATTGCTCCCGAACCGCTGTTGATGTGCAATTCCACCCCCTAAACTAATGAAAATGTTCATCAATACCACATTTGCACTGTTCTGATGGAATGTAACCAATGAGCATTAGATATGTGGGCTAAAGGTAACAGAATATTCTTGTTAGATTCCACTAGAATATTCTAATTGCACATTTTAATTAATTTAGAAGATGAAATTGCATATCAACAACGATTATGTGGCAATATGTAATGAGGGTCACAGGTTAGTGGGTTTATTGCAATTAATCCTTATACTAATACTTGGATAAATGATAATATCCTTTAGACAAGATGATAGTATCTCGGCCGTCCACGTGCTACCCATCTGACGACCAAGGACCACCCAGGTTGGGCTCATGCATGCGGGTCGGATGTGACCAGGATGAAGAGAACGTGGGCTGACTTTTGTCGGGCCTTTGAACTGGGCTTCATTATTTGGGTTTTGGGCTTAGCATATCATATATAAATTAAAATATATATTTACATTAATGGATTAGTGTAACTGTGTCTGCAACAAAGCGATTTAAATTGAAGAAAGAGGACAGTCACGACCCCGGCGAAAACCTAAAACCGGACATAATAGCAACGGCCCAAAAGAGAACCGTCGCCCCATTTCAAGAGGCAAAAGTCAAATATCCTCAACTGCAAGTTCAAAATTAATTTTAGGAAAAATTACTTGCCAAGAAAAATGGCGAGGAAATCGGTAGTGTTGCAGAAAAAACTAAACTGCAGGAATTGGAATCCGAACTCGCCGACGTCTTCCGCCTTCCACCGCCGGACCCGACATGCTTCTACCAGAGTCACCAAATTTTCCGCGACGACATGGAGCAGCGCTTTGTTTTCCTCAACAAACTACTCTCGGCGGAGGTTGCCACACAGCCGGAAACCTGCAACTAGATTAACATGTAAGAAAGAAAACGTGAAGCAAAATAGTTTTAAGGGCTATTTATAAAATATTGTGAAAAAAATAAATTTTTATAAAATTCTGTATTTTTGAAAGATTTATAAAATTATGGTTAAGTGCCATGCCTTTAACTATCTAATTTTTTCAAAAATAAATAAAAAAGAAGCGTGACACGCAACAACGCCTCTTTGAAATTTTTGTTTCAATTTTTTCGATAAAAATCAAATTTCCATACAAGAAACGTGAGTTTTCATTTTTTTATAAAAATCAAATTTTATAAAAATCAATTTCCCATGCAAGAAGCCTGGCCTTAGGCCATGCCTCTTATGTGAATTTTTTTTATTTATTATTAAGTTTGAGTATTTAGAATAGTAATATATTATTGGCGAGAAAAGAAAAATAGAGAAGAAGAAAATGTGTTTTAGATAATTTGAAATTAGGTAAAATTTAATTTATGCATTTCAAGATTTTAATTTTATATTTTTGGTTATTTTATGTTATTATTTTTGTATTGTTAAAATAATTGATATGGGATAATCTAACAGGCCCAATAGGCCCAACTTCAAATGAGACAGCCCATGAGGCCCAACATGATATGGGATAATTCAGTGGGCCCAACAGGCCCAACTTCAAACGAGACAGCCTATGAAGCCCAAAGGTACATCTATCTGGTCAACCTATATCGACTTCATTTGGTGAGCCCCGCGGTCGACTCGTATCGATCTAAGGGCCACTCAGAAGTTTTAGCACTCAAGTTCGATCGACATGAATCGTCCTCCGGGTATAAATCGGACAGGTCGAACCCCTCGACATGGGTGACACGTGGCAACTGATGTAACCACT
>JACGDI010005688.1:190-10349 GCA_014898725.1 Jacaranda copaia
GCGTGGTTTGATATCTGGTAACTGGTTTTAGGCTTAATTATTGCAATTGCTTGCTGAACCTACTGTCATTATGTTATATATTTTTTGTTGTTCATCCTAAGGAATTGGGAAGAAAGCTGCACTACTTTCGCCACAACGATACAAGATCTCCTGAGCCATCATAACTTTGATAAGGTCTTTCTCTCTTTCTCCATGTCTGTGTCTTTCTTTTTCTGTGTTATCATCCACACATTAATACATGTCTCTCTCCCTTAATATCTAGTATGGAAACTGTTGTGCGAGATTTTTGAACCAAATGTAAAGAAACATAGGATAGCTTGGCTACAATTCTAGGTAAGGCCTCTCCCTTCTTTTTCTCTCTTCAACTCATTATATATGACTTTTTTCCAACTCTATATACTAATACTGCATTTTCTTATTGATTGACCTTTTGATTATCTCTATTGTAAACTATGAAATGAGAAATCTGTGAAAAGTGGGGAAAGAAGGCTGTTAAGAGTTGAATGGGTATGATCTTGCAAAAACAATGGAGAAAATTTTTGTGGAGGTAAGGGATAGGATACCAGCTATTCTACTTCAAATATAAATCATAATAAGTTGATTTTGGCTTATAAAAAGACAAATATATGTTGAAAATTGCTTGTAGCTTGGCTAGTAGATATGTTCAAGTAAATTTGGACATCCCCATGCGCTTGTTTTCAGTTTTGAAGTGTCTATATTAGTGATACATATATGCTAAATGCCATAGGACCTTTTTAGTCCTTGGTGAGTGCTTCTTGATTTTTACACTTTTGGATTGATACATCGATCAAATATGCTGTCTTATGTTTTTTTTTTTATTGTGACATGGTGGTGACAGCTTACAAAGCTATTTTATAAAGAGTATCAAGAAGACATGGTTAAGCTATAACCCTTATTTGGTTGGCATCTTGTAATTGTGCCAGGCTAAATTACTCTTACTATGATTTTCTATGCCATTCTTTCCTTTTAAAGAGCTAACTTTCCCCAGTCCATCATTGTGTTGTATATTTCTTGTTTTTTGCAGGATGTAATAGCTTCCAAAGCTGCAATCTTTTGTAGCATCAGTATAACATATTCAAAAGGTTTAAAGATGGGCATCATAACTTTGGTAAATTTCCTGATAAGGTTGCAATTCAGACGTTTCTTTCTTGTGCTCTTTAGGTTGATTGTTCTTATAAAAAACCATTTTTCCTAGGCTGATGAAACTCTTTCTGTTGTCTATGAGATCTCACACAACACTTTTAACTGGATTGCCTCAGGAAATCGGTATGTTCATGAAGAAAGGAGAACACCAGTACTAGTGGTTTAGCTCAATTTTTAGCTTTATAAAGGGAACCCGATATCTAGAATGAAGGTAAGATTTTGGCTGCTACTCAATGTAATCTAATAAAGCTACTGCTCCATCTATAAATAAATGTAGAATCATCTCCTTGTGCTTGTTTTCAGTTTTGAGAAGTCTGGCAGATTTGGTGAAAAGGTATGCTACATGCCATCTCATGTTTTTCTTCCCTAGTTGGTGCTTATTGATTTTTGTGCTTTTGAAGTGCTTGTGCCATTCTTTGCGCTAATGTGCTAGTTGTTGGAGCAGGATATGCTTAATATTATATTTGGAAATTTTCAATGCCTTTTGCTAATGGACAAAACTACTCACTTGTGCACGCACTTTGAATTTTTAAGTGTTAAAGATATTTCAGTTAAACGTCAGAGATGTCGAAGTCATTGAGACTGGTCGAATGAGGAAAGAAAAGAGAGGAAGAAGTTACTCCTGTTTTTGATGACTTTTGGAGTGAAACAGTTTGTTCTCCATCTCACTTGTTTATAACTTTCCTCTTTACTCTGCATATTTAGCTCCTCACTTATCGTGGTTCTTTATTCAGGTAATCAGTGTGTTCACCAAGGAAGGAAAAACTGCCCTCAGTAGTGGCAAAGGGATCTTTTCAACAAAAAGATTATCTAGCATGGAGGTATGATTTTTTATCAGAAAATAGGTTGTTGCTTCTCATTTTTATGACTGTCTGAGATTTTTAAGTGTATTGCTCACTTTCTTGCAGCATAGGCATTGTTATATTGTGTCTCCTTTGGGTAAGGATGAGGAAATTGCTAAAGGTCAATCATCTAAGTGCTTTCAAGTGTTATTAGTCAAAGAATTCAAGAAAGTTGGCGCTTAACTTCTTCATGTGCTCAAGCTTGTTTGATGTTGATCAGACTTCAACTTTTACCTCAGATTAGAGGTATATATGAATGTGCTGATGCCTGGATCTTTAGCCATGAATGCATATAATTGTTGTTTTCAATAGTTTAAAAAGTTGAAACTACACCATCTACTTCTATTTGCTTTCAGTATATGTTTATACCTCTAATGTTTGTGGTTTGTCCAGGTGACGTACCCCCGTGATGTCCTCCAGTTGAGGTTAGGTGTTGAACCTGGACATAAAACAATGACAGAGGTGGCTGTTTGACATACTTTAGTTTATCGTGAGACGGTGCTCTGCATGTGATCTCGAATTACCACATTTGTCTTCTCTGCTTTGCAGGTCGCCTTAAACATGTTGAGAGATGAAGGATTTGCATCATTTTATAATGGTCTAGGACCTTCTCTTATTGGAATTGCACCTTATATTGCAGTGAACTTTTGCGTTTTTGACTTGTGAGCTTACTATTTTGGCAGTTCTTCCAATTTATTGCTGTTTAGTGAATAGCTCAAAGTACCTCGACTGAACCTGACCCATTCTGAATGCCTGGGTGAAAAAGGCTCTGCCAGAAAAATAACAAAGGAGGACCGAGACATCCCTGGCAACAGCTCTGGTGTCAGCCACAGTAGCCATGGTCATGTGCTATCCCTTGGACACAATTAGGCGACAAATGCAAATGAAGGGTAGTCCTTACATCACAGTTTGGGATGCCTTTCCAGGTAACATGATACTGGGCAGGAAAAATAGTTCATCGCTGTCAAGTTTAGGCCAATTTCAAATTAAGTTTGAGATGTTAACCTTTTTCTGATGAAGTGTTGCAAACATTTCTGCTGAAGAAAAAAATTAAATTAAAGCTTCTGGTGCCATCTTAGAGAATAGATCAAACTCCTTTGATTCGTTTATATCAAATGGGAATATCTCTTTTAGTTTAAAGGTTAAGTATAATGACTGTAAACTATTTTCTGAGTGGGACAAACTAAAATTTACTTAAGAACACCTAGATCCTTATGCCATCAATGCTGTTCTTATTGATCAGCATATAGCATGAGGAGAGAATGAACAATGTTGTTGACTTTGCCTTTCCATGGGACACTGTATTTAGTTTATGGTCTTTAAGCCACTAATCTGAAGTTTGTGCACTTCAAACATCACAACTAACTTCTTGTATTCTGAGAACATAGAGTCAGCGTGTTGTATTGTTTTTAGCTATTGTGACTTACCTATGTAATTTCCATTTATTCCCCACCATACTTCAGCTTTGATCAAAATCCTTCTAAGTGATAATGAAATTATAATATCCAGGTAAGTTTTCCTGGCTGTGTATAGATAAGAAGTACTAAATGTCATCTAATTTAATGTGGTGATTTAGGCATTGTGGCTATTGATGGTTTAGTGGGACTATATAGGGGTTTTGTGCCGAGTGCATTAAAGACTACACCAAACATCTGGTTCTTATCTCTTTCCTTAGCCTTCTCGACCTATCTATCTATCTATCTATCTATCTGTGTGTGTGTGCACACTCACACAGTCTTTTCTTCTCCCACCCCCTCCTTCCAAAAAAGAAAAAATTAAAGAAAATTAATTTCTTTCAACTCAGCTGAGATCTTGGATGGGCGAGAGTTATCTCTTTTAAAGCAAAGAATTTTGTAAAATTTTTCTAAAAAAATAAATTACTATCAAAACTATTTTTAACTGGATGTGTATTGAACTTGTCATTCAACTAACTGATATGTTAAAAGGGGAACTAATTGCATTCCCATATGTGTTTGCAATAGAATGGTGTTTTGAAATATGCAAATAGAAGGGCCTTAGCCAATTTGTCTCTGCTGTATGGCAAAATATTTTGTTCTTTGCATGCAAAATCATTTGTGGGTACTACTGCCTCAGTTAGATGCATACATGTTTCATTGTATTTTCTGTGGCTGCAGCATATGGCTTACAACTTTCGACGCTGTCAAGCGTCTGATTGCAACTGCTGAGAAAGAATTCCAGAAAATTATAGAGCAGAACCGCAAGAAACAAGAGCAAAACGGCAGCAACAGCAGTGTCTAGATTAACAGGTGCCATAATATTTTCTCTATACATTCTTTGATCCAAAGAATATAGAAGCCCTTTGCCTGAAAATTACCCTATTCCATAAGTGCTCGTTTGCTTCAAATGATATGATTAGAAATGAACAAATTAACACATTTTAAGCCTAATAGGATAGAATATTTTAATTTTATATTTAATTAGTAAGATTAATATATAAATAAATTAAACTATAATATATAAGTTTAATATTATATTCTTTATACTCTTTAATTAGAAATAAGATAAAAAAAAAAAAACAAATAGGCTCTATTGGATTTTTGTAATTTTAATCACACTAAATCAAGCATTCCCTCATTTAATCCATTTTTCAAAAGCAACAATATATAATGTTGGGCATGGAATTTATTAATGATTTTTATCAACTAAAATAAATATTAAAAGAGACTTAATTAAATATGTATCACACCTAATCAAACCAAACAAACAAAGCCTAATTCTACTATTTATGTATGACAGCAGGAACACTAGAAGTATCCCTTATTTTATAGTGAAGCTTATCTCAATTTAATTAATACTTTATACAATATTCAAAAGTTTCATTTCATGAGCAAGCAAATGGTTGCCCAGTACTCCACGAATTCAGCCGAATGTTAAGGGAAAGCTTGGTTATATTTTTTCAAAATAAAATTGTTTTAAAAAATATAACGAAATATATTCTCATTTTTCTTTCAAAATACTGAATAAAAGATTTTCTCAAAATATCTTCTCATATTTTTTATTATCTCCAAAAAATTTTCAAAACAAAATTGTTTTGAAAATATAACGCAATATATTATCATTTTCCCTTCAAAACACTAAAAAAAAGATTTTCCCAAAATATCTTCTCATATTCTTTATTATCTCCAAAATTTTTCTATTTTCTAATATATACATGCATATATTATATATACACATCATATATATTTTATTATTTTTTAATTAATAAAAAAATCAATCAATTCCACTTTTATTCCAAAAATTTAATTAAAATAATATTGATTAGACTACTTCAATAAAAAAAAATGTCTCCTCTCAAAATAAAAATAAATGTACCAAAATTCTCCAAAATTAATTTTAAGCTATTCTCCAAAACATAATCAAAAATTCATCATATTTTCCAACATAATTTTTACATTTTCTAATATCACTTTCAACATTCATTCTCTTAAAACACATATTAAAATCATACAATAAAACATACCCAAACACTACCTAAACATTTGTTGGTCGTATCAGTTCATTCGAGCAAATTAGCGGTTACCATGTCTTTGTCAAGGCCACCTAATCCTTTTTACTACAGTATTCCTTCTGTTTTTGTTAAACCTTATTTAATACCATATGAAATGGCCCCCTCAGTTCAAGCACAAACTACGACTACTTCGCCGTTGGTTTGGTTTTGTCGATGTGGTGGAGATTGTAAAACAACGTACACCCACCGGATGAATTATAATAAGTACTACTTGATTTGACATAAGCTTATCCTTATGGAATAATAATCCCAGTCATAATCATCATTTTATTGTAAAGATGATTAAAACTAGGATAATTGACAAAAACCGGCCTTTCCGTTTTAGTTGGGTACATAATTTATTGAATCGTATGTGGCTTAATCTTTAATTGCTTTTGATCCCGCATTCACCAATAAGCTAATGATTATTGGTTTTGAGGGAATCAATTATATATAATAACTAATTATTAATTTGTAATTAATTTCCTTTGGGAATGTTTGGCTATGTTTTTTGTTTGATTTTGTTATGTGTTTTAGGAGAATAAATTATTGAAAAATGTTAAAGTTATTTTTTTGTATATTTATTTATATTTTGGAGGAGATATTTTTTACTGTCACAGTCAAATTAATAATTTTTTTGTTGATTTTTTGGTGAAAAAATAAAATTGAATAACTTTTTTAATATTAAAATAATAATAATAAAATATAATATATATATATTTTTTTTTTAATATTAAAATAATAATAATAAAATATAATATATATATATATGTTAGAAAATACGTATTTTAAAAAATATATTTAATTATATTTTTTAAAAAAATATAACCAAACAAATCATTTCATTCTTTGCATTAATGAAACAAGACACAATATTCTTCGTTTGATTTGGAAAATTTTACGTCATCTTTTGTGTACTACGAACTTGACGAGCCGTTTAACGTGCGGCTCACCAACCCGACCAGCTGGCAACTTCTTAAATTTAGTAAATTTTAACATCATTCTTTCATGTACTTTATGAACTATGAATCGTTTGCTTGAATCTTTCAAAAATATAGTGATTTATTCATAAATATTATCAGATATTATTCTTTTCCTATTTTTTCGACATACATTAATGATATATATATATATATATATATATATCCAATGAAAGGTTTTGGAAATGTCAAAAATGCCCTTACATAAAGAGAATTTGCTTCATTTTTCAATTAGGTCAGATTTGGGATACTCTGTTCAAACTTGATCTAAATATATATGTGTCTTTGATCGTGCTAGGGTATAAAACTAAAAGGATTGGCTGATGAGCCGGGGTATATTATGTGTGATGATTTCATTATTTACTATAAATAATAAATAAAATAAAAAAGTCATTCTAAATACCTACATCCAAATTCCATAGCTTTAGATTCACTATCTTGATCATAATTTTTTTGCACTCGTAGAGAAATGTACTTCTCTTCTGGACTAGTTGTGGGTGGAAAGGGATTTGAACTCTTGACACTATGGCCCATACCCGCATGCTCTAATTTTCTGAACTATAAATCTCACCCCATACCAGCAAATAATTAAAATTGGGCCGAATCTGTCACTCTGTACTTGACAATTGACACTATACATAAATAGATATGTGGACCTCATTTTGTAAAATATGCTATCTAAATTACTAAATATTTTTCTCTCAAACTTCGTTTTCAACTTCCTATATTTATTTGACCTGAAAATATTAAAAGATTTTTATTAGACCCACGACGACGAATAACCTAACAACTTTACCATAATTTTAGTTTTTAATCGGGGGACCATTCAAAATATCTCATTGATTCGGAGGTGATAGACCTCTAAGATAAAAGATTACTTCAAATCACATGAATATCATTTGTTTACTTCTTTTATCAAATTCGACCTAAATCCCCATGACTATTTCATTATTCTAACAATTTTTTAGATGTGACAAAGCATTAACGCTTTTACCCACCAAGCGAATTAATTGATTCGGGAAAAAGAATTCTCGCTACTCATTTAATTTTCGAAAAAAATTTAGGTAATATTTATTTACAAATTATATATTCTGGAATGAATTTTGGGAGTAGGGTTGGAGAATGTGAAAATTGTATTGGAGAATGTTATGTATGTTTGTTTATGATTTAGGAATAATAAGAAAATTATTTTGAAAAAATTTGATATACTTGTTTATGTTTTGAAAGGAGAAAAATTCTACTACAACAGCCAAATTAATAGCTTTTTTTTAAATTTGATGGTATAAATGAATTTTAGTAGTATTTTTTATTATTATATAATAATAAAATACTATAATATATAAATATATGTACATGTAATTATAACGATTATTATGTAAAGAATATAGAATTTTTGATCATTTTTTAATTAAATTACAAGGACAAAATAAATATTTTTAAAATTTATTTTGAAAAAAAAAACACATATTGAATTATATTCTCCAAGAAAGTATGCAACCAAACATGGCAATAGTAACTGAGCCAACTGCCAGAAATCGCCCCAGAAGCAGCACTCAGCTTACATGCCTTGCATGGCTGACACTCGTCAATGAATTCCAACACGACGTCGTCGTCATCTTCCCCGTCCATTTCTTGAGTAGTCCTCTTTTTCCCTACTCCAAACATCACGTTTTTGCTTATATCTTATTTACCAATGCGATTTCACACCTCAACACGTTTTTTTCACGTCCTTTTTACTTCTTTTATTTTCTGGAAAAGTGAAATTCATTCCTTTTGGCGTCTTTTTCAAAGAAGGTAACTATCAAGTTGAGATTTATGGACCGATATTTGGAAAGTAGCTCTAAAATTTAGGGGGGTCTAAAATTGCAGCAGTGGTGTGTTTGGCTCAGCTTTGAATTATTACTTATATAAAAATTAATTTAATTTTATTAGTCACAAAATGATAAAAAAAATAAGACAATATTTGATGATATTTTCCCAAAATAATATTATTTTGGGAAAATATAACTAAACGTATCCCTATTTTCTCTCCAAAATATATATTTTTCAATAGTTACATATAATTATATATATCATATATTTTTTTATTATTCTAATATTAAAAAAAATCACTCCAAAAATTTAACAAAAAAGTATTGATTTGACTGTTATAATAAAAATATATTTTTTTCAAAACATAAACAAATATAACAAAAAATAATTTTTTTAATTTTTCTATAATTTATCTCCCAAAATACATAATAAATATATAATAAAATCACACAAAAAAAATATAACCAAACATTCTCTAAAATTTTTCTTTGTAACAAAACAAAAGAAATTATAGCTTAATTGTTGAATATTTTTTCGATTCAAGATTTAAATTGAGAAACACTTCTTGAAATCTCAACTAGCAAAAAATAAATTTAAAGTAATTATAATTTAAATTGTCAAATATCTATGTGAATAGCCAGGACAACTTTTTAAAATCTACTAAAGCAAATTTAATTGAATTTCCTGAAATCTAAAAGGAGATATTGAAAACTGAATTGCCGTAGGCCAGGCCAAAGTGTCACCCTTTGGACTTTATTTGGGATATATAAAAGTGGATAAATGTTAAATAATTTGGCAAAGCAAACACGGCACCTCACCAAACACCTTAAATACAATAATTCGAAAAATCTCTGCTTCTTAAAAAAAAAAAAAAACGGACAACAAAAACAGAAGAACCATAACTGAAGCGTGCGGTCCAAGCGAAAACCGCTATAGCCACAGTGTTCTCTCTGCTGGTGACTTCTCAGTGCACAACTCTCGGCCGGGCCTCTGCAAAGTTTCTGTCTTTTCCTTTTTTATTTACCCTTTTGGGAAAGAAGAGAAATTTCAAAATTTTATCTGTTTCTTTTGTGGGTTTTGTTTGGCTTTTGTTGTTGTAATTTTTTTATAGCGAAAAAGGTGGAGTGTCTGGGATAGTGGGAAAGAGAAGGTGAGAAAAACAAGTAGAGGTGAAAATTGAATGGGAGTGAGAGGAAAGAAAGGAGGAGGCTGATGAGGAAGTCATTTAAAGATTCTCTCAAAGCGCTTGAAGCTGATATTCAACATGCCAATACCCTGTAAGTTTTCCCCTTTTTCCTTTTTTTTTTCCCATTCTTGATTCTTGGCTGTTGCCTCCTTTTGGTGATTTTCTTGAGGGTGACTCTTTTGATGTGCATAATTTTTGGGAAAAACAAATTGAAGTTAGTCGTCTGTAACTCTGGCTGGTTGGATTTTGGAATTTAATTTTAAATTTAAAATCCAGAATTTGGGTTCGGTTCTGTGAAAATTGACATGTATATATGGTTGATGATTTGTTAGTGGATTACTGTGTGAACCTTTGTGTGAGAAAAGCATGATCATGGCCTGAGGATGTGTGGGGTTTTAATGTTGAATTTTTATGACTAATTTCTTGGACTTGTTCAGAATATTCTTAGTACGACCCCAAATTCAACAGTAGTAAGAATTTTGATTTCAGAGCCTCAAGTCAGAACTCAGTCCCAAGCTTCCTTCTTGTTGAAGCCTAGAAAACAAAGCCATGATTAAAGGGTTTTTTGCCCACCATTTTTAAAGTTGTATGTAACTTTTTATTTCCCTTGCAAATCTGTGGCTGGATTTTGACACATTATGCAAATCATGACCTGATCACATTCCAC
>JACGDI010005688.1:15194-37317 GCA_014898725.1 Jacaranda copaia
ATTAATTTTAAGTCAAATGGCTAAACTAATTTGTTAATCTAAAAGAACTTTATTTCATGTATGGAGAAACGAAAACTAATGATAATATCTTATTAAAAGGAAAGGATATTAAAAAAATAATTCTAACCACATTACAAGGACAAATCAAAAAATTGCAAGAACAATTCTTTTTCTATATTTTTATTTAAAAGAAAAAAGAAAAGAGAGAGACTTCTTGCACGCACAACAGAGCCAAACACTCTCTCTTAGAGATCGCAATGGGTCGAGTCTAAGTAAGTTTGGCAAAACTCAAAACTTGCCCCATCAAGATTTTTACAAACTCAAAGCCCGCCTCACCCCAAACCCTTATTTGGCGAATCGGACCCGTTAGATCCATTTAAAATGTTTAAAAAAATTAAAAATATTTCTTTTTAAAAAAGTAATATCACCATAACTTCATAATATGAGAAAATAATATTATTAAGAAAAAAATTTATTATTTAAAAATTTATATGCATGTTTTGGTCTTTAAAAAATGGTAAATTGCAAATATTATTATAATATATATATATATATATATTAAATGTATAAGTTATTTATTATGACAATATTATTATTTTTATGTAGAACATATATGTAATATCCCCCACAGTCTCTTACCCCTTTTAGACCACAATCGCTTATCATATTATGCAGTTTCATGTAGATTGAGAATTCAATCAAAACTAAATAAGTGAGTTGGGTTTCAAATGGGTTGGGTTATACATAGGTTGAGGTAGGTGGATTGAAAGTGGGTTGTATTTAAAATAGATTGAATTGTGAGTTGGGTTAGATTTTAAATAGTTTCAATAGAAAATAGTAAATTTTATTTAATTTATTTATTCTAAAAAATTAATTCAAAAGATCATAGTAATATTAATATACATTCTATACTCTATTTAATATATAATTTTACATCATAATGATATGATTTGTTAAATTATACACTTATTTTATTAATTCATACTATAATGTTTGATTGCATTAAAAATTAATTATGAGTAATATTTTTTTATGAAAAAATTAAATTATGAATAATTCATATGTGGCTGGATGTTATTTCAAAATTAAAAATATATGTTAGTTGACAAAAAGACATGACATTTAGAGGAATAATACTTTAGGTAAATTTTTCAAAATATTGTGCAAACGAGTTTAGCGCTTGACATATTATTTTATTTCAAGATATTCAATTTGAATTAAAACTTCAAATTATATGCATTTAATTTTAGATGATTATTTTATTAATATTGTACAAAGCTTAAAGTGTATATTTAAATTTAAAATTTTTAATAATAAAAAAAATGAGATTTTGATAAAAATAAAAGCTTAAAAATAATAATTTTTTAATTATTAATTCAAAATTAATTTTATTGAATGTATTAATTTTTTTTAAATAAACTCATTTTAAATTCACTTAAAATTTATTTAAAAGAGAAAAAAAGAAGAAGATACAACCTATTTAAGCCCAACTCACTCAAATTCATTTAAAAAATGTTAAGCCAACCCAACCCATTGGATTGAGCCCATCAGAAATTGACGCTAATACGAATAGACAAATAGTCGTAGCTCCTCCTCTTCTTCACCGCCGTGAAAAGCCGTCTCCCACCTGGGACGGCGCCTGTTCTTTCCGTGAGAACTCTAATCAGTAACCACTGGACTTTTGACCTGCTTTATGCAGAAATGGCCTCTCAAAGTTTCCTATGGCGTCTAGCTAAAAAATGTTTCACGGCAGGTGTAATTGGTCTCACAATATCCGACCGATATGCTAGCTTTATGGCTGTTCGCGGTTCATCCATGTCCCCCACGTTGAATCCCCATAGAAAAACTTCCACTGAATTTGTGTTAGGTAATTTGCTATTTTACATATATCCCTTTCATTTTTTAGCTGACTGTAGTGAGGCTCTTTCTTGATTGTTTGTTTTGTTGCAGACGATTACGTATTAGTTGAGAAGTTCTGTCTTTATAAATACGAATTCTCCCGAGGTGACGTTGTGGTTTTTCGGTAAGTTTTGCTCTTTTGGGTCTTGATCTTTAGGAGGTTTTTACTAAACTCATTATTTTTTAATGAAGTAGATTGTCTTTTAGTTGCAATTCTGCCATTGGATTTTTGTTTTAGAGATTTCTATTTTCTACTAAGCTGGAGTCAGGAATATTAGAGCTGTTGAATTAGTTGGTTTTCCAGAGTAATGATATTGATAAGCCTTCTTTAAGCTCAAGACAGCATACTAGTTTGGTGTGAATTACTGCCAGGAACTTTCTCGTTGTCAAATTGCACGAAATTTGATTGAATGCTTGAAATTTACTGGGAAACTTATTTTAACCTAGCTAACCTTTAACTAGGCTATCGATTCAGGCACTAGATAACAATGGCAAAGCCCAATTGGAGGATTGTGGTTGAACTTTGTATGTGGCATAAAAGAGTACGCCACCTAAGAAACACCTTAGTATATCAGGATTAAAGTTCTAATTGATTATATTGAAAACAAACTTCTTTTGGTTGGTACGCACTTTTCTAGATTTTGTAATCTGGTGGAGACATTTGTCCACTGAGCCGTTTTCTCATTGTCATAATTAGTTTCCTATTTGACACTCTCCCTTTGTGCTTAAGCACCATAAATTAGTTCCTGTTAAATGGTGGATGACTGGTCCTTCGTCCTATGCTGTACAGCTGAAGGGACAAAATAATAAAATCTTTTACTCTGCTAATTTTGGCTGTTGCTTCTAACGAGAGCGGATGATAGTAAAGAATGATGACTTTACTGGAGCCTTTAATAGTAGCATGTATATGATGCCTTATGTTCAAGTGTTCCCTAGTTATAGATGTTGTGAGTTTTTTTTTAAAGATATCTTTCCTAAAGCTAGATTTTAGACCAGCTACCTTGAATGCTTGATGGAGAGGGCATGGCTCAGCACAAGAAGGCTTTACATGTCTTGCTTACAGACTCACATCAATTTGCCTGCTTCCTTGTGATGAGGAAGATGCTTTGAATTGTTACTAGAAATGTTTAGATCTCTATCTTTAAATATGCTTGTGAGATCTTATGGTACCTGCTTGGATTGTCCATTTCCCATCGAAAGGCATTCCACGGGGTCCCATTGATGATGTTGGGGGTTATATGAATTTTAGTGCTACAGAATTTTGCCTCCTTTAAAATGATCGTAACTTACATATGCTCCATCAAATGATTTACTACTCTGCTTAAATTTAACTTGAATTGACCTAAAGGGATATGCTGATGACGTTGTATTCACCCTATTCTGCAGTTCCCCAAGTCACTATAAGGAGAAAAATGTGAAGAGAATTGTTGGCTTGCCAGGTGACTGGATGCATATCTCTTCAGTTGACAGCGTGAGGGTTCCGAATGGGCATTGTTGGGTTGTGGGAGACAATGAGGCTTGTAGCTTAGACTCGAGATCACTTGGCCCGGTATGTCACAAATTTCTTTTGTAATACAAGCACATTCAACGTCTAAAAACATCCATGAAGTTTGCATAATGTTGGTTCCATAGTTCATGCTAGTATAAGCCATTGGTCATAATTTTGGTAGAATTAGGCTAAAAAATTTCAGGAGTGCTGACTGCGCAATTCTGGCTGTTTTGGTATTTTACTTTATTTTACCCAATTCAAGATTGATTCTGCTTCCTTTTGTAAGTGAGGTTGGAACATGTGCCAGCTAAAGCTTATTCCATTGCTTTCTCTCTAGATTGTGAGCTAACTGTGCTGTGCTGAAATCCAATTTGCATCAGGTGAAATTTGAATTGAAATAGGTGTACAAACCAAATCACATTGTTGGCTGTTCTTTGAAGCCAATACTTTCTACACTTTAGTTGCTTAAGATGCCTTGCTGCTTTATTGAATTAGTAGTAATTCACGAAGCATTCATTGATGATCATCAGTAAAAATTCCCGTGTGCAACATGGTTATGCAACTCTACGTAACAGTAGCATTTTTATCCACTCTGACACCAACCAGAAATTGAACCAAATAACATGCATCAGCTTTTGTTCATGTAGAGTTGCAAAAACCATATCAGGTTTGTACGAACAAGATGCTTGCTTTTATTTGTTTATGGAAGACGCTTTTCTGCACCTGTTCTTTCTATTGGCATATGCCATTGTTAGATGGCTATTTCTGCACACAGGGTAGTTAACTAGTAACTTACGCTGAAGTTGTTTGAAATGTGATATTGTTGCAACTTCCTTGTCTTAAAATGCTGAACATTTGCAGATTCCTCTGGGATTGATATGCGGACGAATAACCCATGTTGTCTGGCCACCTCAAAGAATTGGTAGAGTTAATAAAATCAACCTGATTTCTTGAAGGGAATGTCAGTGCTCCAACTTTGAATGTACGTGCTCCAACTTAAGTGGAGAAAGACAATGAGAAATACGCAAGGAAAACAATGGAACAAGTGCTAGGGAACGATGACACTTTCATTAAAAAGAAAAAAAGCTTGTTTTCAAAGACACGTAGCAGCCTGCTGATAGGATTGTGTAGCCTTTTGTCTTATTGTTTCAGCATTTTTGCATAGTACCAGTTGCTTGCTTTTATAGCCCTTCATTTTCACCTATATCCCCTTGATTATTTCATGCAATGTTTGGCTTTTTGACATTCTTGAGGCCCTCCCCAATTAGAACATCCTTTTATGGATTACATTTTTTCTGCCGAAATGTAAAATTTTGGTACAAGATTCATTGTTTGTCCTGCTGGCAGTCATAATAAGTTCGAAATGGTTATATCCTGCTGCCCCTGTTTATTCATATTTATCTGTTCAATCTCATTGCCTTCGCGGCTTCGCCCTCCCCTGTGCTGGACTCGGAAAATTTTTACAGATTGGGCTGAAAGTGTCCAAATATTGCTTATATCATCTGGACAAGATCTGTGAGCGATGTGGGCCTAGCCTCATCTAAAGGTTCAAAGTCTGGCCCAATTAATTTCTAGTGGGAGTTTGAAATTATTTTCATATTTATTGAATATTTATGATGATGTCAATTTTTAGTATAAAGGGATCTTGGATCTCGACCCGGAGGGGCTTTTCAACCAGAAAGATAAATTTGCAGATGTGGGATAGAATCTGCAACCACGGAATACATGTCAGGCTAGTCAAGTAGGTTCTCGGTTAAGACTCTCCGATGTTTAAGTTAATATATGAACTTTAAAGTGTTTGAACAGAATAACAGTTCAAAAAGGGAGTAAAAGCTTATTATTGGATCAGAAGGACGGACTATTTATAATTTTCACCTTGGGAGTAAAAGGACAAGTATCTCCTTGGTATGTTTTAGCCATTGTTCCTTTGGGTAGAGATAATTTAGGTCTTTTCGAACTAAATTAGAGCTTTACAAATGGTCGACTAAGCGGAGAGGAAATCCATATGCCATTAATGTAAAGGTGATACGTTGTCAAACCAATTAATACGGACATGCTAATAGTTGACATGCATTTAATGCGGATGTGATAAATGGTAGAAATCATCATTACTGTCATTAATGTTCCTGTTTCGCTTATTGTGACTCAACGGTCGAAATGATTCGACCTTGTGATCTTTGTTGTCAAGTTAGATACTATGCTTCACAAGCTGGGCCTGTTTTTGGGCTTCCGTTCTCATAACTTGGATATATTATAGGTTCACTAGACTTGTTAGACTCACCCATATCAATTTATTTGTATACATATAACATGAATTATGTATTAAAAACACAATCCTCAATAAATGGTCAAATCCGTGCCTAAGAAGCATATTTCCCATATGTTATAACCCATAGAGCAAAACCATATTTACAAGTCTCAGTCATAAAATATTTTCCCTTATTATTAATTTGTTGTCAAACGGTGACAATACACTTTTAACATAAAAGTTTTGTATGAATGAGTAAATTTTCAAATGAATTGGTATTTTTTTATGGCATCAAGTTTGTTTGAATTCTTTGTAACAATTACATTTTATCATAAAACATATATCACAAAGTATGATTATTAAATTATGATTTGATGAAAGCACAAAAAAGATATGATGATATTAGCATTTCTGGATTCAAGCATCCGTGTGCTTGAATATTTAATAAATCCAATTTTGTTTTTAATATTATAATTGAAAATAGTAACTAATATTAAATGCATTTGAACAATTTTTATTTTTATTTAAACATTATTATCCTATAAATCAGCACAGGAGCTCATCACTTATTTCTTTTATCAAAATCCATAATTTTACACATTCCATAAATATAATTAAAAGATATTTATTGATAAATCTCAATGATACATAGCACTAACGGGGGAGAAAAACAAAGGTAATGTTTGGATATGAATTATATATTTTACATTATATATTTTGGGAACATGAATTTTAGAAGTGAGGTTGGAGAATGTGAAATTTGTGTTGAGAAATGTGATGTATGTTTATTAATGTTTTGGGAACTGTAAAAAAATATTTTAGAAAATTTTTGTATGTTTGTTTATATTTTAAGAGTAGACAAATTCCAATATAGCGGTCAAATTAATATTTTTTTATTGGGCTTTTGAAGGAAAAATAAAATTAAGTGATTTTTTTTATTATTAAAATAATAAAAAATATATATAATATGTATGTATATATTGAAAAATGAAAAAAGTTTTGAGAATAATGAAAGATAGAAGAAAGTATTTTGATAAATTTAATTTGATATTTTGAAGGAAAATTTTTGTATAAAATTATTTTGTCAAAATATAACCAAACATAGCCTATATGTATTATGAATAATTGTTTTTTAATTATTCGCAAAATATTATTATTATTATATCAGACTAATTGCAGGAAAAAATGCAAAAAGGACCCGTCTTTAATACTGGAAAAAAGAGGTACATATTTTCTCTCTCCTGGCATGCTCTTATAAATACGGGAAACACACACGTCCCTATTGGTGTGATGGTTTTGCTCTCTTTGGGCTCACTTTCCCCCAAACGCTGTCGCTGAGGTGAGATCATAATCACCTTCTTCTTCATCTAGCCTCTTCTATTTTTCACTTTTTTTGTAAATCTGTTTCGTGGATATCACCTTGGATTTCTGGTCAGCATTCTGTGTTAGTTTTTTCTAAGAATTTTCTGTTTTTGTGTTGTTTTGGGGGGAGGAATTTACATGCGTTATCTGTTGTGTGGTTTAGGTGAAAAGAATTTAGGTGTTTGGATTTCAATCGTGATAAAGGACGGAGGACTGAATTAGAATCATGGGAAGGCTGTTTCTAATCTATTTGGACGAAAACAAGTATACTTGCAAGCACTGCCAAACTGATCTCGCTCTCTCCGATGACATTATCTCTAAGGTTTCCTATCTTTTTGCGCGCTATTTGATTTTCAATTTATATATTGATTTTTTTGTGTTGAATGTCAGTGCTGATTCTGAATTTTAATAGTCTCTGGATAGATGAAGTTGGGTTTGAGTAATTATAATTTGATTGATGATATTGTTTTTGGTGAAAATTAGTGAGCTATAAATTTTGTCATGTCCAACGATGAATGATGGAAACAGTTTTTGCCTGTCATTACGTAGGTTGATCTTGATTGGGGTAGTTAAGCTATTTGTTTTGTGGAAATACAGGAATTTGAAGTGCTTCTTAAGTTCTTAAAATCGAAGTGTTTATCAAATGCTTGTGTTTGTGACATAGAGAAGGACTATCTCAAATCTCAAACTCATTGTTGAGTTGAAAATTTAAGGAAGTTCATCATACAAGGCGAAGTGTCCATCGAACCGGTAACATTGTGCTCAATTTGCTATGAAGACCAGCAGTGTGCTTTCAATCTGGTAACCTGGGTTGAGTACTTTCTAAGTTGATAATCTTTTCAGAAAAGTGGCCTGAGATGCTGATTACTCTTACTTGCCATCCTGTGTGCATTAGTTATGAGCCTTCTGATTAAGTGTTGTTGGAGATACCTAAATATGGAAATTCTTTCCTTTGGCTTGTAAATAAATTTCTCTCTATTAATTTTCAGAAAAAAGGATATCTGGTTGATCCTTGATAAGGAAAATTCAATATTTAATTTGCAAGCATTAGCAGTCACTGAAATTTGGTGGCTTGGTTGTTTATTTCATTGAATCAACAATTTTATCATCAGTAGTTGCAACATAACTACAAACTGCTTAAGAGTTTTAATGAAGTTATCTATAGAAGAGTTCCATATGAATCTATCGTATATTGGCATTGCATATATCACTTTGGTATTTCCTTTTTCAGTTTGAAACATATTGTGTTCATGCATGCAATGAAATATTGGTGGCACGCACTTTCTAACTTTCTGTATTTATATGTAGGTAGTGATGGAACACAGTTAATAGTTTGATGCACAAAGCAGCATAAGTTAACATATTGACTGCAAAACTTTCTGTTTTCAATGGCATATACAATAAGCAAACTTTTGAATTTTAATCTCATAAATGAACAAATACATGGTTCAAACTTAATCCACAATTATTAATGCTTGTGCATATTTGGAGGTTGTTGAAAAGGAGATTAATAGTTAAATAACAATGTATATACCTCTTATCTTACCCAATTATTAATATTGCTGAGTTTCAACAATATTTTACTCTGGATTATTGACGAAGGATCTTATTTCTATTTTACTTAGTTTTCTTTTGACAGGATTATGGAAAAGAAATTTCAAAACTTGTCTATTCCCCTGACGCATTGATAGGTTTTCTCATCTTTTATGATCCGTTAAGTTAAAATAATTTTGTTTCCATTTCTTTTTGCTTGTGTGTGGAATTCTTCAACTCGTATGTTCCGGAATCTGCTAATTATTAATTGGCAAATGAAAAGCCTTGCGGTGAGGATTTATTTGCAAATTGTGCTGTTGTCTTGTAGGTTGGCTTGTTCCATATGTGTGGATGACCTCTAGTGTTCTAATGTTGATCATCATAAGTAGTTGTATTTGATGATGCTGCTCCCTGCATTCTATGAGTTTGACAGGGATAGAAGTGGAAGTATTATACCTTGTGAGAAAAGGGAAAGTGTTTAGGATCTTGAGATAAATCCATATTTTGGTAGAACTATCATGGAAAGGAAGTTGAAGTAGGTATATTTCTCACTTTTTCGTTCTGAATTTTTCTAGTTTCCCAATTCAAAAAGAAATGAGGATTCAGTTTGAAGAGAATTTCCACATTACCATTAATTTTGGTCTGTTGATTTTCAGCTTCTGCTATTCTGCATCCCAGTTAAGTATAGCCATTTTCCTCTATATGGAATTCAATTCCATGGTTCCACGTTGAAGCCTTTTCCTTTATTTGCCCCAAGAATTGCCAGACCTAAGAAATGCAAAACAGTGTTTTCTGTGCCCTATTCATATGAGGAAGTGCAGAACAATGAGTCTAGCATGTATGTGCCTGCATATTTTGACATGTTGAGATATCCCACTTTGTATGAATGATATAAAACTTCTATATTCATGTAGAATAATGTTCACTTACAAGGCTTGCTCAAATTCATTTCGCCTTCCATTTCCTCTTCTATTTTTACTGCAGTATGTGGAGGCTTATTGTGCTTATTTCACAGTTTTATCTATGTGTATTCTAATCTTTTACTATATTCACCATGTACAAGCATGAATTTGTTTGTTTGCATGAATCCTGACCCATTGTTTTACCTGTTTTTAGTCTTTTCACAGCAGGCATGGGAAGGCTTATCTCTTTGAGAAAGTGTAAGTACTCTTTGATATAAGTTCACTTTTTGGCCAACAGAAACGTTGGAGTTCATCTGTAAAGACGAAATTTATTATTGAGTTTGAAATTGAGCCCATATAATCAATGCAGGTTCTTAAATATCAATATCTATGTTTTTTGTTTAGTTGGATATTTTTTTTCTGTGACAAACTTCACTTCTGGCATAGTCCTTTAATATCTCGTCCTTGGCTGAGATTTTGCCAATTGTTCAGAGGCAGCAGCACATGAACCAATGTTTACTGCTTACAATAGTTTCCCTAATTCTCAAGAGTTGCATATTTCTGTACGCTTCATACCTGCAGAACTAATGCTTTTTTTGGTATATAGCTGATAACATTTACTGGATGATAGTGTGAATGTTACTGTTGGGGAGAAAGAAGAGCGTATGATGATGACTGGAATGCACACTGTTGTTGACATATTCTGCGTGGGTTGTGGCTCTATTGTTGGATGGAAATATGTGAGATCCTTCACTGGTTGCATGTTTGTTTCTCATCATGTTTCTTTTCACAATGCTCAAAACATATCTGTGTTTGCTTCCTTTCTCTATTATGTCAGGAAGCCGCTCATGAGAAGAGCCAAAAATACAAAGTGGGAAAATTTATCCTTGAGAGGTTGGTGTTTGTGCCTTGTTGGTGCTGTGCAACACATTTTATGTTTGCATATGAACCTTTATTTTTTGTGGTTGATCAGGTTTAAAGTGTTGGGTCCTGATGGGAGCAACTACTCGATGACTCAAGACACCCAGATGGCTGGAAGTGATGCTGATGATATGTGAACGAATTTCTGGGTTTCTCATGATCACCAACTGTTTTGAAATGTACATTCCTAGGCTACATGCTTTTGCTCTTCCCTTACAATATCAATTTACGTAAGTGCAGGTGAACACACTTACCGTTGACTTGCAGATGATTTTTGAATTGCCATCATTTGTAGAACTAATCTAGATTTGCTTGAAATACTCTTAATTTTGCTGCTCTCTTTGAAATCGCTATGGTTGATACGGCCTTCTATAATCTGGAAAATGACTGTTGATAATTGATATTATGGACTTGAAAGGAAAATGTTTAGAATTGCTTGGATATATAATTCTGTTTGGGTTGGCTGCTATTCATATTGGATGTGTTACATTTGTTAAGGCATAAGGTGTGTTTGAATTCATGTAAATTTGCAAGGGACAGTTTGATTATGTTCTATTTTTATTTTTTAAAAATGAATTATCAATAACTTATCATAATTTTTATTAATATTTTAACTCATTTTTATCTCAAAGTTCATTTTTCAATAACTTGTATATTTTTTCCCAATAATTTATATATTTTTTCTATCTTTTTTATGATTATTATTATTTTTCATCTATAATCTATTAATTTTATATAATTATTATTTTCTCAACAAATTATTTAAATATAAATTTATTTATTCTAATTAATTTTTAAATTTTAAAAATATTAAAAATAAAAACACAGCCAAACTCCTATAAGCGGTAAGTTGCGTTTTGAATTCAAATTGGTGAAAGTCGTCCTGTCAGGCTCAGATACACTTGAGAGGGCTATAAATGGCGATTTAAAGTGGTCAGTCATCAGTGCTGCCGCTCCTAGATGAAGGCACGTGCTTACGGGTTCCCACCAATTTGCCACAGTAGAATTTGAATGTTTGAAAATGGATCCTCTGAATTAAAGTTTACCAAAACGCCTTTAGCTTTGATGTATAAAAAAATTGCAACCCTTTAATTTGTTATATATATATATATATATATATTTACATTGAAAGATTGTTAAATAATTTTTTTTTATTTTAATTTTATATGTGAGATTGATTTTATTGAGTTCGATGATCACTCATTATAAATTTTAGTTACGACAATTTAAAAAGAAATAATACGTGATGAACATGATCCCCACAAAAAAAAAAAAAATGTGTACTATCCTTGACAAATTGTACAACACTTAAAAAGGTCAAAAAGATTTTGGAGAGAAAATTAGGAGAATGTGTTGTATTTTTTTTTAATTTTAAAAAAAATATGAAAAATAAATTGAGAATGAATTATTTATTTTTTTGTGTTTTAAGAGCAGACAGATTTTAATATTCATGTCAAATCAATTACTTTTTAATTGGGTTTGTATGGTAAAAGTGATATATATTTGTAATAATTGAAATATTATTGTGGGGTGTTTTGTAAATGATTGTGAGGATTTTTTATTGTATCGAAATTTTACTTTTTGGAAGAAGAATTAAAGAATGTGTACTTATTTTGTAATTGTTTTGGGTGAATGAATTTTTTTTGAGAAAAGTCAAAAGAATACTGCCTTAGGTTTCGAAGTAACATTAAAAGTTATCATCAAGAGATGTGGAGCAAACCTACACATAATTTGCATCATAATACATGATCTTTGTACTTTTAGTACATCTAAAAGGGGGCACTTAATTATGATAAGTGGCATGTTTTTAAGAAGATTCAAGAATATGGGGGCGTGGGGGACTTTTCAGGTGGTGGGGCTTTTAATCCTCTCATTTAATTTCGTTAATTCATGGTTTTGTTTTTCCAGGTTTTGGTGGGGTTGGATGGTGGGAGCTCGTTGGTAGGGTCTGAAAAAGGAGTAGGAATAGTTATGATAATAATGCAGCTGTTGGTTTCTTTTTTTTCCAATAAATTTATATTTATGCATGCACATTAAGAGTTTGTTTAGACTCAAATTTTTAATCTCCCAAATTATGTGTGGAACTTATACCACTAGGTCCCGAGCCATTTGGCAATAAGATAGTCGATGCTGTTGTTGGTTTTAATTTGGCGCTGTTTTATGTTAAGTGATTAATTAATCTGATAACATCAATATCATTTTTTATAGAGATAATTGTATTAAACTTCCCAACCGATGACCCTCGTTGCATATTGCCCTCCAATCGTTGTTGTTGTACAACTTTACCCTCTGAACTAATAAAAATATTCGTCAACACCACATTTTCACTACTCCGGTGGAATGTAACCAATGAGCATTGGACATGTGGATTGAAGACAATAGAATATTCTTGTTAGATTTCATTGGAATAGTACAAAATGTGGTATTGACGAATATTTTAATTAGTTCAGATTGTGAAATTGCATGTTTTAATTAATTAAGAAAGTGAAATTACACATTGATAATGATTATGGGGCAATGCATAAATTTCTTCGATATTTATTGAAGAAGGTGCTTTTAATATATTTTTTTAATTTTGAAATTCAAAGTATCGTTTTTAATTGGATTGAAGACGAGATTTTATTTTTAGAATTGAATTATATCTCAAAAGAATATGTTAGTGAAAATGTACTTGTTGCATTACAACTTCGACTAAGGATCAACATTATTTTATTTTTACATTTATTATATTTATCACCTCACTTGCCCAAAATGTCTGCATCAAAGTAGGAAAATTGTATCGAAATAACCTAATCCCATAATTGTTTATCACATGAGAGGAGGTCAAAGGAAATCCCAACTAAAAAGTTGACAATGAAAGTGCAAAATCATTTTTTGGGAAATGTTAAAGGGCCCACAATTAATTTAAACCACACGACTTTCGAGGCCCACAATATGGGCCCAATCCATTTTATGAGTCCATTCGGTTGTGGCCCTCAGATGAAATATTTTTTATTTTTGTGGATCTCTAGGAATGATGCAGCCCTTGTTTTAACTTTTAATCCCAATTTTGAAATTCTTTGATAGTTTCTTTCCTTTTCCATTTGGGGATGTTTGGTTATGTGTTCCCGTAATACAAAAAAAAGTTTTTCAAAGTACTCTGTATTATACTTTATTGTCCTCAAAAAAAATTTATTTTTCAATATATGCAAATATATTATATATATTTATTATTATTTTAATAATAAAAAATCACTCAATTTTATTTTTATCACAAAAATTCAATAAAAAAATATTGATTTGACTATTACAGTAAAAAATATTTTTCCTAAAACATAAACAAACGTACCAAAATTCTCTAAAATTAATTTTTAATTATTTCCCAAGACATAACAAAAAATCAATTATTTTTCCTAATACAACTTTCATATTATCCAATAATTCAGTCTTCCAAAATATATAGTGCACACATAATAAAATCACACAAAAAATATAATCAAATATTCCCTTTCCTTTTTTGTGTTTTTCTTTTTTTTTTTCTTTTTTTTTTGGTCTTTTCAAGAGTCGCTCTTTTCTCGTGATCTTTAGGGCTCATTTGGTTTCTTTTTCAAAATTTATTTTCATATTTTTTACTATTTAAAAAATAAAATATATCACTTTTTACATATTTTCACTCAACATCATTTTAATTTTTATTTTTAAAACACATTCATTAATAACATATATATCTTCTCCTAATAACCTATATATATTCTCTTTCTATCCCATTGTTTATATTCCTTTCCACTTACAACTTATTAAAATCAATATAATAATTACTTTTTCAATAATCTATCTAAATACAAACTCATTTTCAATTTATTTTCACTAATTAATTTTTCAAGTTTTAAAAGTAATAAAAATAAAAATTAAAAATGAAAATAAAACCAAACGGGCCCTTAGCTATCTTAATGAAGGCCACATCATGTGCCTAGATTTAGAATGTCTTTCCCCCAATATTTTTAAAATCAGATAGGACAATGAACTGATAACATTATTGATTATTTGTTGAACTGGTAGGACAATGAACTGATAACGTTATTAATTATTGGTTCAACCAGTTCAATCAGTGGTCGAAACGGTATGACGTTATAATGACATAATAATTATATTTAATTTTATATATATATAATATTTTAATATTACTAAAAAATAAAACTTTTAATTGATATAGAAAGAATATTATTTGAAAAAAAAATAACTTACTTATTTTTAAGTACATTTTTTAGAAAATAATAATGTTTAAAAGTTAGTCAACCACAAATAAATAAAAAATAATATTTCACATTAATTTAAATAATCATTTGTTTTATATTTCAACTCAAGTAAAAATAAGTTCTTTTGTGCTAAATATTTGATATAATTTCAGAGAGATTAAATAAAATAAAACAATAAATTAAATATAAACATTCTTATATAACTACCACTTCATTAAATTTCAAGAAAACAAATTCATATTTAAAAAAATTACATGTCCAAAATTTTTAATCATCATCTTCAACATAATTTTCTTTTTTCTTTTTTAAAAAAATTAAAATTTTCAAAAACAAAAAAAATTAAACTAGTTAAACCGGTTCGGTTTTCAACCAATTTTGACCGATTCAACCAATTTTTGACTGGTTTTCACTGATTTTAACCACTCCCAATTTTTATGGTTCAATTGAACCGGACTAGCCTCCAGTCACTGGTTGGACCGGCTAGTACGGTCTGGTTTTCAAAACCTTGCTTTCCCCTCATCCTTTTCCATAATTCGAAATTAGTCCCTTTAGAAGATTGAAATATCAAATTGCCCCTATCCACGAATTATAGCAACGGACAGCCAGTTTGGTTGTGTTTTCATTTTCAATTTTTATTTTTAATATTTTTAAAATTTAAAGAGTTAATTAGTGTAAATGAGTTAAAAATATATTTGTATTTGAATAGTATGTTAGGAAAATAATAATTATACATGGTTTAGTAGGTTGTAGGTAGAGAGAAATAGAAATAATGAAAAAAAGAGAGAAAATATACATGTTATTAGAAGAAGATATATATGCTATTGAAAAATGTATTTTGAGATGAAAATGAGTTGAAATATAAGTCAAAATGATGATAAGTTACTGATGATTCATTTTCAAATAGTGAAAAATGGTGAAAATGAATTTAAAAACATAACAAACTAGCTAGAAGTCTTTCCCTTTTCTTCTTTTTGTAAGAATAATATAGTAAAATTAATAATAATAATTATAATTCAAATTTTGATAATAAAAAACTCTTGTAATAACTTTTAAGGAGGATTATTGCGTTAGTTGTCCCTTTTCTATTTTGATTCACAAAAATTAATTGATAAATTAATATGGTTCAAATCTCGAACAGTTGATCATTTACTAGTCGATTATATTTTACCTTTTAATTCATGAAAAAATGTGGTAAAATGACATGTTGCTTCCATGCGGAATATTTTAATTATTTGCTAGTCATCCATCTCCTATCTTCTTTTTTTTTAAATGTTATCTTTTTAACAAAGTAATATATTTCTATTCTCAAATTTAATAAATTCCTATTTTCAAGTCAAATAATCAAAGTATAAACTATACACAAAACACATAAATTGCACAATGTGTCCATTATGAGTCGAATACAAGATTTTCCACTTAATAGAGGAGACGAATGACACATGAGCTATAAGCCATTAGACAAAAAATATGATAAATTGATTTAATTCAAATGTGTTGAATGTTTTAATCATTTATTGTTGTCCTTTTTCCTATCTTTTAATTCATAAAAAGAATGATAAAGGAGCATGCTTTAAATGCCGAACATTTTGACAATTTGCTTAAAATAGGTAAGTATAAAGTTTACATTCTATTAAACAAATACAAACAAAAATTCCTGTCAAGAAAATTAGATGAAGCTAAAATAGTGATGATCATTGAGATTAAAATAGCATAAGCACAAGAATATTTAATTATAACAACATGTCAATTTCATAAAACAATATTTTAAACACTAAAATCAAGAAGAAATTAGCATAAGATAAGGTTTAAGTAGCCAAACAACCCCCACAAATGACCACCACCATCAATCAAATGACAATGATTTTGAACACTGTATAAACTGGCAAAGTAAAAAGTCACCTACCAAAGATCAAAAATGGCATCTTGGTAGTTTTCCCGTTTCCCCAAGAGCCCACTTTTGTTATATTCAACAAAACATTTTTACAGATCATACGGATTTCAAAATCCTCAGTTGGGCTGTGTTTTCCGTCAAGAAAATCCAAAGACATTTTAAAACCAAGTGTCCCTTGTCAAAGGAATCAAACAAAAGACCACCCTGCTGATTCACGGTCTTGTTTCCCCATATTTCTCGAGTCCCAATCTTTCTGTCAAAGACAATATAATAACTGGACAAAAAACAGAATAAAATTATTTTTGTGTAACAATAAAAAGCTATAGCATTAAACTGCTGCAGCTTCAAAATAACAGTTTTCTTGTAGTCTTTCTATCTCTCTGTAGCCTGTCGATTCTGTTTCAGCAACAATGGCAGTAAGTACATTGATTCTTTTGATCCATTCTTGTACATGCCCATGGTTGTTTTTTAGCTTGTTTTCTCTTTGTCTCTACTTTCGGTGGTGTTTGTTTGTGTGTGGGAGCTTTCTTGAGGTGGCGATAGTGATAAAGATGGGAACTTTTGTTGGTTTATGCAGTAATGTTTTGTGGGTTTTAGGTATGTTTTTGTTCTTGTTCAGTTTTGGTCTAGTTACATTTTGTGCTTCTTGAAAGAATTAGCCAAAAAACTTGATCTTTTGCAAAGAGGGTTGCTTGGTGAATGCTTCTCATTCTGTTTTGTCTTGGATTTGGATCAATGGAATCTGATTCTTCTTTTGTGGTAAAAAAAGTGCACGTGAACGGAGAATATGGGATTCTTGCTTGGGCTTCTAGTTTTCTGGATTTTGCTCCATGTAATGTTGCACCTTTTAGGCTTTTTGCTCGTCTCCATCTGTAATATGAACTTGGCCAGTAAAGATTAGATTCTAGGGATGATTGGGATGTATCATGATGCTATTTCTCTGGCAAGTGTAGGCCTCGGTGCAGTTTAGGCCACAGAACAGAGATCTTGGGATGACAATGAGGGAAGTAGATGAAGATCTGGCTATTTTCTTGGGGATGAGGAATGGTGAAAAGCAGTGGAATGACCATCTTCTGGTTGAGGAATCTGATGAGTTTGATGACTCTAAAGGTACTTCTATTTTTGCATTTTTTTTCATATTTATATTTGTTTTGCTCATGCATTGTTGATCTCTATCTTTATCAGTGCCAGTTTATATTAGTTGTCTAGTTCTTTCCACTCTGTGTTTATGACATTAAAACATGATCCTGATTTATAAGAATCCCCTGCTACAATTTGTGTCCATGGATTTGACTAATTTGTAGGTGTGGAGCTAAAACCTGATAGCTTGTTGGTTTTGAATGCCTCTCAAGCAGAGATTGTTCCTATTGCGGCTGACGAAAATTTCCTAAGTTTAGAGATTGAAAGGAGCGATTATAACTGGTAAAAGTTTGTATGTTTGAATTAGTTTTCTGGTTTATGATGCATCTTATTTGGTTAGTCCTTATAAAGCTTGTTAGCTTTGCCAAGTAAGTCTTGTAGTACAAATCCATGATAACCATTGCTCACATAGAACTGCAGAATATTTCCACATGTTGGCTGATGTTGATACTAAATCTTTTTCTCAGGTTTCTCGAGCAACCTGATTCCTCTTTGCTTCCTACAGCAGAGGTGGACTCGCAAGATTCTGCACCAATTCAGACTGAAATTTCAAATGGTGAAGGCATTTCTTTGAAATCTGAGGCAAGTTCAGCATTTTGAAATTTTTGAAAGCTGGTGTAATGAATATAGTCTGACCGGGTTTAGTATGGTACAATGATGATGTGTTCGAGCTTTGAACTTCTTCATGTGTTAGCAGTTTTGAGTCTCGATGGTGGTTTTTAGGCACAAAATTTTGTATAATTCTCTGTTTCTGCAGCTGGAAAACGCCTGTGAAGAATCTGCTCCTCTGAGTGACACTTCATTGCAGCTAGCCACGCCGACTAGCGCAGACTCTTCTGCTGCGCTGGCCAGAAGGCCTTTATCAGCAGGTGACAGAAAAACAACTCCGAGAGCAGCAGCGCTGCCTGCAAAATCAAGGCCCTCTCGTGCTTCCACGCCTACTTCAAGAGCTACCTTAGCTTCTTCTAAGGCCACGGGAGGTCAGCGAAGATCCTCCACTCCAGCAAGAGCTACGTCTCGTTCTTCCACTCCTGCTTCAAGACCATCTGTACCAGTTGTTTCCAAGTCTGGATCAAGATCTGCTACACCTACACGTAAACCAGCCACTTCATCAGCCACGTCCAGCGGATCTGCTTCTGATAACTCTTCATCAGGTAGAAAAACGGGCTCCACAGTGTGGAAAAGTGCCTTGCCATCTCGTGGAACTTCTCCAACTGTGAAACCTAGGCCATCAAAACCTTCAGAGATGCTCTCTTCATCCCAAGATTCTTCTCAAAATCTAAAAGCATCCATGCCTAAAAGGCCTGCTTCTGCATCTAGAAGCCGGCCTAGCCCACCTTCTACTTCTCATCCATCTTCCAATGGAAAACCAAGGCAAAAATCATGCTCACCTGCCAAAGTGCGAGCCCCTATTACTACTGCTAATAAAACCGGAAGCAAGATGCTGTCAAGAAGTCGAGGATACAGCAATGGTGGAGACGATGTTAACCCTGTCTTGATGGGTACAAAAATGGTCGACAGAGTGGTAAATATGAGGAAACTAGCTCCACCCAAACATGATGAATATATTTCTCACGAAAATCCCAGGAAATCTGCCCAGGAGAATTCAGGCTTTGGGAGATCACTCTCAAAAAAGTCCTTGGACATGGCTATAAGGCATATGGTATGCGTCTCTTACTCCCTTTCCTTCAGTTAATGCAAACATATTAGACTCAAACGACGATGAAAATAGATTGAACAATCAAACTGTAACGATAAAACGAATAAAACTATGTTGTCTTTTAATTCTTTCCATTGTTCAGTAACCAGTTTTCCTTCGGACAGGATATTAGACGACGCGTTCCAGACAAACTTCGACCAGTAGCAAAAGGGATTCTATCTTCTGCCAAGGACACTGCAGATGGTGTTTCGGAATCTCCCCCAACCCCATCAAGCTTTGATGGTTCGAAGTCCACCAGCTGCATTATGTGAAATATGTTGGATTTAACTCTCAGCAGATGAAGTGTTCAGAGAGAATTAGGCTATTGAAATATTGCATTTGGACATGTTATTTTTGTGATGTTCCTTTGCAATATTATTAGTGTTCTTTATGGTTAAAAACTCTGTAATTAATGTAAAAACAGTTGAGGGACTCCATATTCTATTGCTTATAAGTACACATATTTCTATTACCACCAAAAGTTTGTGAAACATAATAATGTCCTAATTTGAAACTCAAGAAGGCATATTCTCTAGGAGCTCGGGGTTATGTTTTTCTAAAACAAAATTGTTTTGAAAAATATAGCAAAATATACACTCATTCTCCTTCAAAAATATTAAAAAAAGTATTTTTAAAATACCTTCTTATATTCTTTATTATCCACAAAACTTTCCTATTTTTCAATATATATTATATATATTTTTATTATTTTAACAATTAAAAAAAATTTCAATTCAACTTTTACTCAAAAAATTCAACAAAAAAATATTGATTTAACTGCTACAATAAAAAAAAAAATTTCTTTCCAAAATATAAACAAACACACAAATTCTCCAAAATTAATTTTTAACTAATTTTCAAAATATAACAAAAATTTATTAAATTCCCCAACATAATTTTTACATTCTCTAATATAACTTTTAATATTTATTTTTTTTAAATATATAATAAAATCACACAAAACACATAACCAAATATTACCTCTGCTTTCTTGTTATTAAATATAAATATATTGTCACGCAGCTGACAGTGATGAAAAGGGCAACAAAAAATAGTATGTCTTAGAATAAATGCAGAAACCGACTGGTGGTGTTTGATTACTGCAATTTCAAATTGACCCACACAGATTTGGATGTTTTCGGAAGTGTGTAGGTGTAAAGTAAGAATTTCAAAATTCGTAATATTGAAAGCGACAAATTTGCATAGAACAGCGGAAAATGAAGATAATATGTTGGGATGATCTCCTCTCCCCCTTTTATTAACATAAACCTTAATTATCTAATAAAAATAAAATTCATCGAGGTCAGTTGCGCGAATCTGTAATTATAGTGGAATGATGTGGTGATGTGGGAGATAAAATAATTTTAATTGTACTTAAGATTGGGAGTGAGTTTAAGATCGTAGGAATACTTAAATCAGATTAGAGACGATCTCCTATCAAAAAATAAAAATAAAAAATATAATAAAAATAAAATGAGGAATGGATGCTATGTTGAAAATGGTAGGTATGGACTCAACTAGTAGAGCAGATGTGGGTGCAGCCTAGCAAGTTGATGTTCTTCCTTTTGGACTCTATTGAAAGGTTCTATTTTGATTTCCGTTGCAGATTTGTATAAAGGGCTTTTTCGACTATTACTTTAAATGATTGTAATATTTTACTTACTTTTTTATTAAGGTTTTGTTTGTTTGTCAATTTCCAATTCTCGAAATTTAAACAAATAAATACTATACATTCCTCAATCCCACTCTCAAAATATAAAAATTATTTCTCAAAAAATCTCCGCTATTCACAATTTCACACCATTTCCTAAAGTTCCACGCATTATTTAATTATTACAAATATATACACAACTAGTAGAATGAGGACTGGATGCTGTGTTGAGAATAGTCGATATGACTCAACTAGTAGAGCAGATGTGTGTGCATAGGGGTGTTCATAGTTCGGTAAATTGGTCGAATCGAATCAAAATCGAAATTTTGCTTTGTATCGAATACCGAATCGAAAATTTCAGTTCGATATTATCTTTTTAAAAAAAATTCCTTATTCAGTTCGATTTCCATTTTTTATACCAGTTAACTGAACCGAACCGAACCAAATCGAACCAAACCGAATTGTTAATTAACACATATTAACACATTAGTGCGTGTATATATTTATATTACTATTAAAAATTAAAAAATTCGATATTTTAATTTTTATCCAAACCAAATAAAAAAAATCCAATTTTAATCGAATCGAACCTAATAATTCAATTCGGTATTTGATTCAATATTTTGGTGTACCAAAATTTCGATCTGACTCTGTGCATGAACAGCATGTGCAGCCTAGCGAGTTGAAATTCTTTCTTTTACACTTCTATTGAAAGGTTCTATTTTGATTTCGGTTATTCGAGTTGAGGTTTGTACAAAGGGCATTTTCAACTATTCCTTTAAATGATTGTAATACTTTACTTACTTTTTTATTAAGTCATCGAATATTTTTACTAAATCCAGTTTATACTCTGATCTTCAATTATATATTTTTCTTTTGAATTTACTTTAATTAGGTGGAATAATTTTTATAGATAAATTTTTCCTATTCGTCATAGACACTATGAGCCAATATATAAAAAAGAATTTTTTTCAATATATAAAAAAGAATTATGAGGAAAACTTAAACTAGATATTTTGTATCAGGAGTTTTTTCGTGAAAAATTAATTTTAAGGTGAAATTAAATTGAATTTTGAATGATTAACCACAACGAGAGAGTAAGGTGTTGGGAGATTTAGGTTTGAAATTAAGACATTTCATGCTTTCGACGTAA
>JACGDI010005688.1:37417-61703 GCA_014898725.1 Jacaranda copaia
ACAAATCAATTATATCATTTATAAAGATACTAAATATAAAAAAAATATTAACATTAATGAGATTTGAACTCAAACCTTTTCTATTAATTGTAAGACCAATTAATATTTATTGGGTATGCTGTCCCTTAACTATAAAGTTTTAAATTTTTAATTGGAAATATGAGGAATCATGAACAACGTTAGCCGCAGGCTGCGCTTCTTGGAGTTCAGAAATCTCATTGGTATTTATGAAAATATTCACACTCCCAAAGTCCCAATGGCATTAATCTATTAAGTCCCATTTTGTAATAATCACGCAATCATAATGTCTCACCGTGTAATATAATTATTGTGCATAATTAGTCAATCTTTCATTAATTTTTCAGATTTTCTTGATTTGGAAAGTATTAGTTTATTGACGTTATTAAGGTTTGTATTTGAAATGATGAACTTGGAGCTCATCATTTTAAATTCATAATAACAAATTTATTGAACTTGTTTGGATAATTTTATGTTACTATAATTTTCAGTTCCTTAAACACCTGCTTAGAGCTGACAAAACAAATTTATTTTGGCGAAATGTAACCAATTATATGGGTCACTTTTTTGCCAAAACAACAAATACTAATACCACAAATACCCCTTCAAATTAATTGACTTATTACCAAAGATCCCGTATATATACATATGCATATCATAATATTTTATTGGTATTTTTATAATTAAAAATCATATCCAATCATCACATGTTCACATATATATTATTAGTTTTTAAAATAAAAAATATTATTTAATTTTATTTTCACTCCAAAAACTAAACAAAAAAGTATTGTTTTGATTGTTGCAAAAGAAATTGTCTCATCCCAAAACATAAACAAATATACCAAAATTCCTTAAAATAATTTTTTAACTATTCCCAAAACATAAACAAACATACATTATATTTCCTAACACAAATTTTATATTCTCCAACTCAACTCTCAAAACTCATTCTCCCAAATTATATAATCCAGAACATACAATTCATATCCAAACATTACATTATGTAGACGATTCACCCCATGTAAGAGGAAAGAGAGGGGGATGTTGGAGTTTCACTCCGTTCTTTAAACCCAACTTCTAATTATGTTTTGGATTGAGTTTAGGCAACCTTTTGGACTTTATAGTTACTCTTCTCCATTTGTGTCTGTTTTTACAATTTCAAATCTTGATTAGTTCACTAGAGCCTCCTTAAAGATGGGTTAGCTTACTCACTTTAGCTTGAAACGCATAACTTAAAGTACTTACCACAACTAGTTAACAAAATTATGGGTGGCAAAAAATTTAGCACTCACTTTTATACATTACCTAAGAAATTGAAAACAGTCCTTTGATACACTATAAATTACATATCCAAACTCCATCAAACAAAATATATTGGCACACTCTAATACTCATACAACACTATGATATATGTGCTGAAAATATGCATATATTTCCATGCATGGATAACATATTCTTCCATGAGAATTGCTTGCTAGGATAGCTTTATATAATGTTATTGGAATCCCAAATTGGCAAGAAATTTCTGAAGCGTTCTTCGACCCCATTGCATATCGATTGTTAATACCTTACTATCCAGCTTCCTTGTGCCATACCGTTGCTGCTTCTCATCTACCACTGTCTCACTGGTTTTTTCATTAGAATGAACTGATGCAGAGACATGCTCGTCTTTTAACTGTGTGGCATCAGTAGTTGTCTCTGTGGAATGATCTGATGGAGAGACATGTTCGTCTTTTGACTGTGTAATATCAGTAGTTCTCTCTGGGGAATGAACTGATGCAGAGACATGTTTGTCTTTTATCTGTGAGATAATAGTAGTTCAAATAATGTGAGAAGCATAAAAGAAAATGTAAAGTCTGGAAAACACTAAAAAACAGGAAAAGAACATCAATCCATACAAGGATGATAAACATCTGCCAGTTTATGCACAAGAGTTGTAATGAGACAATTGTTGTTCGAGATAAGAGATCAGGTCACATTGACTTGAAGATTAATGAGACAATTGTTGCAATTCTTATCTCATAAATTAATGAATTGAAGAAAGACGTGAGAATATTGAATTCTTGGAGTAAACTAAAGGGATATATAGGTTGTTCTGTCATTCTCCGCAGGTTGCAGCTTATTGTGATGCCGAGTGTAGCTCAATAGGAAATAGAATGCAACGAGTGACCCCAGAATCATCATCATACACCATACTACTTTTCCTATACACTTTAACAGAAAGAGATAACCCCATCCTTAGGTAAAACTTTGTCTGAAAATACAAGTAGAAAAACATTTCTTTTCTTTCACTTTTCCCTTTTGATCTCTCTTATTACAATTATCTTTTGTTGAAATTCTTTTTCAGTTTCAGTTCTGGTGCAAGAGATCTTCTAGTAAGATGAAAGACAACACAGTTAAAGTTCACATTCTAGTACTATCAAGTAATTACCTCTGCCTCAGTTGAATCCTCAATTTCATCAGATTCAATTGTTGTATTCTCAACACTGTTATTCTCCTCCACCTTGTTTAGCTCTTCTGATTCAATTTCTTCAGCCGGCATTGGAACTAAGCCTGGTACTAGAACAGGAACTGCATCATCTCTGACCAATGTTGTTTCATCTTTTGAACTCAACAAATTACTACCATCGTTTCCCAAAGCTGTTTCTTCACTTTTCTGGTAAGTTAAACACATTAGGCCAGACCATTTATCACTTAAACTTAAATCTTGTTCCCCCAATTCTTCACTAATATTTTCTGCAACCATCGACTTAGATGGCTTCTCCACATGATTCATATGGCCATTAACACTGGCAAGTTCCTCAATCACATTAGTCCCTTCATCCAATATTGGTTGATTCAAGTTCTCAACAACATTCAACAAATCTGAGTTGATCAAAGACTCCTCATTTAGACTACCAACTACAAGTTCCTCTTCAATTATGTTCCGAAGTTCCGGATTATCCCAATCTTCAAAAACAGTTAATGTCTTTTCAGTGTCCCATGTTTCAAGAATTCTATCAGGGCCAGGCTGCCAGGATATATTTCCAGTGAGTCCCTTTAGAATGAACTTATACTTGATCACTTTGCCACTGGGTATATCCTGTTAGTCATAAAGAAACAGAAATGATCAAAATTCTGATGTTTCTGATAAATAAAGAATCCTGTTTTATCATAACATTCTAAGATCCTCACCACTTCTGCAGTCCATATATGCCCATCAGACCAAATCAATGGCACCCCATCAGATGGATTCCATAACCCAAAAATCGGATCATCCCCTACTATTAGAAATTGCTGGCCAAACGCACATTCCTTTTGTAATTTGAATCTCATATGGACAGTTTTAGGCTGGTCTGCATCAAAAATTAAGCCATACTCGTACATAAAAAATGAATGTAAAAAATAGAAAGACTATAAAAAAACACATAAAAAGAAATTTACCCGAGTAACTTGTCTGAATTTCTTCACTCCCAACATTTGTCTGCAAAAGTAGTGAGACACATTACGATCAGAATCAAACTATTTGTTGCTATTTATTGTTGTTTTACTTTTCTTTAAGATGACTACTGAGTTATTAGCTGAAACTTGTTACTCCTTTGCCCAATCTTACTTTCGCATAATCAAAGGATACCTCAGTTTATGCAAAATATTGGCTTAATCAGAATTACAGTTCCCTTATAAACTCAGAATATCAATTGGCAATGAAAAAAAAGAAGCTTTAAGTTTTTCTAGAGTGAACAACAGGAAGCTGGAACAAACAAGAAGCCTCCACCCAACCTCCAAAACATAAATCTAAAAAGGGCAAAAAAAAATCTGAACAACCAAAGACAAGGGAAGATTCCTAATTTAGCATCACCTGTGGAGAAGAAGCAGCAGAAATGGAACGAATATACTTTTGCTGGAAGGAGATTGCCAGAGAAACACGCTTTTGATGTCCAAGAAAACCGATTTCTTGTCTAATCAGAGAAATTTCTCTTGACCACAAAACCACCCTCTCCTTCTCTCTCTGTTTGCATGTAAAGAACTTCAAACATGAGCCCTCTAAGGCCTTCATCCCTGCCCTTCAAGCTATTACAGCTACAGAAATTAATGTTTTATGCTGAAGATAAAGGAAATATTATTATGGATATGATGATTCCAGAACAGAGCTAATCAGGGACTACTTGTGTGTGTGTGTGTGTGTGTTTGTGTGTATCAGTGTGTGCGATCCATATTTTATTTATCTCGCTTTTTGTAAGTGTGACTTAAATTGAGACTGGTGGCTACCATTGACTGGAGGAAAAGGTACAATTTATAGGAAAGTGCTGTTTGTGGGATTCATGGGCCCAGAGAGAGACACGGATCTTGAACCAGGTGGCTTCTTACTTGTAAGCAGGAGTTGAATCTAATGGTGGATTCTCAGTTCTCAATGGATTTTCGGATTTTTGTTGCAAGAAAAATATAAAGGGGAAAGAAAAAGGTCAAAATGCCAATTGGGCTTAGCTTATCCATTTTGTTGGTCCACTATGAGATGGGCTGTTCTTTTTCTTTCTCCATAGGGTTTGTTTCTTGCAACCGGTCCGGCTACTCTTAATAGGGGGCGAGCATCAATTTGGGTATTGTTCTAATTTTTCTTTTTATTTATACATACACACTAAATTTTTTTTAGAATTTTAAATTTTTAATCTCATAGTATATGTGTGAGGATAATGCCACTAAATTAATTGACTATTTAACAATTTCAGATAGTTTGAATTGAATACATGATCCATCGAACTATAATTCTTAAAGAGACATAAATTTTACCTATCATAACATAAAAATTGATTTATTTTATTTTTTCACTTAAACTATTTTCAAGCAATACCAATAACAGTTAGAGTTACCATGGAAGTAATATGTTGATACTTTCACGACTTCTGTTGAGTCCTCAAGATTTACTAAATTCTTAAAATTCAATTTTGACATGATCCATCGAACTACAATTCTTAAAGAGACATAATTTCACCTATCATAACATAAAATTTGATTTATTTTATTTTTTCACTTAAACTATTTTCAAGCGATACCAACAAAAGTTAGAGTTACCATGGAAGTAATATGTTGATACTTTCATGACTTCTGTCGAGTCCTCAAGACTTACTAAATTCTTAAAATTCAATTTTTGTTTATTGATGTTAATTATTAGGATCAAACAATTTCTATTGTATCAAAAGTTATAAGAGCACTAGGAGTGTAAATTAGTTGGGTTGAGTCGAGTTTGGGAAAGTTTTTTGAGCTAATAAATAAGTTATAAACAATTGCAAGTTCGAGCTCAAACTTAAAATAAAAAAATACTAATATAATATAAATTTATTAATAAAATAAAAATAATATTTAATTATATCCAACTTGTGAATACAAACAGCTCAAAAAAGAGCCCAACTCATACTCGAAACAATTTGAGCTCTCGCAAATTAGTTCTACTCGATTGCATCCCTAAGCAGTACAAGTATAAGGGTAGGTTTTAGTAATTTTCCATATATTAAGGGTACACATGTATAAATAAAAAAGTTGCCGGTTGGAAAGGGGTGGAAAAGGGATAAACATGATCTCAAATCTCCGAGGTCGCATGCAACACAAACAGCATACGTTGGACTTCAAACAGAAGTCTCCCGTTGCAATTCAAAGTCTATTCAAAAACGAACAACTTTCTTTCATCTCCTATCTCACACATATATATGTGCTGCTAATATTTATCCGTTTATTCGCTCCTCCTCCCCAATCGACTGCCATGAAAACATATCGAAACGACTAAACCCTCGTTTGTAATTCTTCTTATCCTTGTGAAAACATCCAAGTTTCAGGAAACTAATACGATGTTTGATTCTTTGAGATTATTACGTACCCCTGCGAGACCGAAGATCTTTTCTACGATCAGTTTTGCATTGATCATCTTAGTTATTTTTTTCGGCGACTGCCTAATACCCAACGTTTCAATCCGTTCGGATGTTTTTGAACATATTCAGACTGACCAGACATCAATAGTACTGGAAGTAGAATCATCAACAGATGATGGTCCTGGATATTTGGCGCCGCCGCCTTTTGATGTTAGGAAGGAAAGAATTCTTCAGCCCGAAAACAAACTTAAGCCCGAGGATTTGAGATTATTTGAGACGTCCCGTTTGGCAAGAAGATATGATTCAAGAATTAGAAAATTTTTCAGCAGCAGCCAATGCAAAGTTCAGTTCTTCATGACATGGATTTCACCCGCAGAGTCCTTTGGAGAAAGGGAGTTTTTCGGGCTGGACAGCTTATTCCAAACTAATCCCGAAAGCTGTTTGGTTATCCTGTCAAACTCTATGGATTCTAAAAAGGGTCGCAAGATTTTGGAGCCTTTGATATCTCGTGGTTTTCATGTTGAAGCAATCTCTCCTGATTTGTGGGCTTTATTCAAGAACACTCCAGCTGCGATTTGGTTAACTGATATCAAGAATGGAAACAAGGATCCAGGGAAAATTCCCCTCGGACAAAATTTGTCTAATTTGATGAGGCTTGCTGTTATATACAAGTATGGAGGTGTTTATTTGGACACAGATTTCATAATCTTGAAAGATTTGTCAGGTTTAAGGAATTCAATTGGAGCACAAAGTGCTGATGCTAATGGGAACTGGACAAGGCTGAACAATGCAGTTCTTGTTTTTGACAAAAACCACCCACTTATTTACAAGTTCATGGAGGAATTTGCTCATACTTTTGATGGGAATAAATGGGGTCATAATGGGCCATATTTGGTCTCCAGGGTGGTTGAGAGGGTGGCAAAGACAGGAGAGTTGAAGAACTTTACAGTCTTGCCCACAATGGCTTTCTACCCAGTGGATTGGATCCGGATTTCCGGGTTCTTCGCCAGGAGGAATGACCGGGTCGGTGAAAAATGGGTTGAAGCTCAGATCCGGCAGCTTAGGAGGTCCACTTATGGGGTCCACTTGTGGAACAAGGAAAGTAGGAGATTCAAGATTGAAGAAGGAAGCATTATAAAGAGATTGGTATCTGATCATTGTGTCATATGCAGCAGCCATGCTTCAAGTTCATAAGAAAGCCCAAATCAGTTCATTCTGATTTATCTCGTATTTTATCTCATATTCCATTTCAAATACACTTGACGTATATTCATAAAATTGGAATAGCAGATAAAACACATAGTAGAATAGAGAATTTAGAGGGAAATCAGCTTAATTTGTGTAGCTTAAATTGAGCTGTATATGCCCTCCAAATGACCAAAATTGTGAATGGATTAGTTAGGATTCCTTTTCATACCCAAAATTAGCTCTTGACTCAAAGAAAACTGCAAATTCTTCTGTTTGCATATTTTCTATGTTTGTTTTGGTACATTTCTACTCTTTTGCTCCTTTTAGCTTTTCCTTTTCACAAATGTAAAGGCAAAGATTCTTTTTAACCTTTTCCACTTGGAAAAGAAGTGTACAATGTACATTGTGATTTTATAACTTTCTACCTCTGATCATGATTCTCAGCTTTCTGACCAAACTTAGGCTAAATTTGTATCCCCACAAGCAAAATCTTGGTCATCTCCTTATAATTTGCTTCATTTCTGCTTATAAAATTATTTTGTAGCACTCTCAACCCCATTTTAGTTTTTCTTGACATGTTTATCATAACTATTTGATTCCTAATGTTATTCCAACATTTGACTATTCTATTGACTGTCCTGTTGCTTCACTGATAAAGAGTGTTACTAAAGAAATGTGGAGTATTTTTAATTAGATTGCAATTTTTTTTCTTACTTGTTTGATCAAGTATATGATATGTGTTTGCGATGATAATTTCATAGTTTATTATGTTTGAACAGTTGATAATCTTTATTTTAATTGATATTTTATCCTTTATCATCTACTATAAATAAAAATGATAGCATTTGTTTTTATTTTCCCAAAATAATTTTTCTATGAAGAGAACAAAAATAAACATAACTTTTTTATTCTTTTCAAAATTATCTTTAAATATTTCAAAATACCTTTCTTCCACCCTTTCACAAGGCAACAATAATCATTAATTATATATATCATCTCATATTATAATTAGGGTAAAATCCACTTCACCCCCTTATATTTCAATTTCGTCTCACTTTACCCTCATGTACTTTTAATTGCGTCATTTTGGCTCTCTTTATTCAATTTTACTTCACTTACTTTAATACCGTTAAAGCCTCTTCAATTTATGTTGACAAACCAAACAAAAATGGTTATATCATCATATTTTATATTAATATACTCAAAATGCCTATACCTCAATATTTTTTTGTCAATCTCTCCCAGCTGCTCTTCCTTCATATGAATACACAAATTTGATACAAAATAATATTAAAATTAAATTAAAAAATCGAAGTTGAATGCTGAAAGATGAAACCTGAATATCACTATTGACTTCACTACAAATATATTAAAAATTTGCTTCATATACTAATAGTACATCTCTAGAAGAAACAATAATTTTTATTTAAGAAAACTCAATTAATAATATATAGACCTCATTTTTTCCTCTATAAAATTACTTTACTAACTCTGTTTTATTACCTAATTATACATCCCTCTGTAAAATTATCAAAAAAAAAAAAAAATACTATCTTTAGCACAAAGTAGCAACAAAACTAGCTACGTGTAAGTGGATTTCATATGGGCATTTCAAGTCAATCTTCAAGAAATGTGTTTTCATTTTATGTCTTTAGTGATTTTATATTTCTAAATCTTCATATATAATTTTTTTTTTATAAAGAACATGGGTTTTATTTATTAAATGAACAATTAAAAATTAAGGGTAACTTCATCTTTTAAAAAGAAAAAGTTAACAATGTTAAGGAGATGAAGAGAATTTGATGAAATTGAATAATTTAAGTAAAATTAGGAGTACAAGAAGTTAAAGTGATGCAATTAAAAGCATAGAGGGATAAAGTGAGATAAAGTTTAAGTACAAGGGAATAAAGTAAATTTTGCCCTTGTAATTATACATACACAAAGGCAATAATATAAAATTATATCTTCATCTCACTAATCTAAGAATAATATCTCCTCTCAAAATTAAACTAAACAATTTATTCACAATCTCTAATCAAATTTTTCTTGATAAAAAAAATAAAAGAAATCTCTAACCAATTTTCAGAAAGAAAAACTATATATACATATATACTATATCTTCCACCTTTTCTCCAATTATTTTTTTTCCCAAACTATTTTTGGCATTTCAAATGTATTGTGGACGGCCCATCGGCTTCGGCGGGCTATGAGGGCCACACTGTCATTGTTCGGGAAGAGGACAAAAACGGGCCTATCCAATATCAGCCCATATCTTCATTAGGCCATCTTAATATTACGACAGAGAAAGGCCCATTACAAAGCAAAAACAATCAGTAAAAAGCCTACTGTCTCTTTCAACTTTTGGAGGCCCTTTATGTACGGCCCATTCCAAGAAAATTTATCCATTAAGTAAGGCCCGTGATAAAATTTATCATCACTTGTTTGGCCCAAGGTGTACATCTTCAAATGAACCATGAGTCCATCAGGTTAAATGGGCCTACATTGATTTCGACGTTTTATTGTCCAATAATTTATTTAATTAGCCCAAAAAATTACTTTACAACTTCACGTACCATTGCACTCAAAAACGTACCACTAACACAATCAATGAGCCCGTTTTGAAATTAAAAAAGTCTAATACAAATTGAGGGTGATAACATCAAAAAATCAAATATAGATCAGCGTTCAGTAAATTTTATTGCTGATGTGATGTAATTTAAATTTAAAAAATTGATAGTTTGAATAGTTAATTTATCGAGTGACATTGTTCTCACACTTGTACATGCGGGATTTGCCTTTTGAACTTTAGTAAGTATTAATTGAAAAGGAGTAATCTTTAAACCGTGCAATCAAAATGTGTCAAATGTCATATTTCCTCAAAAGAAGATAAAAAGGTAAAATAATCTAAGAAAAAGAAGAAATGAACCTTGGTTTGGTGAATTGAAGTTGGCGTTAAGTGTAATAGGACTCCTAGGTACTGCACACGATCGTATACTGAGGTACTCCCCACCAATTGTTGGAACGACATGAGCTGAGTCAAGTCTCGATTCAAGAAGATGAATGGCCCGAAAGTCTAAATAGGGTTAGAAAATTTGAGCATGAGCAGACGCAAGCAGCTTATTTTAATTGGGGAGATTTCAAAATAAACAGAAAGCCCAGAAAGATGACCGTTGGGTAGAAGTCCACAGTTGCAGTAGTCAAACAAATGAAACATTTATTGTTCAAGACAGGAAACCAGCTGATGCAGGAATTTTGCTCGTTAATAATAATAGCCAATGGCCCAATACTTACTATATTTGATCATTCCTGCCAACTAAAATATATATAATCCCAAGACCTTGGGACCAGATTTCAATCTAATTTCAGTAACATGCACATTCAGATGCATGCACTTATGATACAACAACTTCCAATTATCATCATCGTTTTCGTCATCACCATTATCTATTTTAATATTATATTTTATTTCAATTCAAATCATTCAATTTAATACATCTTTTCAGATTAATCTATTTATGATCCATCAAATCATTCATCTTTCATAAGCAAATCAAGACATAAGTAAGGCCCTCATTGGTCTCTCAAAGGAAACCCTCTTATTTTTAAGTTAATATAGAAAAAATGCAGAAAGTTAGGAGTTCGAGCGCAAATGAACTTTTGACGTGCATACATATAAATAAAAAAAAAATAGCAAAGACAAAATATTAATATAACGTTGAATCGTGAGGTTATGTTTAATTGAAATAACATATCGTTATCAGTTATAACATGAAGTGTATATAACCCTTCAAAAAGTGCCTGAATCTTGAAATGTTGAGAATTATTTTTCATTAATGGTAGCTAGGGACAAGATGAACCTTTCGTCCTTTCCCATTTCATATTTCACATGCAAGTTTTGCAATTCACTTAATTAATGGTGTAATTTAGGAAAGAATGAATTTCAATCAAGCAAGCTAACCATGTTAAGGGATAATAATACCTTTGGAGTGGAATTGAAGCAAAGCAAAGTGGAGTTAAGTGGAAACAAAGATATCCATTTTTTTCAATTGTGTTAGGGAGTGGTAGTGGAAATTGTTACTTAACTAAAGAATGTAAAGTTTTTCCATTTCTCATTGAGTCATCTCTTGGAAACTTAAGCCACAAGAATTTCACATTTTCCTAGCCTACATAGAAAAAAGAGTAATTAATCAAGTCTGCCTATATAACATGAAAACCCAAAAAATTTATGATTTTGAGCTTGACTTCTAGTAAATATAAGAATTTTTCCATCATTATAATGTTGATAGTTTAATATGATGTAATTGAAATGGTTATATTTAATGTGTACGATTATATTTGTCATTTAATACATGGAATTTTTGGGTGCAATCATTTAATATTTAGAAATGGTCTTTACTTTGAGTTCAAGTTGACTAGTGAACATATAGTATCTCTTGATGGAATGGAATTGAATTGTGGATTATATATGCATGTTAGCTAGCCAACATGGAAATCAATTTGGGTCACTAATCAACACGCGTTCCAAGTCTATGAGGGGAAGTTCGTTGCACTAGAGTGAGTAAGAGATCAAAAGTGGAAATATGAAGTGCTATACAATGCGTGAGTGATGGAAATCACTTCCCTTATTCCATACCATGTTTGGTCTCTTTATACATTTGAAATAAGGTTAAGAATATATTGTAAGTGTTGGGGTTTTCAAATTTCGTATTTTAAACAGATGGATGAAATATGAAAGTACGATGGATGTGTAAAACTAAACAATTAGTGAATAAGGTTAGATAATGAATGGTCGAGTGGCATGTGATTTAATAGTATAAGTTTATCACATAATATAAAAGATCAAGAGTTCGAACTGTAATTGACTCTTCTAATGTATGCATATGTTTAAATATATATAAAAAAAGAAAAGATTAAACAGTGGACAAGCAAAGGCATATATGTGGATCAATTAAAGTTAAAAGATAAGTGAAAAAATAAGGAAAAATAATTTTTAGTTGATTTTTCTTACGCAACTATTGAAAATAGGATAAAGTATGATGGAATTAGGAAGCATACATATAGTGCTTTTTCCAAACTTCTAGGGATTGTTTTAGAAAAATATAACCAAACATAAACTCATTCTCTCTTCAAAACACTAAAAATAGTTTTCCTAAAATACCCTCTCATATTCTTCATTATTCCTAAAACTTCCCCATTTCTAATATAAACAAACACATATATATATTATATCACATATACATATTATTATTATTTTAACAATAAAAAAATCACTCAATTCCACTTTCACTTCCAAAAATTCAACAAAAAAATATTGATTTGATTGCTACACTAAAAAATGTATCCCCCTAAAACATAAACAAACATATCAAAATTCTCCAAAATCAATTTTTAACTATTTCTCACAAAATAATAAAAAATCTATTCCATTCCCCAACACAACTCTCATATTCTTCAATATCACTTTCAACATTCACTCTCCCAAAACATATAATAAAATCACACAACAAACATAACCAAACATTACCCTAGTTTTTATTGAATATCTATGAGCTACATTTAACAATTTTGCCTTCCTTATTTTCCTTTTAAAACCTCAAATTAAAGGGCACCTTATTATTTTCTCACATAAGCTTATGCACAAATTATGCTTTACTAAACATTCTCATTCCACCTTTCTACAACTCCTTTTGAGAAATTTTGAAATATTCTTTGTTTTTAGTATTAATCACTTCTAAAAAGTATAAATATGTTAAAAAGCACCACTTAAATTGCACAAATTCAATAAAATTGAAATAAACTTTTGTGACAGAATCTATTTTATCTTCGAATATTTAAACATGTATATTTCACTCTTGAATGTTCAAAATTACTCCTACTCACCTCCTCTATAATTATATATTAGTAGATAAATTGAGTGACTCATAAATCTACTAGAAATTCCCACACACATAGCAAGTGGTACTATGTTGATTGAAGCTACAAGGCATGGGGAAGACAGGAAATAGGATGATGCATGTTCATGGTTCACACATGCATGTGACTTCAAAAACAGAATATATGGATATATAGAGGAGAGAGAATGGTGGCACGTGCCAAAGAAGGAAACAAAGGTGCAGCCCATGTGAGTAGGTTGGGCCCACGGCCCACCTCCCCCAACCAAGAGAATCTTGGTCAAAATACTCATTTAAGAAACTACTGCACTTGAGACTTGTACTGAAGATCAAGCCCACATTGGCTTAAAATACTCTCTCAACCCACACCATGTAAACTATAACAAATCTGCCGGCTACAACAATAATTTAGATTTCTTACATTTTATAAATTAACAAAAGTTGCAATCCAAAAGGGAGAAAAAAAAAGGTCTAAACTTATATAAGCTTTACTTAATTAGCCCATGCTTTGAAAAAGCAAAGGAATCAACACAATTCAACACACTCCCTCACCTAAATAAAAATAAATAATATTTAAAAAAGAAAAATAAAAAAGAAATAAAGAAAGAAAAAGGCACACATCACATGTAGGGGAAGTATTGCATTCTCCCCATCTATATTACAAAATGTGGAGAGGAAAAGGGCCATTTTGATTAGTCATTTTTTTCTTCTTTTCCACGACTTGAAAAGGATGAGGCCTTAATCAATGGTGGGGTGGCGCCACCGGTGTTTGGTGGGCGGCGGATGCCGGAGGCTTGCACTGATAACACTTAGCAAAGAGCCCAAATGTGTCAACTTGATTCACAAAGTTGGTCACGCTAGCCCATCCTCCGAACCCGAAACCCACTACCAATATCCAGATCACAATGAAGCTGTTAATAGCAAACATGGCTGCCCAGCTTGGCATGAAGAATGGAGGCTTCTCAGCAGCATTCTGCAATAAAATCACCAATAAATTGAAGTCAGTCTAGCGTCCGTTGGGTAATTGCATGGATTTTATATCAAATTTATCATCAGATCTGGAGGCCCAATTGCTTTAAAACATTGTCCTAATCAAGGGTTTTGTCTTAAAAAGTAGTAAAAGAGAAATACAACTAATAAACTACCTCAAAACCCTCGACTTTTTCAATGTTAGACAAATCAGGTACTACCAAGAATGCTTATATATAAAATGGGTCCAAATTTTGGGGAAGACCGAGGCAACTAGAAGCCAGCTCATATAGGACATAATACAACGTCAAGATTGTAGCATATAACTAAATTGAAAATGACTGACCACCTATATATTCTGGTCATAGCAAAATTTCCAAATCCATGCATTTAATGCCACTGCAGTGTGTTCCTTGGTCACTGCCATTTCCAACTAACAATAATTTTCTTTTAAGCAAAGCAATGTGGAAATATATGGTAACTAAAATTTTACCTGACGGGCAGTGGCTTTTCTGTAAGTGAGCATATGAGCGAGGGCCGGGATGATGTAGACGGTGAAACTGACCAAAAGAGCCCCAACAGCGGAGTTGATGGGGCCAAAGAATGGGAAGATAATGGCCAAGAACCATATCGGTATCACCACTGGCAGCCTTGCAAGAGCCCTAAGACATATGCTTCTTGTGTCATGCATTCCAATCACCTTCTCCCACACAAAGTAGAGTGGCGTACATGCAAATCCAAATGTGATAAACTGTATACATATGCAAATTATCAGACTAGTTAGTTTACTAATATGCACATAATTCTAACCAAGACAATATAATCTAAATGTGCATTTGGCGTCCATTTCTAGGCCCGGCTCGGGTAGAATAGACAAGCAAGTACAACTCATCGACTATCTGAATTCTTAATTGGCTAGTTGTGCCGAGATAATTATATGAGATATATCCAGTAAACACGCGAAGAGCCAATAGTGCAATTGAGTATTCTTGGAAAGTACAAAAGAGCAGCATACATGAAAAGTAACTACAGGACCTGGTGGATAAGCATGAGGATAACGGCTGCATCGCGCCAGCCGGTCTTTGGGAGGAGGGAGAACGCATTGGAGTGGTTGAGGAGCTGATCGCCAAATGCCCAATACATGGCTGAAGCGGACGGGAGAGTGAGAGTGAAAACATATAGTGTGGCGAACAAGTAAATGTACTTGAATTTTTGGGGCTTCCACATTGCATGCATGATTTCCCTGTTAAAAATTTTTACCAGCAGAAAAAATACATTTATCAGAGTAATTAAGGTCACCTTAATCCAAGTTAGGCTGAGTAAGCAAAACATCCTACATAAATCCAAATGTATCATAGAGACAAGAATCTAACTGCTGGTACAGTATTCCCTTTTACAACTGGAAATATTGTACAATTATTGTGAGATCCAAAAGTACTTTTAGATGAATGGGCATTGGACCTAAAAAATGTTTTGGGTTTATTGTCCAAACTACCCTCAGGGCACAACATGTGATAAAATTATCTACAAATTACTAAAAGTCTAAAATGTCTGATAGACAGAAACAAGATCAAACTCAAGATCAGGTGGCAGTTCACTGTTGTTTAGCTCGTAGGAAAATGCAGTGAGGATAATCAATAATGTTCTTCTTCTTCTTCTTATTTTTCTTTCCTTTTTTCCTAGTATAATATATATAAATAGAAAAAGCTAGCTTCTATAGTTATGTCTGTTTTCACAGTCCCCGAGGTGGCCGGCAAAAGCTGCAAATAGAAGCCAAGAAGAAGTAGAGGAAGAAGAAGAAGAAGATAATATTTCTGAGCACATACACACAAATATAATATGCATATATATATAATTGAGAGAAGAATAAAGGAAAAGCTTACACAGTGACAGCATGTCCACCAAATGTGTAGAGTATGTTAGTGGCGCCGGTGAAGTAAAGCACAAGCTTTTTCGGACCGGAGTGTTGAACATCCCCATCCTGTTAGAACTCCACATAAAAAGTACAAGAAAGGCTGTAATAAAGTGATCCCATTTAGAGAGAATAAAAAAACAAATCTTTTACTTTCTCTTTTTCTTTTTTTTACCTGGCCATGAACAAGGGCCGCTATAGTCAAGTACCAGGCCGTATAAGTTGTCATCCCAAGTCCTAAAAAGGACCAAATCCGGTAGTTGTGGAAAGAGGGAATGAAAACAGTGGTGGCGCAGCAAGCTCCAAATATGTAAGTCCATGTCCTCTTGTCCAGGTGGTCATTTATGTAATATATGTTACTGCAGAAAAATTAAATTTTTCTTCGTCAAGAATCAATCTTTTTAACAAAGGGAACATTATTAATCAAATTTAAGGTTGTAAAATAGAACAAATTATTGATTATTACCTCGCACAGCCTATGAGTTGGATGACAGATCCAAAGAGAAGGAAAGTGCAGTTAAAGGCTAAACCCACTGCTTTCCAGTATGGACCAAGTAATCCATCTAGAACTTCAAACCACTGCATTTTAAAAACACAAAAAAATTAAAAATTTTGAAATGGGATTTTTTTTTTTAATTTGTCGCTTTCTTTGAGTTTGAGGAGTTTAAACAAACCTGAATAACATGGTTTTTGAAGCTAACACCTTCCTTTTCCTTTCTGCTTCGAAACTCTATGTATAAAACACTGATGAGATAAGCTGTCCAGCTACCAATCAAACCATAGAACACTTGGAAAATGATTCCAGATAGCATTCCAAGTTGAGAAAAGGAGTATGGAAGTGTCAACAACACTTGTGCAACCTACAACAAGAAATGATCGTGAATAAAAGTTAACAGAAATTGATGGTGAAAGAATTCTATGAAATGGGATAGTAATACAAGAGGATCCTAATATATATATATATAGACATACTTGATTGGAAGAACAACTGAACCAGGCATCCCAGGTGGAGCCGCCATGCCAGAGGATGCTCTTGACGCTGAAAATGGGCTGCTCCTCCACTCTCTCCTCCTCCTTGCCGCCGCCATCATTTTCAGTTTCATTCTGGTTGGAGACAATAGCTTCCTCTGCTTGCTTCTGAGACAACATTGTCTTCGATATTCTCGACTAAAAGGAGTTCGGGCCGATCTGGAAAAACACACACACACACAAAAACAGACGCTCAATGAGACAAAAAGAAATGCAACAACCACCTTCTTCCAAGAAAATGAAAGCCAAGAAAAATTCCCCAGATCCAAAGCCAAAAGGGAAAAGAACCACTCCCAACAAACACAAAGAACAAAAAAAGGAAAAAGGGAAAAAAAAAATCCCAAGTCTCACTTTCTGAAATATGTATATGTATACACACCTTCTTGTTTGATGAGTTTTTTCTTGAACCCAGATCTCTCTCTCCCAATTCACGAAAGACTCCCCCCTTGAACCAAGTCGAAGATTATGACAAGACCCTCCCCCTTCTTTTATCAAAAACCAAGAATGATTACCAAAAGGCACAAGGCAAAGGTTTCTATATAGGTTGACAGTTCAAGAAGAATTCTTCATTCCAAGAATTGAGCTTTAACAGAGAAGGGACTTGTATAATTAATGCCAGCCCAGAAATTATTGCAGCTATACAGTAGCAAAATCCCTGTAGCCACAAAACTAAATGCCCTTCTTTAGCGGCCGAAGGCGGCGAGATTGACCTCAAAAGCAGCAAACTTCCAGCTGAGTAAGAACAGTATTTTTGCAGGGGATAGAGAGAGCTCTCATTACAGACGAGCTGGTGAGTAAGAAAAGGAAAAAGAGGACTTTCTGCCACTATTAAAGCAGCACATATATATAAACTGGTAGTGTGTCAGAGTGTGTGAATTAACTAAAGAATATTTTTTTTTCTTTTTTTCTGTGTGTGAATTTTTTTTTCTTCTTTTTCTTTTTCTCTTCTTCACTGTATTCCACTAATGATTCGATTCTTGGTCTTCGTTTGGTAGAGAGAGTGAGAATCGAGAGATTTCGGTTCGTGCTACTCCGTTGATGGGCTCGCCTCCTTTTATAGGTCCTTCCAATCCTCTATTATATATTTTTTTATTTTAATTTTACATATTTATATCAAATATATTTAATTCTCTATTATAGTAAATTTTCTATTACATTATTTATCACATTTTCTATCTCATCTCTTGTTTTAGTTTTATATATTTATATCAAGTGTGACTAATTTTTAATTAATTATTTTATAAAAAAATATTTAATACATATATCGTATATTAATGAAATAAAATAAAAAATAAAAAATAAAATAATTGAAATATAAATTTTAAATTATTTTATAGGTTCCTGGCTATGTAAAGTTTCATGTTTCTATGTCTATTGATCCCAAGATTTAAATTCCTCTTTTTGCTCTTCATCATGTGGGATACTAACAATCATTTTTAATTGTTGTTCTCCTCTCAATTATAAGTTCTTACGTGTTACTTATCTGTCCACCACTGAAAAACATCATTTCTTGTTCGATTTGCATGTGTTAAGCATGCTGCCATTATTCATCTTAAGCCAAGATCGAACTCTCCATGAAATTCATAGTCACATTACTTATAGTTTCCTTGTTCGTAAACAAAGCAAATTCAGAATTATTTTTCATTCAAAGACATAACTTATATCCATGCATTTCATATTCGTCCAGAGTTCGCCCCAAAAGAAAAAAAAAATTGCTCATGTATTTAATGAGATGGAGGGTTAATTAAAATAAATAAATAGATATTGCAAAGATTTTGTAGGTTGTATAAATATGTCTTCTTACTATATTTATAGTATAGGTTCATTGAAATGACTATTATTGTGAGTTTTAACTTCATTTAAATAAGATTCTTTTTTAATTAAATTAATATAGAATATAATTTTTTTTTCATTTTTTATTGAAAGAATGCATTTCTTTAAACAATTTTTTTTTTCTTCAATAGCTGGCTTTCAACAAATTAGTGAATTACTCAAAAGTGGAAAACGATTTTGCTTTCCTCTTTTCATTTTTGAAAAAATCTGACTTTCTTTGAGATGCACAACAATAACATAGTAAAGTTAATATATTTATCATTTAATTAAATTAAACTTAGTTAAACTATAGAATCTCCTCTCCACTCCATGCCCCTCGACACAATTCTAAAATTTGTAGAATATTTTTTTTAAAAAAACAAAGAACAAAACAAATATCATATCAAAAATTGAGTAAAAAGAGAAATTTTAAAAGTCATGAATGGTCAATTTTCATTTAATTTTTCTAATATGCATGCCTTAATTATGATTGAATTTGGCAAATGATTATCAAGTTACTTGAGTTGTCATAAATGCAGGGAGGCAATAGTGTCAAGGGGAAAATAAAATTATATATATAAAAAATAAAAAATAAAAAAAAGAGAAAGGCCCTTGATGTCGTTTATTGCAATCCTCGTCATTTTGTAATTTTCTTGCCGTTGGGAAAATTATTTCACTTTTTTTGCCAGCTTGAAAGAGTCTTGTTAGATTTACAAGTACTTTAAAAATTATGAGTGAAATCCCAACACTAAACAATGCATCATCATTGCATGCACACTCAAACCACTTCATTCGAGCATGAAGAAAACATCATAGAACATTGTCTATACATGCAAGATACAAATGCATTGGTTTCATAATTGAATTGTAGTAATAATATAAAATATTTAGATTGAAAAAATTCTTGATTTGTATTAAGATAAGTTAATTTTAAATTCGATAAATTATTATTTTTAATTGAATTATCTGAAATGATCTTTATCGGCTCTTCAACTCAGAGTTTCAAACCAATCAACTCAAATCGATCAATTCGAACACTTCTCCACTAATATTTTAGTTTAATTAAATATTTACATCGTAATTGTATATTGAAAATTTGTATTTTAATAATAATTTTGATAACTCTTAATTTTCAAATTTTTCCTAACGTTTCAATTTGAAATATTACAGCTACTTTTTTCATGGGCATAGTAAAAGTAAAGGGTGCAAGAAAAAAAAATGAAAAAAATGAAAATGAATAAAAGCTACAAAGTGCAAACGTGAAAGAATGGAATTATCACTTGTAGGGCTTCAAGCCAAGCCAGCATATATTTATACACTTTCAGGCCCATTATTTCACTTTTAAGGAAATATTTTAACATGTTTAGCTTACCCAGCCAGCCGATCAACTGTCAGCCGCAGCTCCGTTAAAAGTTTCCTTAGTTGGAAACGGCTGAAGCCGTAAAATGCGTTTTGAGCCGCAACACGTTCACGCCCCAAAAGGCTGTAATCTGAATACAAAAAACACGCGCACAATCAAACTCCCAGCCGGGCCAATCCCGCCACTTCACCGTCGGCTCACAATATACAAACAATTTTTTTGGCTGCTTTTCCTTTTTTCGTTAGACGGCTCCATATGGCCCACGACGGCGTCAGGTCCCACCCCGTTGAACGCCTGCCGCTGGCCGAGGTTTGAATTTAACCCATTTTTTTTCTCCATTTTTATTAATAAATGAAATTTTAAACGTTTTTCCAAGAAATATATTATGACGTCACATATATGAGGGCAATGAGAGTTGGTGACGCCACCGGCAAGCTATGGTGGGGATTGTGGCGGCTGGCGCCGCCGCCACATTCTGGGCATGGTGTGGCACGAGTGGGTTGCATATCGGATTTTGGTACTGAAAAAAAAAAGAAGTCTTGTTAAAGGGAAAAATGTGCTAAATATAATCCTTACAAAACGCCCACGTTGCCCCCGTTCAAACGGGATCTGTCGGCCGGAATGGCCCGCATCAGCGGCCCAACAGTCCCCCACTTCTCATTTCATCTATTATTAATTTTTTTTTTTAGCTTGTAATTCAAGCGATATTAATCTTTTCTGATATATGAAAATTCTCATATTCAATCCGAACGAGTGTCATTATTTTTTAAAAAATTATTTTTAATATTTTATTAGTGATGTTAAATTTTACTGTCGAATTAGTTATTATTTTTCACATACATATATGATGGGAAACTTTATATGTATAAAAGTTATTATTTTTCACATACATATATGATGGGAAACTTTATATGTATAAAAGTACACTTCAAACATCATAAAATGATGACTAATTTATAAATTACCTTAAAATTTTAAATTTTTTTGATACAAAATCAAATTTTTGTGTTATGAAAAATATCAATCAAGTTTAAGGATTAAAAGTCGTGTAAATGAGAGTAGGAGAAAATAAAGTGTGAAAATGAAGAAAATGTGTAAGAGTATGCCTAAAATAATATTTTAAAAATGAAAATATCTATAAAAATAATGAAAAAATCGATAACTCTCTATTTTCATTTTCAGCAGAAAATAAAAATGGACCCAAAAAATAAAACTAAACCGACTGTTACATTATGATAACTTAGGGTATTCTTGTTTAGGCGGCATACAAAATCTATATTTTATTAAGAGAAAAAAGTATTAAATCTAATTTAGTTTTAAATAACATTAGATATCATTAAAAACTAAAGAGACAAAATGATTAATTATTTAAAAAAGAAATTCCCTCATTTTGGGGCAAAAAGGGTTGAGGCTTAGCTTTTTGTATTTATTTTGGCCCTATTTATTGATAGTGAGAGCACTAAAATGCACTAAAATGAGGTGTAAACCATATAAAAAAGAAGTCGTTTAGATTTCGTCAGCCCACAAGAAAGATATTTTTCCTTTTTATGGGATATATTTGAATGGGATTAGTGGGAGTAGTAATGATTAAGGAAGTGGAATTCCGGGCACGAGAGGGGATCAAACTTCGGAATTGTGTTTCCTTAGTTGCTCCTCTAATGGGGTGGGTCCCCCCCAATTACCTCTCAAAATCTTCACCCTCACTTCATATTCAACCAACATATGGGCTTCCCATGCTTGCCATTCACCATCAATTGTAATTATCGTTATTTTGATTTTGGTATGAAATCGTGTTGCTTGTTAGGCGATTCATCTTGGGCACAATTAGTGCGCTTTTAGTTGTGTTAAGAGGATTTGAAATGATTTAAGTAATCACTATCATGTTGCAGTTCAGACTCTTTATTGTATTTCGCGTTTCATCTTCTATTTTACTTAATGAATATATAGCATATGTATTAATTTTTTATAAAAATAATTGATTGAAAATTAAATATACTTAGCATATATAAATAAAGTTGAAATAGGAGATGAAACAGATGATGAAATAGAAAATCTAAAGTGCTTCATCTATGAGTCCAGTTCGAATCAAATCGACTCCTTTTAAGAGTTTAAGTAAATCATATGAAACTCAAGCTTAGGTTCAATGAACCTCATTTTTAAAGTTCAACGAATCCCATTTCAAAATTCGAGCTCACTGTAGAGTAAAGAGCTTGAGCTCCATTCATTCATTTCAGTTCGAGCACAAGTTCGGGGAACCTCATTTTAAGAGCTCGAGCTCCTATATTCAACTCATCTATTCATTTTAATTTGAGCTTGAGTTTGAATTTAAATGGGCGTATTTAAGTTTGGGGGTTCAAAATTTAATCAAGTGCAATATTAAACATTAGCTCAATTTTATCATTATTATTATTTTTAAATACATTATAATTTTATTTACATATTTAAAGCATAAAAAACATCAAAAGTTGTTCTTTTTCTTAAAAAAATAAAAAATAAAAAAATAGAGGAGTTCACGAAGTCGAATTGAACACGTGTATAAAAGCTACTTAAAATATTGTTCGATTCTAACGCAACATTTCTTTTATTTTTAGGCCAAATTGAGTTAGAGAATAAATTGAAGTGTCATTTGATGACAACTTAACATACTACTCTTATCTTAAATGGGACCAATTTTGGTTCTCAATGAGCCAAACCAAAATAAAAGCATTACCTTTGGGTGCTATATGTGCTTATGATTTGGAAAAACTACAGCTTTCATAAAATTGACAAGAGCAACCTTAGACTTAACAAGTGCAACTACAGGCAAAAGTATTAGATGCTTATTCCATATCATATTTTGCTTATACAATGTGTATTTTTTTAAGGGAATTATCATTTTGTTAGACTTCTCTCATTTCTAAGTTTTTGTGAATATCTTAAATTATAAAAAAATTAGTAATTTAAATAGTGCAAAATTTAAGTTGCGGATGATGCACTATATTTCTTTTAAAACTTTCATCAATAGTAATAATTAAATTAATCGTTAAATATTAACAATATAAATAGTTGGATTAGTTCATCGTTTCATTTCAATATCAAATGATGTTCCATCAATTCGTAACAATGGGAGACTTCATTTTGAAATCACGTCGTGTCTCAGCAAGTGAAAGATAAAAATAACTTATAAATTATTTTAAAATTTTCAATTCTTCTGATATGATATAAGATTAAGTATCGTTATAACTCAAACTGAATTCTCTAGTCTATCTAGCTCCTTGGGCAGTCTATGGGTGGCACTTACTTGATGTGTTGTTGGTCACTCATAAGTCAATAAGGAAGTTGGCAACTTACAACTTCATATGACTAAGATTTCATGGTAGGTGACCAATGGCCAATAATGCAGCCACTACCATAATTGAAGCATCCAGAGTAGTACAGACAACCCTTCTTACATGCTCAAATACTACAAACTTGGAAAAAAAACTTGGCTTGATTCATTACATTACAAGAAATTAAATCACCAATTATAATTAATTTGTGCTGATGTTAAAAGTTTATACTCTTAACCACGAAATTGATTATAGTTGAATTCAAAACAAATGCTCTCGTAATTAACTGTCACTATGATCAATTTTATAAATGATAACACATAGCTAATCTGTTGCACTTGCAACGGATATGGCTACAAATTAATATCAAATATTTTTTTATTAATTATTATTTTGAAAAATTAAATTATTTAAGAAATAAATATAATTATAATTTGTAGTCATAACTATGAAATTAACTTACAGTAATTTTTTCGTAGCGGATGTCTGAATTTTTTAAACGTGTTATATTTAACTCATGACAAATAAAATTAATCATTTATTATCATTTGAAAAAATAACTAAAATATTACCCAAAAACATAAATAAAATTAAAACCTCAAGCTTAGGGGAAATCTAGCGAGGGATACCCTCTATGATATTTCTATTTTTATTTGACCTTAATAGTATGATTAGCAAGCTAATGCAATCATCAAAATCAATGATTATCCACCCAAGAGTTGGTGGCTCCTATACAAAGTGCTTTTCATGGGGGCTGCTTTTTTGCATCAACGTGCACAGTTTTAATTAAGGAATCTTTTACAAATATATAAATAAATATTGAATTAAATAAGTACCTAAGTTGGACTAAGATATAATTGGGAGACGGAAAATGCCTTTTGGAGTCTGTGTGAGTGCACCCAATATGTTTGCCTATGCCTATCTTTCACTCTTTAATAGGTATCCATTTCTCAGAC
>JACGDI010005688.1:61821-84699 GCA_014898725.1 Jacaranda copaia
AAATAATTATTTCTCAAAAAATATTTCGATATGGGTCGAGCCAGAATGTTTGAATATTAATATAACTTAAATATTTGTGTCTTTTTTTATGGGTCGGATCAAACCCAACATATAGCCCATAATTTCAACCAACATGATATGACAATACTACATCAGTCGAATAATATAAATATCACTGAATTACATAATTTATTTATTTATTTTTTTTCATTGTTACTTTATCATACTTTAAGTCCAATCTTTCATTCAACTACCGACTCAAGTATCGAAGGAATTTTGTCGGGTCATACGAATAAATCCTAATTATATATTATGTTTTAAATTCTAAATCCCGTCTTTAAATCTATTGAGAGTATTAATCTATTTGATAATTCGATAAATATAAATAAATTGAATCTCGATCCACAAGTTGGAGTCACCCCCAATCAAATTTGTTAGTAAATTCTTTTTAATTTTTTGTTGAATAAGTGTCATGTTAAGTGAAAATGATGTGAAATTATATAAAATCACCTTCTTCTTTTTTCAAATGCATTGATAACAACCCTTATATGTCTTATACAATTATTCGTACGATCCAACCACCGCTAGCATCCGATGTCTATTAATCATTGAAAAGTTTCTTTCTTTTTTTGTTCTGTTACATCAATTACTAAACTATAGATTATAATTTCTATTTTTTTTCAAAAAAATATTTTCTACTTGGAAAATAATACTCTACGTACAAAAAAAAAATACTGTTCAATTTTAGTAGACACGAAAATCGTGAATGAGAATCAGAACAAACCCAGCCAACTTTTAGGGGAAAAAAAAATTAATTTTGTTTTTTGAATTTTGGATTTTAGCAAAGAATATTACAGTTCGATTATTGATGACAACTGACTGATCGGATAAAGCGAATTCGGATAAGTGACGAAATGGATTTGGACCCCCCGCAGATGAAATGGACTTTCCAAGAGGGGTCCGAATATTATTTGTACCAAACTGTCAAGTCGCGGACCCTACCCGGTAGGAGCCATTACATCAAGCCATAAATTGCTATATACGAAGTTGGTGCCACTAATTTTTCAGTGTAGGCATAAACCTTTCATACTTTGATGGGGAAATTCCGACTTTGATTGCCATCTTTAATATTATTCCCTATTGTTGATTGAATTGAATTTGGGTTTTGATGCTCTATTTAGATAAAGTCTAGGATTTATTTAGCAGTTGAGAGTTTATTTGATTTCATTACTAGTAAAAAATTCAATTTCATTAAATAATTTCGTGTTGTGAGGTATTATAAGTATTTTGTTTTTACAATTTTAAATTTTTTATTTTGCTGACGTGGAACAAAATTTAGTATCATCAAAAATTTTCAATTGAGGGATTTGAGAATAGACATATAGTCATTAGATCCTATAAATGATGTCATTTGATGATGTTCAAATTCATTGTCAAATATGAGTTTAGTTATATACAGTGCGTTTGCTTCCAGTGATTAGTTAATAGCATAGATTGTATTGGTGGATGATACTAAGTGAGATTATCTAATCGCAACCCAAAGGCCTTTACTTGAATAGTGCTCGATACATTGAATAGAGCCAAGCTAGAAATTATATGCGCGCCAACCCGCAGTCCTTATTGTGCATATCAAACGTGTTACTAAGTGATATTAGCCCATAGTGTAGGGGCTAATGATTGGAATCAAACGCACTTGTAATGTATTATCATGTCGAAATATATGATGAAAAGTTTTGTTCATATAGAATGACATCTCAATGGATCCTAAATTTATCGTTAGATATAAAAAAAATTCAATTTTGCGACGTATAACATTATCAATATACGTAGTAATAAATTTTATTCTTATATAAAGGGTCTCGATAAAACAAGGAAATTTTTAATTACATCAAAATATTATTTTTTTAAATATGAAACAAAATTTGACATCATAAAATTCACCACTAAATATGTGGGTTGAATCAATATAAAATAGCATCCTAAATATCATCGAATTATTTTGATTCTTGGACTTAAGTCAACTAAGACAACCTTCAATACCATATATAAATTGAGAAATTGTGATTGAATCTCAAGCACTTGCTATATTCGGTTATTACATCTGATCATAATGGTCAATTTAAATTATAAATCTTGATTTCGTCAAATAAATAATTAGTTAACAATGTTTAGACCTTGCAACCTAGTAATTATGACATGAATTTCACATGAGACAGCTAACTTCACATTATTAAGGAGATTTATTAATTATTAATCTTTGCTGGTAAGAAAACTAAGCATTATAATTTAATAAACAAAATCTCAATCAAAGATATGATTAGATGATTTTCGTGTAGTGAACTAACGTTGGCACGTTAACAAATCACCTTGCTTACAAAAGAATTCCCACTTATTAAACTAATATATTCAAATTTTAAAATGATTTTCCAGATTGTACACATCTAACGTTGACAGCTTGAAATAGTTATATATAATTATTACCTATTTGAATAAATATGTTGGAGAAAATTGCACAAGAAAAGAAGTTTTCATTTAGAATAAATAAATAAATATATATATATATATATATATGCGAATTTTACAATACTTTCAAAGTGTTTTTTTACTGAAATGATTAAATACATTACTATGTCAGATGTTAATTAACTATTAAATTTTCAAAAAATCAAATTAGTCATTGAATCAAAAAAAATATTTGTTTATAAATTATTGATTCAATTGTTGGTTGAGCTTTTTACATATCGGTAGAATTTTTATGCTCAAAATTCTAATTCAAGTACTCATTTATTTGGGCGATAATGGAATCGTAACATATATAATATGTATTTTTAAATTTTGTTTACTATTCAAAAATTAATAATAATAATAAAGAACCGTCTAGTGGCTCATAACCCAGTGGCATCAGTCTCCACTATTATATGGGGATCTAGTATTCGACTCGAATGGGCATCCATTGTGCATGGTACGTGCATTTGATTATATAGTTTGTATTTTAATTTATTTGATTTGAAAATAAAATAATATTAACTTATTGAAAGAATAAATTTTGTCATTTATAACATTCTTTCAAAATAAAATAAAATAAAGAGCCAAAATTATTGAATTCAACCTTTACAGCGACCATCAAATGAAACTTCTATTTTGGGACTTGCTCTTTTTTTTTTTTTTAAAGCTTGGACTTTAGGTAAAAATCAAATGAATTTCAATTAATATTGTAAAAATTAAAGGGAAAAAGTAAAGAAATCGCTTCAATTTCAAGAAATCATGAGTGGGTCTAACAAGTCAAATGGTTCAACCACCGTTTGAATGATTTTTTTTTCCAAAGTAAGAAATTTTTTTAAAATAATTAATTTTTACTCAAAATCAAATCGAACAACAAAATAATCAGTTATCCAATTATCTATCGTTCTTTAATTAACTGCTAATAACATACTCATATTTATTAATTACAGGAATCAATTATGAATAATCAACTATCTTAAAAGTGAATTAATACTTATTCATTTGGAAAAATTTGAAACTAATATATTCAAATTTTATTTTTAACATTCGAACTAAATTTTATTAATACGTTAAAACATTTAAATAATAACGATCAATTTAGAATTAAAATTATTCAATTGTTTAATGAGATAGAAATAATTATTGCAAATAAAGCAAATGGATGTGAGATTCAATACGATGATTCAAGGTTTGTTGGTCTTCAATTGGAAGGAAACTTTAAAAAGTGGCCACAATTATCCCTATCTTGTCTTGATTTCTCAGTTTAAACATTCATCATAATGGCATCAGCATGACCACAGCCAAACAAAAAATAAAAAATAAAAAGAAATTCTACTTTTCTATTAATGATAAATTGAATATATTCTTTAAGTAGTATAATGATTTTCAAAAATGGCAAAAAGATAAAGAAAAAAAGAATCTTTCCATTTTTTACTATTCAAAATCTGAAAATATATTTGTTTTAACATCTCTTTACTTGAGATACTATTAACATCCATTAAATTTAAAATAAAGTATAAATAAAATACCCCAATAACATATATTAAAACAAATTAAATTAATTTTCAACTCTATGTCTATATATCTTACTTTTCATTTGCACATAATTCATCCAAATATATTCTCTTTTCTACATAAAAATCAATTAACATTTTTTCTAACTTCAAAAATACTGAAATTAAAAATAATTTATGAAAATATATGGAAACAGTTTAGTAGTTTATAGTTCAGTTGCATCAGTCTTCCTTATCATGTGGAAGGTCTCGTAGTTGAACTCGAGTGAGTTCTTTTGTGTACATTATGTGTGCATTTAATTGTGGAATTTGTACTTTCATTTAATTAATTTAATAATTAAATTTTATTGACTTATTATACGAAAAATCTTCTTAATTTTAGAATTAAATTTTATTAATTATTTATAATATTTTTTTAAAAATATAATAATTGAATTCTATTAATTATTTATAATGTTTTTTGAAAAAAAATATATATGAAAGAGGCCGTTGAGTGGAACGAAAAGCAAAAGGTGAAAATTGTGGGCTTTCACATCCTGAAAAGACAAATAAGCCGCAACAATTAGAATTGGAATAAGATGATCAAAATACAATGGTTTGGATAAGTGATGATCATATTAATATTAAAAAGAAAATAAAAACGGCAAAGTGCTAAGCTTCTTCCCCTTTAATACTCTACTTTTTTCTTCTTTTGGATACACTTTAGAATCTTATCAATTGATTGTCAGATGGGAAGAAATCCAAGAAATTAGAGCTTTATTGATTAGTATAATTAGGAAATATTATACCATTAGATTTTCAATACACCATTGGGATATTTAATTACGTTATTTCACAATTAAATTCGTAAAAAATTTGATTATATTATGAATTTTATTACTCAAATATACTGAAAATAATCTTGTCTATTTCCTTATTAGATACGTCTCATTCTTTACTCATGAGGGTTCTTCTATTATTCTTTATTTTATTTATTATGAATAATCGCCTAAATTAATTTTCTCTTAATATATATGTTTTTTTTATGGCGGCAACTCTTCTATTATTTCCTATTACTCATTATAATCATGTAAGTTGATTTCCTTTTTCGTTGTTTTTTTTATGATGAAAGCTATTTTATTATTCTGGGTCTTATTTGTTTTGCGTAACTTTCGCTGTCGAGAGAGAGAGAGAGGGGTATTAATCAACACCTAATTTTCATTTGGGACGTAAAGAAATTGAATTATAATAGTTTCTAGTCTTAGGTTAATAATTTAAGGGGGTGGGTGTCAATATTGGGGTGTTTGGTTAGACGACTTGTCTAGTCTTCAAATCAATCAAATGGTATCAATTTGATGTTGGACTATATTGAAATAATTGTAGCAAAATAGACCACTTATACTCATCAAAATCTTGGAGTATCAAGCATCAATCAACATTATGATTTATATGGTCAATCTTCTTTAGAAAAAAGATGGATTGAGGTGAATATAGATCACTGTTCTACTGATTTTGAATTCTCCTTACTGTTTGGGATTGTTCCCATATTGCAACCCCTTTGAATCTAGTGCATAAAGAAGACAAGCTTGATCACTATTAATTGTCACACTTAAGAGACTTTATGCCTTCACTTTTTTTTTTTTTAATCAAAGCCTAATAAGAAGTTTGTTTATTTATTCATTTATTATTCTTTTGTAGTAAAAACGACTAACAATCAATATTTATTTATTATGCAGTAGTAAATTTATTGGGCACGATAAAATTTACTAATCAAGTGTACTAAGTAAACATATAAGTATTTACGTAATGTTTGGTTTTATTTTGAACATTTTGTAGAAAATATTTTGAGGAATGGATTGAGGAGATGCAATATACGTTTGATTTTATTTTTTAAATTTGATGGAGATCGTTTTGAAATAGAATTTTATATTATTAAGATTGTACGGTTCTTAATTAAGTTTTGGGAATGATTTTTACTCATATTTAATACATAAATTTTTTAACATTCTCTCGTTGATACTAGAATTTTACCCACATGACTTTTGAAAACTTTAGTTAATTTTAAGCTAAATAAATTATATCCCTACAAAACGTATACATAAAATTACTCAAATAAATGGGATGTGAGCATATCCATTATTAAGTAAGAAATTGAAGTTAAAGGATGACAAAAATGTTCTTTTTCTCCCCATAACTCATATTTTATCATCATGGATAATGAATTTTATTCATATATTAATGTTAATTAAGATTAATTAATGTTTTATCCTTTTTGTCAATAAGTCTTGTTCACCTTTCTATATGGTTAACTACCAAAAATACTTGTTTATCAATTTTAATTCCTTTTTTTTTTAAAAAAAAAAGGAAAGAAAATAATGAAGAGAAGTAAAGGTAATGTTTGGATATGAATTATGCATTTTGAATTTTATGTTTTGGAAGAATTAGTTTTGGGAGTGGGGCTAGACAATGTAAAATTTGTATTGAGAAATGTGATGCATGCTTGTTTATATTTTAGGAATAGTAAAAAAATATTTTGGAAAATTTTAGTATATTTGTTTGTTTTGAAAGGAGATAATTTTTACTGTAACAATTAAATTAATACTTTTTTGTTGGGTTTTTGGAGTGAAAATAAAATTGAATAATGTTTTTTATTATAAAAATAATAATGAAATATATAATATGTGTATGTGATGATTGGAAATGATTTTTTAATTAAAATAATAATAATAAAATATATTATGATATGTATATATATGTATATGAAATTTTTGGTAACAAATTAATTAATTTAAAAGGGTATTTTGAGATTAATAGTGATTGTTCTTGACAAAATGTAACCAAGCATGGCCAAAGCTTCTTTTTTGTTTTGGTAAATACCAATAGTGTACAAAGCTTACTGTTTGGTTTTATTTTTCATTTTTAATTTTTATTTTCATCATTTTTAAAATAGTGAGAATTAGTTATATGATGTGATGTGGAAATAAAAATATATTTGGATGAAATATTTGAAAATGTAATGATTATATTGGTTTTAATAAGTTGTAGGTGGAAAAATATATAAATAATAGAATAAAGAGAGAAGATATATAGGTTATGAGAATAAATATATATATTATTGAAAAATATATTTTGAAAATAAAAATAAAAATTATGTTGGGTGAACATTTTTAAAAAGTGATAATTTTTATTTATGAAATAATAAAAAATGAAAAAAGTGGATTTGAAAATAAAACCAAACACCCCCTTAATAATTCTAAACAGTGAATTAATTAATGCCGCCATGGACGCCGCTTCCAATGTTCCAAAAACCACCGCCGGCTCCGGCGCCGGCGCCACCGATTGTGTCGTATTTCACCTATCCGAAGCAACCCAATTTCTTATGCAAATTTAATCTTACGAGATAACCTCTCCAGTTAATTTCTACCTTAAATTTATTACAATTACGTATTATACAATCACTTTGACTTTTTTCACTTGTCTCCCATCCGGTGATCGGAACCTGCTGCTGTTCCTGGATGTCATCGTGTTTCCAATTTCTTGATTTGCTGGCACCTGCCAGAATATATAATAAATAATTCTTTAATTTTGCATGGAATTATTTATTATAAATGATAAACTTATTTCATAAAAAATGATAAAATATAGTTATATATATGCCCTTTCATCAAGAACTCAAACTGAAATTCATAGAAAAAATGGACGTATTAAAATAAGTGAAAAATTATCTAATGGCTTGTAATCCAGTGATATCAATCTTCACTATTATATAGGAGATCTTGTATTCGATTCGAAATAAGCACATTGTACATCTTATGTGCATTGTATGTAGTTTATACTTTGATTCATTTGATTTAATAATAGAATGATATTGATTTATTAAAAGGATAAAAATTAATTATTTATAATGCTCTCTTTCAAAAAAATAATTGAAAAATTAAATTAGTTATGCTTCAGTGTGGTAGGAGCTTTAATATTTCAGTATCAAAAAATTAAGTACTCTTTACAAAAATATTGCTACGAATTGAATTTCGTAGCTACAGCTCCAAATAATAGTTATAAATTTCCGAAACAAATATACTTTTTTTAAAATAACAAGCAATAAAAATTATTGGCTACAAATTTGTTATAGCGAAAGTTAGTTACGACAGTATCTACTTCTCATTCGATTAGATCAATTTCGTACTTTAAACTATAAACTTTTAACATTAACTACAAATTCATTATAGCTAACACCCTAACTGTTTGTAATATTTATTTTTTTCTGTTCAATATTTACCATTGAGAATTTTCTAACTATGTACAAATCCTTGCATGGTGACCCAATGAAAAATATACCAAGAAATGAGTTAGACATTATTGATGCATATTCAATAAATTCAGTAGGAAGCCATCCCTATCTCATGAAAAATCATGTCTGCAAATATATTAAAAACTGTTCCCACTCTATCCAAATATTTTAATTAATTGCCAATAGAGAAATTAACTTAAATTATGTATATATGATTAAGTATTTTAACTTAAATTATGTATGAATTGTAAAAATTGTAAAGTATTTTAAATAAATAACCAATTGCGATGGTATAACGATTTTGGACCAAGCATATTTATGTGGACCAATTGTTCGAGTGGGCCGAGGACGGGGCGCTAACGTCCTCTTGCATGCTAGCTAGACTTCCAACGTTTGTCTCTTCATTTTATGATCAAGAATTAGGGTTTCACATACCATCTTCAAAACTTTTATAAGGTTCAACGTGAGTATGGGATTTTTATTTTTATTTTTCCTCCCTATCTTGGACAAATTTATTCAAGAGTTGGGATTGAGTTTGGATAATCGAACTTGAATATAAAAGTGCAAACATATTTAGCGTTATTGGGATATTTCAATAAAAATCTTCTAACACTGAAATTAATAAAATATCCGAATTGAAAATATAGAAAATACGTGAAGGCTAGATTATAAATGTAAGTAGAAATAAGTTTAAAAAGAATAAATGTAGATTGTGATGGAAAATAATATTTATAGCGATGTCATTTGCAATTTCCCCAGCTAACATGGATGTATTTGGGCTATTATGTATTTTTTCATCCCACAGTTATTTATAATTAAGAGAGTGTTTGGCTAAATTTATTTTAAATATCTTAAAAGTTCTAGCATCTTATAAGATGTTTTTGGAACTTATAAGATTTTAAATTTTATTTTTAAAATAAGTTGTTGAAGTGTTTGGATTAAATAAAATCTTGGGGCTTATAAAATGTTAATAATAACAATTTTGTAATTAAAATAGTTAAAAATTAAGGAACTTGTTAAGATATTTAAAATAAGTTAGGGTCTCCTAACTTCTTCTAAAAGAGTTTATAAGCTCTTAACATATTATTTTAAAATCTTATAAGCTTTTTTTTCAAAAAAATTACCAAACACTTTTTATCAATTTATAAACTTTTAAACATCTTATAAGATGTTTTGAGAAATTTATAAGCTCACCCAAACACCCTCTAAGTCTGAATTGGGTTGAATGCCCACATTAAAAGAATACTGAACTTCATGCCAGTAAAAATTTGTTATTTTTTTAAATTTATTTGATAATATCATTATATGTATATATATGGGCAAATAAATTATGAATCATGGTATGAAAATATCTATGATCTAATAATTATAATTAGATTCGATAATTCCAATATAATCCCTATATATGTTGAAAGATGCTCGAGAATAGTGTCGCTATTCCCTACTAGAGAACTCAATGCCATTGATTTCTTTGTTCCCATGATGCTTGCGTCGACGAGTCATACGTTTGACAAGATACCAAGGTTAGATTGTATATATAAATTGTCGAACTTTTTTTTTTCTTTTTTATAACAAAATCTATGTTAGAACTTGTTTTTTTTCCTTTGCATAGAAGCAAAATCTCTCGAAAAAACAAATTATTAAGGATTATATGCCAAGCAACTTGGGGAGTGACTTTTAAGTATTGTTTTCGTTCATTTACATAATAATCAAAGTTTAACTTCACTATTACATATTCAAATCTTAATTGTATTCTGCATTGCACATCGGTGCGATAAAATTTCTACTATACATATATTAACGAAGTAAAATATTTTATTTGATTTTATTTTGATAAATCACACGTCAATATTATTATTTCTTAACTTAAACTTAATTATTTTTTATGAACTATTTTGACAAAGAAAATGAAGGTGCAACGTACCAAAATAATAAAAATATAAAGAATCTTTTTTAGATGAAGAAATACATTTAGATACATGCATGTCAGGTGCCCCACTCTATGAATACAATGGCATGTGAATCGTGTTTGGGATTAGCGATTTTTCATAAATGAGAATTAATTAGAGAGTTAGATATATTGTTAAGAAATGAACTTTGGAACTAATTCAATCTTAAAAACTAACTCAAAAAATGATAATTGCCCAATATCATATATAGAGACAACTACTTATTTATCTCATCGATGTGGGATACTAACATGTCCTCAAGCACGCCCAGAAATAAATATCTGGAGCATGAAATAATATAAAATTGATGGTCCAATTAGATTGAATAACCCAACATCAAGAATAAGTAATTCTGATACCATGTTAAAGAATGGACATTGAACCTAATTTAACTCCAGAAATTAGATCAAGATATGAGAATTGCCGAATACCATATATAGAGACCATTACTTATTTATTTCGTCGATATGGGGCACAAACATATATATATATATATACTTATTTATTTCATCGATGTGGGGCACAAACATATATATATATAAAACTTATTATTCATCCACTGATTAGGGCAAATAACATTATTACATATTCAATATTGATATTAATGTGAATCCTCAATGCACGCCGAAAAAGAGGCTGCCCATTGGCCAAATAAACATCAAAAATTAAAGAGTTGGAGGGAGAGGTACAATGTCGAAGGATATTCATATCTTTCAAGTGGAAACAAAAGGATTTCTAGTCAGATATTGTCCTGAGATTTTGATTTCGTCTATTGTTTCGTCCCATTGTTGTGTCTCCCCCACTTGCCTTTGTTATTAATGCCACAAATTAAATTTGGTTTTAATTAATTCATCATTTATGCTTTAACAATTAAGGTCTCAACTCTAATCAATAAATGGTTAAGCTGCTGTTCAATTTTATTTTATTTGATTTTTTTTTCACTTCTCTGCACTTTCAAAAATTGAAAAGTTTAATTATTTTTCTAGAAATGAAAGTGAGATAGTATAAAAATAATAATTATAATAAGAGGTACGTAGTGGGTATACGTCATGTCAAAACAACTTCGAGAAAAAGAAAAAGGTCTGCACCATAGTCATGAACGACTATATGTGCTTAGGTGTAAAGATAAAATTTTAGGTGGTTTATATTTTTTCTAAGTATATGTATATTTTAATTATTTTAAAATTATAATGAATACATTACATTAAATTGAATTTTAATTTGATTGATGTACAATAAGATAAATTTAAAAAAAATAAAACTAAAAAAAATAATATTTCAATAAGAATGTAAAAAATTGATGGTATTTTATTTTCAAATAGTGTCGAATAAATATAATAGCCACTTAAAAGTTGGGTTTTTTTTAAATAATTTTAAATTAATAGTTCATCTTATATCATATTATAACACAAATCTATATTTAATGAAATAAACAAATGAATTAATTCTTTTAAAATTTTGGACGGATTCAAAGTCGTGTCCAAATTAATGCATGTTTGATAGATGCGGTTAACCATAAATTGGACCACTTAACGACTAACCTTGTGAGTGATTAATTTAATGCTACATAATAAAAGCGACAACAAACTTTTGAGAAACATTTTTAATGTACGGAATCATCATTAAGACAAATGCTTGTGTTATAAATTAATGATGAACTAGTTACTAAAATGTATTATTTTATTATTTAGTTACTATCACTCTGTGTAATAAGCTATTAATTTTATAATTTTTTTTTCCTTTGTTTTTTTTAATAAAGGAATTGATTTCAGTCTAATTTGAGAACCTCCCACAATTTTGAATCCACCTTCGATCTAGGGTTACGATTGGTGCAATCGAAATTGCATCCACTTCCACTAAGGTCACAAGTCCGCACAATTGAATTTGATGAGCTGTTAATTTTATTGTTATCACAATGTAATCATATAATATAATTTTTTATATAATTAATGATCGGATTCCTTACACAACATAAATTTTTAAAATTTTCCTCTCATACATTAGAAATAAAAGCATGCAACTTTAAATTTTCCATTTCTTGATCTTTTAGTACAACTAAGAACTTTAACTTTGACATGTCGATAGACTTCCAATAATCAAGAATGCATGTGTAATAACATAAACATACACTCTCATTGGGTATTATATAAGCTGGTGGAATCTCCATAAATGGTGGCAAGGAATTGAAGTAGTGAATCCAGCTACATAGGCTCACTCAAATAAGAAAACACCCATATCTATTTCCATCAATCATTTCAATCTTTCAATTTCCTACCCCTTTCTCTATTTTCTCTCTAATTGAAAAAAATAAAAATTGTCCTTATAGTAATCCTCCTTAAATATGAGTGTAGAAATTTATTCGGGTGAATCATAACTATTATTGATTGAATTATTACATCATTACAATCTAATCAAAATATTAATTAAGTTAAAGTTCATTTATTATGAAAATGACTGATCCGTAAATTGCTATTGTAAGTGTGTTCAAACCCTATTCCCCTTCATTATTCAATGAGTTTAATGAGCCATAGATATGTAGTTAATCAATCAATATGATTGAAATTTTCTTTAAAATTGTATTTTACACAAAAGAAATAAAATAAAATAAATTTACTAGGATCGATCCCTTCCACCATTCCTCCAACAGATAAGGATGAATTAAGCCATGTCAATAGTAAGAGAAGGCGGTCAGTGCTCCTAAGATCATAGAAGAATTGCCGCAAAAAAAGAAGATTTGTTGCAATTTAGCTCCGTAAGAACTATAAATAGAAAGACGGAGCTTTATTTACGGCATTGAACACTAGATCACATGTAAATAACGAGTAATTCGAGGAGGTCTGGCTAATCTCAATTGTGAAAAAGAAAAAGAAAAAGGGAAAAATACATTATTATTCAAAAAGAGTTTATATATATATATATATTTGCCATCAAAAAATGATGGGCGTTGAGCATGGCATGGAGGGTGCAACATATGGTAGTTATTTGTCAGGGCCCACAGGATAAGCCATATGGGGCCCATCGATATTTGGATTCAATGCTCCCCAACCCCACGACTTAACTTCCCATCTCTCAGCCCAAAAGTGTGTTGTTTTTATTGCTTAGCTGTAAAGGACCAGCCCAGTCTCATTTCCATTGGGCCCATTTCAGTTCTTGTAATTAAATTATACCTAAACAAATCTATAATCCTGGCCCTGATAAGGTTTAGATTGAAAAATCCTAGGTTTAAAGAAATTTTCTATGTCTTAGAAACAAAATCTTGGAATCTTATTTTTTTTAAAATATATATTTTTAAAATATTTTTTTTTCTAAAAAGAGCATTACGAATGATGTATTTTTATATTTTCAACAAATTAATATTTTATTGATAAATTAAATAAATTAATTTATAAATTATACATAAAATATATAAGTGTATAAATGAACCCATTAATACGAGACCTTCCAAGAGTAGGGGAGACTGGTGCAGAAGACATATATATATATAAAATATGAAATTGACAAGCATTAATTGTGATAAGAGTGACCTGTGAGAAAAGGGCAACAGCTGGGTTGAGGCTTTAGATGATCACAGCACCAAGGACAGACATCCGGGGGAGGGGCCCCCGTGCATGTCACGTGCCATCCTTCCTTGGACAACAGACAGCTGCCCAACAAATCCTCTCCATCTCACATGATTACATTATTATATACTTCACCCTTTCGATGTTTTTGAAATAATTCCAAGTAGGAATTTCAGGAAAAAAAAATTAAAAAATTAAGGGCCTTTTGCTTTATTTTATATTTATTGAAAATTTAATTAATACTTTAGGTTGAGATAAAAAATTCAATAAAAAATAATTTCTGTAATAGCCATCATTAAATTGATCAAAATGACATTGTTATGTTCTTATAAATTTTTTTTTTTAATTTGAATTCAATTATCCAACCCACAATCATATACACACAATGTTTCATTTATCCTTATCTTCAAGCAATAGGAAGCCAATGTGTTTGCCAACCTATACTCAGTCTGTTCCCAATTTTTACCTAAGTTTATGTAACATAAATATTATTTATTAGAAATTGTACACGACTGATCAAATTAGTCGAACGACATTGACTTTGTACTTATATTTATATATATAAGATTGAGAGTTCAAATTCGATTAGTCATAAATGTGTAGGAGTATGGTGTGAATTATCTTAATACCATAGCTCAGTGTTCTAACATTGATTTGACATCTTTTCTCTTTCTCTTTTTACTTTTAAAAAAATAAAGATGCTTTTCGTTTTTAAATTGATAACCATCTATCTGTTGAGGGCAATATTGTAATTACATTAGTCATGATTCTTGATCATATAGGGTTAGAACAAAATGAAGTGGTGCAAAATTGATTAAGACTGAGTACCCTTCCAAAATTTCAACACGTCAAAACGAAAGCTGTCGTAATGGGCTACAGAGGGTAGAAGCCAATCACTTCAGATGGTCCTGTAGACATGTGAAACAGTAGGCATAAAAGGAGACCAGTGCCACAGCACTCCACTTAGTTCTTCTTCTTCTATTGTTACTTTGAAAGTAGAAACAAAAGTGGGGATTTCTCCATTGATGGACACTCATTTTTCTTGCTTCACTCATGTCCTACTTCGAATATTCTTTTTTATTTTTTTTCTTCTTTCTTTTTTTTTTTACTTATTGCAAAGTTTATTTTACTTTTCGATATATATAATATGTATTATATGATGAATTCATAGTCGAACATATAAAATTTGATTCAACGAAGTATCATTTCACCAGAATATGTGATGGAAATATTATTCTTATAAAATGACATCACAGTATAAGAGAAAATAATGAAAATAACTTATAAACTCAACTAAAGATATCAATTAGCTTAATATGATATAATTATATTTGTATTTTATACGATTTTATCTTGAATATTGTGGCTTAAAAATTGCATAAATGAAGAAAATCAATTCATCAAATATTTATATATATCTTGATATGATCAATCAATTGATCGCAAAGTGTCCTTTTCTTATTATTTATTTTTCCTTGGACTTGAATTTGTTTTATTCTTTCAGTTGTCATTTCAAATTGAAAAGCGATTTTTGAGGGTGGTATATTAGATTGTGGCAGACAAGGAGAAATGAGGAGCAAGGCTTTGATTTGAAATACTTGTGCATGAACAAGCGAATATTGGGGGCAATAGTCAACTGATTTTCCTTAGTGGATATTGGATACTCCCACTAAATTTCCACTTTGGAATTCTAGGAATCTTGATTAAAGGGAACCCACCCCACCCCACCCCCCAAAAAAATTGGAAAAAAAAGAAAGAAAAATAGGCACGAGGTTGTTTAACCTAAGTGCTTTAAATTAAAGGTGTAATCAAATTGAGTTTTGGCAAAATTTTTGAATTCGATCTTGAGTTCAGCTCGATTTAATTTGATAAGGCTCGAATTAGCAAATAAATTGTAAAAAATTGCAGGTTCGAGCTCGAGTTTGAGCTTAAATCCTAATTTAAAATTAAAAAAAATAGTAATATAATATATATTTATTAATGAAAAAAAATGTAATTATACACTGACTAGCGAGCCTTAAGCCTAAATACAAACAACTCAAAATTAGCTCCAATTAGAACTCGAGCTTGATTAAGCTCAACTCGAGCTCTGCTCACGAACCAGCTTGACTCTTTTGCACCCATACTTTCAATGGTGACACATGATGCCGTCTGAATTTAAGTTTGAGATTTATTTTTTTAAAAAAATAATAAAAATAACAGTAGATATAGTGGGTTTCTAATTTAAGAGGGCGTCTATTTAGATAATTTATTTTCTCAATTTTGTAATAAATGCTTGAGTTGATAAAAATATTTATAATGCTGGAGATTAGGCATTGCACTATAATTTATAAGAATGTATCTAAATATTTTGGATTGTTTTTATTGTAATATTGCTAATACGATTTCATGGTATTGATTGGTTCATCAGCCCCAAAAAAAAAATTGCTTCCCAATATACGCTTTCGCACTCCCTTCCTTCGTATATAAACATGGGCCCAAATGGGAGGTATGGGCCCAATTTGCTCTTTAAAAAAGCTTCTGTCATGTGACCAAATACTTGGGCTTAGGTTTAAGGAAAGTGGGCCGGGCCCATACACTTTTGGTGACTTGTTTGCCCATTTAAACCCAATCTTGTAGCCCACTTCACATATGGTTTAAAGCCCAAGAAATATTGAATATCCTAATGCTCGTTTGTTTCGAATAATGTGATTAGAAGTGATATATAAGCAAATAAATATATTTTAAGCCCATTAAAATATAATATTTTAATTTTATATTTGGTTAGTAAGATTAATATATAAATAAATTACTATTATATCTTTTATACTTTTTAATAAGTATTAATATATAAATAAATTACTATTATATCTTTTATACTTTTTAATAAGTTTTTTATAATTTCCTCACTCTTTCCCATTCTTAGGAACAATATTTAATTGAAAATAAGATAAAAAAATAGGCTCTATTTGATTTTTATAATTCTAATCACACTAAATCAAGCAGTTTCCCCTTAATCCATTTTTTAAAAGCCACAATAAATAATGTTGGGTTTAAAATTTATCAAGGGCTTTTTATCAATTGAAATAAATATTAAACAGAGGCTTGATTAGGTATGAAAATTTAACAAGATGAAGACCTGAGGGCTTGTTTGTTTTTATTTTTAAACTCCATTTTTCATATTTTTTATTATTTAAAAATTAAAACACACACTTTTTATATGTTTTCACCTAACATCGTTTTTATTTTCATTTTCAAAATATATTATCCAATAACCTATATATCTTCTCTTTTTATTATTATTGAAAAATAGTTTTCACCCAACTTCATTTTTATTTTTATTTTCAAGATATATTATTCAATAACCTATATATCTTCTCTTTTTATTAGTAGTATTTTTATCTCTCTCCACCTACAACTTACTAAACCCAATATAATCATTATTTTCTAACAATATATCCAAATATAAAATTATTTTCAACTAATTTTCACTAATTATCTTTTTAAATTTTGGAAATGATGGGAATAGAAAATGAGAATGACAATAAAACCAAACGGGCCTAAGAGTTTCTTTTTTAACTAATAATAATAATTAGAAACTAAGAGAACTAGTAAAAATTCAGTACATATATCTACAATGTTTCTGATATTAATGAGTCACATATGTATATTTATACAATATAACTGTTTATCCAAAAATAAAAAATAAAATAAAATTCTTAACTATTACATCTCGATGAATTAGTTAAAAATAAAAAATAAAATCTTCCACCACCCAGCAATGGTCCAAAGTTTGTGTAACAACGAAGTAGAAGAGGCAAAAATATTAAAAAATTAAGGGTCAAATCATGACTAGCAAGAAAATTATTCAATGGATCACATACGGCCCCCACACCACACCGCAGGATCTCCAACCCTCCTTTTATGATAATTTTAATTACCTATCATATGATGAGATAAATATTGTACATTAATATTAACGACAAAGACAACTGTCTAAACTATATATGATATGTTATTCTTATCAATTTGTCCACGAAGATTTAATCAAAGTTTTTAGTTAAGAGTAAATGCGATGATTTTTAATTTGAGAACGTGTTTGTTTGCAAAAAATATTAGAGCGTTAAAAACGATTTCTTTCTATCATTTTTTGGGATTTTTTTCAAAATAAATTTTTTTATTAATGTATCAATGGAACAACACCTTAAAATGATTGAACTTTTGTATTATTTAGACAACATTATGTGAGTGTATACATTAAGTTTGGTAATTAGAGTGTATTTGGTAGTAGTAATGAGATATTTTTCTTGAAAACTTTGAGAAAGATGCCCTTTTAAGTAGGTGAGAACAAATGAGGGACAACTCTCCGGAGGTGCGCCCTCTAAACAATTAATTGATAATTCTCAACTTAGGGTGGAGTATGAATTTGGGGACTTATGTGATATGAATCAGTCAATTGGGCACTCAATATGGTTAGTACATGAGCTGTAGAGAAAACATAAAATTAATGAATACATTTTAGGTACCTAACTCGACAATATATTAAATAGGTTAATTTGAGGCTATTTGAGTTTGAACTCCGAACTCTAATGACATTAATTAGGTTAATTATTAATATAGAAACCAACAACATATTATTAGAGAAAAAAAGGGACATATTTCTTATGATTGATATAGAAAATAAAATAAAGAAACTTAAAAGTTTAGGGGAAAAAAAAAATTATGAGTGTTATAGAGAACATATTTAATGTGAAGGTGTGCGGAGGTTAACCAGAAATATTTCCCAACCTAAATAAAAAAATTTCACAACTTGCATGAGAAATTTGAGTTTTCGAAGTTCTAAGTTAACTATTCCTCTAAAACCAAGACGAATGAACTTAATTGATATGGTACACATATGATCGAGTTGAAATTCAAATATTTAAGCTCTACACTGTGGTTGAACTGTGACTACGAAGATATTGATTGAGGCTCAAACCATGTTGTTGAAGCCATCATCTCGGCCATGAAGCACAAAAATAAAACATGCCATGTGTCAGAAGATCAAGGTGTCCCCTAAAATGTGCTAGTTAATTACTTTTGATGGAGTTAGTCAGTAGTTACATAGGAGAAGTGGGCACTCTAATTGTATGTAAGCCCTAAGATTATTTTTGCATCAATTAATGTGGGTGCATATTATAGAGAATAAGCTGAACTAAAGGTCCAAGCATAATTAAACGATTGAGCTGAAGTAAAGCTACTAAGTTCCATGATTGGTGGCAGTATGGACGCATATATGTGCCGAGCTTAGAACTGAGAGCAGTACGAATGCATGTATGTCGAGTTGAGGACAGGAAAGTCGGGAGTACATGTGTCAATACGTTGTTTGGTTATAGAAATCATAGGATCTAGAGGAATAATAGATAGTTTTTTGCCCAAATAATGGGTTTTATGTTGTATAAAAGCCCTTAATGTATTACTCAAAATATAGAGTATGAACATTTGACAAAGAAAAATGAGAGTTCTTTTGATTTGCATAATTGATTAGTGCTTATTGTTTTAATTTTTGCATCATTAATTAATTACTGATTTTAGATGATGGTAGTTGATATGACATATCTTACTGTTTAAAACTTGGATTATATTTTATTTTATTTCCCTAGAGAGGAACTATATATACAATGAGATATGAGTTTAACTGTTTAAGGCATATCTATCATCAACTGTAAAAAACATGTTCAATTTTACAAAGTACTGTGATATTATCATATCAACTATATTATATGAAGCAAGATATGATTAAAAGAACAAATCGATCATGAAAATACGAAAAATCCTATTTTTTATGGTGTTGTCTCATTGACTATACATATTATATATTGATGGACATGAATTAAAATTTAGCCTTATAAAGTATAGTCTCATTGACTATGGTTGCGTTTAGTTGCAATGATAAGATTGAGTGTGATAAGATTTAGATGGATATGTAAACTTTATAACATGTGAATACCATCTAATATTTTGTCTGGTTGTTAGGTTTGAGAGTATGGATATCCCAATAAAATTTACTTTTGTTGTTTGGTTGGTAAGATTGATAATGTAGGATATACTCAAATTTACTAAAGTAACCTTATGCTCTATTGTAATGACTAAAATGCCTATTTATAGTAGCAATTTTGGCACTCTTGATGTATTTGCTAAAATTTTATAGTAGAAAATAAATAAAATATTTAATTATTTTTTATATATTACTAGAATTTTTAATATTCTCAATATATTTATTTAAAATTTTAAATTAGTAAAAGAAAAAAAATTAAGACAAAAGGAAAAGAAAAAAGTAAATATTTGAAATGAAAAATATTAGAGAAGAGAAAAGAAAAGAAAAGAGAAGAGAAAAAAAGTTCAAAAATAATAATGAGGAAAATCCACTTAAAGACATACCTAAATATGGTAGGTGTTTATATAATATAGATACCAAGTTCATGTTAGTAACACATTTTTAAGTTGACTATTTTAAAATTCCAAATATACCAACATATGAAATAGATGACATACATTTATTGGGTAACTTTATATTTTTTAAATAATTAACCAAAATTATATGAAAATTATATACCACATGCAAAAAAATCAACGAAAATTATATAATTAATAATGAAATAATAAAATAGAACTTGTGCACTAATTAATACAATTTATAATCGAGGGACAAATATGTCTTTTCTATATTTTTGTAGTTGGAAATATTGGTCATGATATCACATCCCACCTATATATACAATATATATAAGTTCCGTTTGGTTGCTATGATTGAGTTAGATATAATGTTTATCCAACCCAATTTTTTGTTTGGTTGAAAAATGTTGGGTCCTTTATAAGTTTATGGTCTGATTTCTAATTCAACAAGGTGGAGGATAGTGAATCCCACTAGCCCAAAACATGTTCTAAATGAAATAGAAATTCCGTTAGTTTAGTCACCCTCAAAGTTGAAAATGACAAGGTTTTTTTCTTGACGCTAATCTTAGCCTTTATAGGGATAAGGACACCTTGCCTTCTAGATGGGATTCACAATCTCTAAACCTTGTTGCATTAGTAGTCGGGCTATAAAATTATAAATGACCCAATATTTTCAAATCAAACAAAAAATTGGGTCGGATAAACATTATATCCAACTCAATCATGACAACCAAAAGGAGCTTATATATATTATGCATATAGTATAGCAAGATGAGTTAACTGCAAATCTGCTACATAATTCAACTTTATAATCTAATTCAAAATCATAATTTTTTTCGATATATCTACCAATATAAGAAAACGAACAACATATAAGTTAATTCAAAATCATTACTTATTTATTTATTTTTTAATACATAGAATAAAATATGATATCATGGTAAAAGCAAAAATAACCAACTAGCTGAAAACTTCCCTAAATAAATGCACCTGTTTTTTAACTGGATTTGGAAACAATAATACAGCAGATGAAGAGATTATGGTGGGTGAGCATTGAAGGTGTGACCCCATCTGAAGTTATGAAGAAAAACTGACCAAGTAATTTTTATTTGTGACCATATTTAGAATTTATAATTACCCTTATCCAAATAATAACTTAGGATGACTTGTCAGAATTGACATTCTTCTGGTGTAGCTCTCAATTTATTGCCCAAGGACAGTAAGGCAGCTGTCCAAAAACACGTTTATTCGTCATTTTTAAAGTAGTTGCTCTAACCACAATTATTTTCCAAATTAACGTTTTCTAATTTTGAAGGTTTCCTCCAGGACCAGGATGTCTGGGCGAACCCTGACATGCATTTATTCAGTGAGACATAGCTGGAAGTTATTTCTTTTACAGCAGTGTACATTGATTTACTTCAATATGGTATGTTAAAGTTGGACAAATTGTCAGAGCCCTTTATTACACAATTAAAAAGCATATTACAGTTTTTCTTTTTCCTACCCTTAAAAGGATTAAATTGTATATTTTTCATATTTTATCAAAAAAAAGTTCTACTCCGACCGTTTAAAATGATAATACTTAAATTTATCATCAAACATTATAAAAAAAAGATAAATTAATGACAAAATAGTAAGTGATAAGGGTAAATCTACTATGAGTCATTAATTGTAGATGATTAACCTTAAGCATTACAAATTTAATCCGTACGATATGCATTAACAGATCTATACCGTCCATTTATTTTAACTAGTTACTTGATAAACAAGTTTTATAGATTTAATACTTGTACAACCTTTATGTATGATTTATTGTAATTTTTATTTAATTCAATTTCTAAATATAGGGAAAAATTGCCTTTTTAACTCCATAATTTAACTGCATATGCAATATTAGTTCCAAACTAATTGAATTGAACATTTTTAGTCCAAATTTCATAAATTTTTTAACACTTCTTGTCCTCCTTCCAATTTCTTTGTGAAAATTTGGACAAAAATTATTATATATTCATGAACCTCCTAAAATTTTATCTATTTACCGAAAAAGGCACACAAAATATATTATTTAATCCTCATTAAAAAAATTAAAAATTAAGTACTACAAAAACTCTTCAAAAAATATTATAAAATAATACATATTTATATATGTGTGTGAAGATACATATTTATATTATATATATAAATACATACATACATTATTATTACTATATATTATACACATATTATTTTTATTTTACTACTATATTACTTAATAATACTAAACTTTGTAGTGTATCTAAACTAATTTAATTTAATATATATTACTTTAAATAATAATAATTTAAAAAAATCCCCCTAAACATTTTACACCCAACACCCCAGCCCCAACCCCATCCCACCCCACCCTCAAATGGCAACATGGCCAGCGGCTCCCCTCTGCCCAAAATGGCCACTGGCCGCCGTTGGGCCTTCAGGCGGCGGCCATGCCAATCGGGGCAACTAGATCCAGGATCCGTGCCATGGCCAGCACCAGCGCGGTGCTGGCCATGGCAGCTCGAGGGGTGCTGGGGCATTGTAGGGGTATATATATATTATATTGAAAATATATTTATGTATTTAAAACATATGTGGTGGACGTATATTTTACATTTTTTTATTTGTAAATTTATTTTGATTTTATTTATGTTTATTTT
>JACGDI010005688.1:97846-123745 GCA_014898725.1 Jacaranda copaia
CCCCCCCCCCCCTAAAAATCTAACTCCAAGGGTGAGAGAGCTACACCTTCATTCAAACAAATTCTCCTTTCCCTTCCCTATTTAAAGGGTTTATGCTGAAAATATTACTGCATTCCCTAACCTTTGTGATTGAGGTCTGTTTCAAAGCTCTCTTTCAGCTCGGCGGAAATAATTTTTAGTGTTTTTGTTGTTGGATTCAATGTAATGTTTCGGTGCGAAAGCATGATTTGCATCAGTCCCCCTATTGGATTTAAACTCAAACTCTAATCATATAGCTAGTAAATTACACCTCTGATTAATACACATATGGTTTAAAAAGAATGAGCAGTCACATTCTAAGTACAAATATTGATTGCATGATTAATTACATTTAGTCAAATCTCACAAGATTCTCTGTGTGAGGACCCCATGGTGTGATTTTCCTTGTTGATTGCCATGAGTTGTTGGAGAATAACAGGACGGATCAACTGGGGAGGACAAGGACTGCACCATCCCTGAAACTGGAATCTTATGTTCATCTTGTCTGAAATCTTAAGCTACTTGAAGATCACGTACATAATAGTAACTTTCTTTCCCAAAAGCTTCTTTTAGTTCCTCACTCTGAAATCCTGTTCCCTGGAAAATCCAGAAATCGCCCACAATAAAGTTATCCTCGTACAAATTCTTACAGGAACAAACATCTGAGTAATATTTTATTTCGACCTACACAAAACAGAATGATTCTCTATTTCATTTACAACAGTACTGGTTTCTAGCAAGAGCTGGAAACTGAGTTTGATCTTTGCAATGAAGAAGAAGAGTTCAAGAACTCTATGCAGTCTTCAATGGCTTCAGCCCTCTGAGAATCAAGCGTTTCTGCATATGAACGTGATCTTGCCAGACTAGCAGAAGAAACTTTCCGGGAACATCTCCTCGGAGACGTCACCAGCGGCAGGGCTCTCGCCACCTTTGCTCCTATATGTCTGAAGAAGCTCGCCGGCGACAATCTTGACCCTTGTGGGAGTTTAAAAATCCATATTTTGAACATAACCCTTTTCTTGTTTCCTCCATGTTTGGTATTGGTGCCGTCATGGTCGGAGTAGATGGATGGTTCTGGGCTGAAACTCACTCTTCTGCTCATTTTGGAGAGAGAGGGAGAGGAGGGAGATGGAGAAGAAGAGGCAGTTGGTGAGATTGTGGGAGGTATTTATGAGGGAGAGAAAGAGAGGAAAAGGCAAAGTAGGGTGAGGGAGAAAAAGAAAAAGTTTAGCTTCTTATTATCATAGCTATCTAGTAAGAAAAGCATTACTGTGGACTTCTTCTTGCCAACCAAATTAACACACAATTATGCAAAATTCTAGTAGTGATGACTTTAGTGGTAAGTACTGGTATCTTGTTTAAAAGACCATGTTTCAAGAAAGAACGACGGTCAGGTGGCTCTCTTAATCTGATGATGTAAGGCTTTTATGGCAGTCATTAACACATGATTAGGATTAGAGTAGAAGTAACTTCAAGTTAAATCTTGTCATTTTACCCATATGACTCTTTTGTACGTTTTCTTGTCCCTTGGTGCTAGTTTTTCTCGCATGAATTGATTCCTACCTAGAATGTCGGTATTCTCACTTACTCCAACGCTAAACATAAGAAAATGGAAATCTATAGGTTGCTTAATTGATTCGTGTCGTACTAGGTATAGTAATATACATATAATTATATTAAAATTGTTGAATCATATATGATGATGTCAATATTTCACTCTATAATTCATTACATTCTCAATTCTCAATTCATGATTCTCTTGAATATATATTTAAGTCGAAGATATAAAAATTTTAACCCACAAACAAAACTTTTTTGGTCAAAAGGGAAGTGAAGTTGGAAGGAGGGGCCCTGAGAGCAACAGTACAAATAGCATGTCAACTTTAATTCACAAACTTACTCGCACAAAAGGGCCCAAAAGAGAGGAAGAGGATTTGGGAGATGGCCAAGAGATACCCTTCTCATCAGAACTTTTTCTTTCTTTTCATGGTTAATGCCCTACAACTCCCACCAACATCCTTTCTTTTGCTGCCCACCTTTTATTCTTCTCAGGAATCAGAATTTCCACTCTTGGTCCCATTTTGACTGCCATTTTTGCACCAGCCCATGCTTTTTTCTTTGGTGTCCGTTCAACTTTTTTTACCTCTATTTACCTTGTACCACAAACATTAAAGAAGCCTGTGCATGGAAATTAATGTTTAGTTTGAACGGGCAAATGCATGCTTTTTGACTGGGAATACCCCCTCGTTGGACTATGGGCCACGGCCCACTCAACCTTGTATTTAACAGAAGGCAAAAACTGCGGGCTGTGGCTGTGATAAGGAAAATAGGAAATATGTCTGTTCTCAGACTGAGTTGTAATGAACAATCAATCTTCAGAGTGGCATCAAGAGGGTTATCCACCCCTGAATACGAGCATATAAAGCAGGATCTATGTTAGCTTAAGACTCTAGTTAAACTTGTTATCTTGTATTTATATCTCCTCTGGAGACAAACTAATGGAGTATTAGCGCACGAGGCTGAAATTCTAGCGCTGCAGTGTCGAAAGATTGAAGCATCTTTTCATTTTTCAAGTCGATACAATTCATTCGTGGGTAGAATTATTTACTTGATCGCAGAGATTTCTGTAACACTACTAACAGAAGAACCAAGAGTTAATTTTGAAAGAACTTATTGTCAATCTCTTTCATATATGAACTTATGTGACTTAGGATGAAAGAGCTTTCCTATTGTCTCATTCTCAAGATTTAAGGAGTGGCACTAGAAACCATTTGTTGACGACATGTGAAGTCTCAAGGCCAGGGTGCTAGGTGGCAAATAATCTGAAACCACAGCATCGCGACATATTAAAAGTTTTTAGCCTATTTTTATATTTAAACTCTAATTCAGACATATTGTATCAAGACTATTCTTGTGAGATTCGCTTTTTCGAGTGAGAGAAGTACTTTGAAGTGGGTTTGAGTGATTCAAACATATTGGATGTGGTGAGATTAAGATTAAATTCAAGAAATCTCTTAATTGAATATTAAGTAAAATTTGATTGAATTTAGGACTTCTCTATTTCCAGACTCCTCTCCTTTCCTTGTAGCCATGTTTTCCTGAATTGGATATTCTACATTCTGGGCTGTCTTGAAGTCAGAAATTGCCCTCTCTGATTCTTGATTTCAGGAAATACTTTCTGTTTTGTAAATTGGACTGGACAGGAAATGATTCATTTGCAGTAGGGCCATAAAATGAGAGGCCCAAAATCACAAAGTGAAAAAAACTTGCAGCTATGAACAAATAGAGTCGTAGGTTAGATTTAGTAATAAAGGGCTTCTCATTCTGCTAAATTCTTGAAATATCTTATGTTATAGAAATTACTTAGGACTAATTTAATAGTATGAAATAAGATAAATATCTGAATTTCAGCTGAAGACGAACTCACTATCTTATGATTGTGACATTTAAAGTCGTCACACTTGAAGCTTGAGAGAAAAGCTTATTATGTAAAACATTGTCAAAAGTTTAAATAAAAGACATGTATGTATATATACACACTCATATATAGTGAGTGACCATTAATTCAATGCCATCGCTTCCACATTTGTATGTAAAATGTACAAAGTTTGAATTCTAACCAACTTTTGGATCGTATAAATGTGCAAATAAATAAATAAATACACACACACATACATATATAATGAGATTTAAAAATAAAAAAATTAGATTAGGACTATAAATGAGCTGAGCTTATCAAAAATTTCAAGTTGAAGCTTGGCTTATTTTAAAATACACGAGCTCGAGCTTGTCGAATTCTAAATTTTAGGCTCAAGTTTGAGTTTTTTTGATAAATATTAAGCTAAAGCTCAAGCTCATTGAGCTCATAAGATATCGGATCACAATTAAGCTTGAGCCAAATTCGAGTCCATCCAGCATCTTTTACATTCAACATGCGAACTTGAACTCAAGTTCATTGGGTTTAATTTAGTCCTCACTATTTCATGTTAAACTCTTGAAAAATTCTTTTTTAAAAGTCAATCAATTTTTTATAAATTTCAAAATTAAAGTTTTGACTTGTAAAGTTTGAACATTAAAATATAACAACAAATTTATTAAGATAATGATGAATTTTCATTTCATACTTATATTATTAAATTTGAAAAACATGCAGTAGTCATGTATAATATATTATACAATGAAATTTTATTATATAATTATATATTTTATAAAATTATTTGAATTAGAAGATTTACATTTTTTTCAAATATATCATTCTATCTATTTTTAGTATTTTATAAATTACAAATTAGTATCTTATATATTATTGTTTATTAATAAGTAATATATAAATGACATTATATTTTGAAAGTTATCAAAATATGTGGCACATATATTTTGAATATTATTTTTAATATATTATTTAATATATATGTATACATATTATTATAAAAAATATTAGGGCTCATGAGTTGGCCTGCAAGCCTTCTAATCACTATCTTAAATCTTAAACTTGGCTAAATTTCAAACTCAAGCCCAATAAGCTCGGCTCAAACTCAAATAGTCTCGAACTCGAGTTAAGCTTTTTCAGATTTAGTTCAGCCATCTTACGAGCTGGCCTGGCTCAACTTACACCCCTAAATTAGACATTCTAATGAGATGGTTTTGTGGACTTAATGGGTATACTATGAAAATATAAATGACTTGGGGATGGCAACGGGTTGGTTTTTGCTTAATTCGAACCCACCCCCTCAAATGTTTTATACTCTCCCAATTTGCCCTCATGGGTTTTAGGAGTAAAAATTTATGCTCTACCAACAATATATATAGAACCCAAATCCTATCCAATCATATTCGCATCTAATTATAAATTTTATTAAATACTATGTACTCTATAATTAATAAAATACTATATTTTAATAGGACCATCATAAAATTCACTTTTAAAAAATGCAATAAAATCAATATGACAAATTTAATTCAAGTTAAAATTGCACAATAGTACAAATCAATTTAACTAAATTAAACAATAAATAAGTTAAAATTTCACATATTACATACTAAGTTGTGATAAAATAATGAATATTAGTAGGTACCAAATTATGAGACTAAAAAAATTACATTTAAAATTAAATATTTTATATATTTTTTTATTAAAATTTAAAAAATAAATAAATAAAAATAAATATTTTAAATTGGGGTTGGACGAATTTATCATAAATCCAAACCCAACTCACTCTACAGGTATTAATGTACAAATCCGGCCCGCTAATGATAAATTGGATACCCACAAAATGAATTCAAAATGCCATCCCTAATAATTGTTTATGATAAAAAGGTTGCGTGTATGACTTGCGTGGACCAACTCAACTTTGGTCTCTGAAGTGGGAACCTCGGTGGGGTCGAAACTAAAGATAGCCAACGATGCAAGTGGTAAGGACAATTATTTTGATCAACGGCACCTAGGCTTATATTTTTTCAAAATAATATTATTTAAAAAAAATATAATTAAATATATCTTTATTTTTTTTGAAATACACATTCTCATATATATATATATATATATACATATTTTATTATTATTTTAATTTTAAAAAAATTATTTTATTCTATTTTTATTCTAAAAATTCAACAAAAAAGCATTGATTTGATTGTTACAGTAAAAAATGTCTCCTTCAAAATATAAACAAATATACCAAAAAATAACTTTTACATTCTCCAATAATTCATTCTCCCAAAATACATAATAAAATCAAACAAAAAACATAATCAAACACTACCCTAACTTCCAGATTTATAAATTAATTAATCCTAATAAACTTTAATCAACAAATTTGATAAAATATTATTACATGTTGGGAAAAGTCAAACCTTATCCATACTAAGGGAATGTTTCTTCAAAATAATATTATTTTGGAGAAATATAATTAAATATATATTTACTTTTCTTTCAAAACACACATTTTCAATATATACATATATATATTATATATACATAATATATTTTCATTATTAAATAATTTAATTTCATTTTAACCCAAAAAATTCAATAAAAAATAATTGATTTAACTGTTATAGTGAAAAAATATCTTCCTAAAGTATAAACAAATATATCAAAAAACAACTTTCACATTCTCCAATAATTTATTCTTCCAAAACACATAATTAAGTCACAAAAAAAAAATATAACCAAACATTCCCTTAGCATCCCAAGTATTTAATCATACACGTTAGAAAATACAATTATACTGAGTGGATGAGTACACACTACAGCATAAACCCAAATTATTAGTATTTAATTTTAAAATAAGTTCATTTAGGCTACGAAATAATTAATTTTCTATTATAACCAATAACATAATTTGAATTACTTATTTCAATTTTTATACAATTGATAATAATCAAATTTAACTAATGTGTAAATTACAAGATACTAAAAATATTGTATAGCTCGAGATACAATATTGGCAAGTTATTTCATTTTAAAATTTTTCATTTTCATTTTCATTTTTTATTCAAATTGTATCTATATATGCAAATCAACAATTTTAAAATACTTTTCTAATTTTTCTTTTTTTATCTGATACGGATATGATTTAAATATTTTAATGGCTCCGTATTAGAATTTGCTCTTTTCCTAAGGGAGGCAAATGATAAATAATAAGTTGCATGGGCTAAAAATACAAATAAATTTTTTTTGAAAGCAGCAAATTTTGGCTTCGCTGAGTTATGTTTCTCTAAAATAATATATTATAGGGCAACACAATCAAACATATATTCATTTTTTCTTTAAAATACACATCATTCAATATATAAATACATATATTATATATTATATATATATTGTTATTTTAATATTAAAAAAATAAATAAATTTTATTTTCACTCTCAAAATCCAATAAAAAAGCATTGATTTGAATACCATAATAAAAATATCTCCTCTAAAATATAAATAAACATACCAAAAAAATAACTTTCGTATTTTTTAATAATTTATTCTTTCAAAATATATAATAAATACATAATAAAATTAAATATAAAATATAACCAAACATTGCCTTTATTTTTTTAAATATCTATACCTCATTATCACAAGTATTTAAAATACTTTATTTACACGAAATGAAAATCGTGATTAAAGGGAAAGAAACAAAGAGGCAGAGGCCTCAAGTCATGTTAACATCAACGACAATATATACGAACTGGTTGTCGGTTGGCCGACCGACTTGACGCCCATATTCACGTGCGACGTCTACCTCCACGTTTTGTTTACACCTCACGTGCTGTCAATTTATATGTCGATAGTAATTTTTGGCTAGAATTATATATAATGTCCCACGCCATAAAAATAAATAAATTGTAATTTTTGTATAGTTTTGATTCATCCTTATATTTTTAATTAGTATTTAGGATGAATTAGGTTTAAAATTTATTTTTTAATATAATATTGGGTCATTTGCTCTTCATGTTGAGTTACCTCCACGCTTAATATATTCATTTTTGAGCAAGTTCAGAGTGTATTATTATTCCGTATCTATAAAATAAATAAGTTGTAATCTCTATGTATAATTTTGAACAATTCTTATTTTTTGAGCTAACTTTTAAAATGAATTGAACCTAAAATTAGTTCTTAAACATTATATAATGTGGCTTTTAGTTTATGACATTATCCATTATGACAAGGAAAGGTGCTTTAGATTAAGCTTGGTACAATCATTTGAAGGTCATTTTCCAACCTAAAAATTTTGAAAGCACGCATCCATAAGAGATAGACTAACAAAAATCTTTTATGTGTATAGAACAAGAAGTAAAAATAGTGGAAGGAAAAAAAAATATAGTCAAAATATAAATGCCTAAATTATTTGAAGGTGACTGCCTCATGACACATGGGACAATGGTTGTAATAGCTTGATGTAGATTCTTCAAATTTATATAATCCAATTGGTAAATTGATTTGGATTAAGGATTTGTTTGGAGTTGTAAAACTTGCATACTAAAAAGTGGACTTTGAAAATATCAAGATATTATTTAATCTCGTAATGATACTTTTAAAATTTTATTATCAGTAGTCGTCTTATATGCGTATCTATACATAGGAGAGACCTTAAATTTATCATTCCTTGTTGTAAAATTGATAATCTTCATTTTAATGTCAATTTGAAGTGGTTGACGGATGAACCATATGTTAAATTTTTTGATATGTAAACTCGTTTTAGATTTCATATATTATTTTATGATATAGAAAACTGAGAGTTCCTGAATTTATACTTTTAGGATTAATAAGCAGTTTTCGACTTTGTATTTTTAGGATCAATAGTCTTTTACTACTGCATTCATTAGATTCAATAGCTCAATTAGATCAATAGACACTCTTGTCCAAATTTTTTGCAAAATACTTTATCACAATGTGTGGCAAAAAGTTAGACCAAAAGTTTTTTATTTTAACTCAACCAAATCTTTAGTCTTAATTTACTAGGAAAATTACACCTCCAATGCCACCAAAGGTTGACCATAGAGGAAATTAGATTATTTTAAATAGCATTGAGCACATATTTACCAACTTTTTTAAGATTTTCCAAAGCATATGGAGTTCTTCTTTTAATTTGAAAAAGGCTTCCACATGATCAAAATGACCCCTCAAAAATGCAGGATACTAATAGTGCATCTTCCTCCATTGATTGGAAGCCGAGCATATGCTCTCTCATCTTCCAATTATTCCCCCAGCCCCGGCCATGCCACCAACCCCCAGGGAATATCCAATTGGGATTTGGGAGTTCCCCCCGTGGCCCCAAATTTTGCTCACTCTGTCTCAGGATTAATCAAACTCTAATATTAACCCCCCAAGGAATCAAGAAAGAAAATCGAAATCCCTCAAAAAAAGATTTTTGTTTCTTCCAATTCACCAATAGTGTAACACGGTACTACTAATATTTAACATCATCAACCTAACCCGTCATCATGTCCATTTCTTCTATCTCAATAAATCCTGCCCTGTCTCCCCCTTACTTTTCTCCTACTTCCACTTCCTCCTCTTCTTCTTTCTCTTATAAATGTAGTCCTCCAGCATTTGCTTCCAAAATTTCTTGCTTTTGTACATCAAGAATAAAACCCATTAGTTTAGTTTGTGTAAAGACTGAGTTTTTGAGGTGTGAGGGGTCCCAAAGGAGTAAAGAATTTAGATTCTTCAAAGTAAGATCTTATAGTGAGAAACCCTTTATTGCAGCTAGCAGTTGCAGCAAGATGGCTATTACAGAGTATAGAGAGGAAGAGGAAGAGGAAGAGGAAGAGGAGAATCCTCCTCCTTTGCTTGAATCTGAGATGAATTCTAGGCCTAGGCGTATTGCTCTCTTTGTTGAGCCATCTCCCTTTTCGTGAGTCTTTCATTTTGACCCCTACGCTTCATGTGTGCATTTCTTGTATGAGGTAATTTCCCATGTTTTTGCTGTCGATGATGTTGTGGCCTTGTTGACTTTTTTCTTATAGTTTTGATGAAATGACTTTATAGGATAATGAAAGTAAGTATTTTATTTCTCTGCTTTGATAGTGTGCCTCTATCTTGCTCCTTGGTCTGAGTAACTTGATGCAAAATGTATTATTCAGTTAATTGTTTTTCATTACTAAGACGTTGTGCTTGGCTGTATAATTAATTGATCTTGCTAAAGAACTTCTTAGTGTGATATGTCATTGTAGATATCAGCTGTGAAGTGTGAGTCTTCATTGATTCCTTAATTTTGTGTCCAGCAGCTTGCTGTTTTTTCTCATCTAGGCTATATTTTCATTTCCACTATAGATCATGGTCAGGTGCTTGACATTTTGTTTGACTTTGCCGGGAGTTTTCTATTTTCACTCCTGGCTTGCTATTTTAGCTTTTCATAAGCTTAATATCCTGAATAATCACTAGCTGAATCTGTTTTTGTAATTCTTTTGCAACTTAATGTGCAAAAATTAATCAACATTAGGTTCTTATCCCCTTCTGGATAAGTAATGTTCATATTGAAAAAGTATTAGTTCATCTAAGTTGTTGATTCTCTTTCATCTATCTTTAGGAATCAAACTGAACTTTTCTGACATGCAATTTAATGAAGATTATATATGTATGCTTTATAACTTTATTCTGTGCTGTCCCTTACATATGTTGGCTATTTGCTTTGAATCATCTCGGAGTCTGTTTGTGCTGCTCTGTTTTCTAGTTATTCTTCCTTTAACCTATGTTTTGTCCCACATCAATCAGCTTAATCAAAGATTGATTCTTTGCTTGTGTTGTCAAGTTAATCTACTTACTGTCCTTTAATAATTCATTTGGTCATTTCCCATCATTTTGTAGTTTATGACTTAAATGCACACTTCATTTAATATTCTATCTAGATTTAATGTGCCATGCTTATATATTTTGCTTTGTATGCAGTTATGTCTCTGGATATAAAAACAGGTTCCAGAATTTCATTAAATATTTACGTGAAATGGGGGATGAGGTATGTTCTTATTGTTTGTGGTCATTTCCACTCATTAATTAGAGATGTCAGTAGCAGTTTCTATCTAGTTTTGTTGCTAAACTTAGTGTCCTAGTAAGTTCATGTAACTCAATATTACATGAAACTAATTCTTTAGTCATAACTTCACGGTAGCAGACCTCACTCATACTTCTCCCATTCATAATAGTGTGCATGTAATACCCTATCCAACAGGAAAAAAAACACGAAAAGGGTAAATAACTTTATAAGTATGCGCTAGCGTGCCCAATCATTGGATTATCTTTTGGTGAGTGACTGAGTGGTTTAGAGCCCAATTCCAAGTAGCACGACGTGGGTTTGGAGGCAAGTAGATGCCTTTGCATTCCAAAGTAAGGATGGTTTTGATGCCCATTGTGCACAAAATTATAATGGGAGGGACGTTGAAGAATTCATATGTATGGACTACAGAATTCATGTGTAACCATTTGATATCCTTTTGGGAAAGCGGAATCTAGAGCCCATGTTTTTATTGCCCTTGTTGATTTGGGGACAATTCTTGCACTCACTATGTCTCTTTCTTTCTTAGCTTCCATGACGAGGGATGCCTTTTCCTTACATAATTATGCTGACAAGAATTTGCTATGTAGTTCATATAGATGTTATATATAATTCCATGCAATTAATATCAATTGGCCTTTTTGGTGTTGGGTAGGTCATGGTTGTAACAACACATGAAGGTGTGCCGCAGGAATTTCATGGAGCTCAATTGATTGGCTCAAGAAGGTTAGTTTTTAAGTTCTTCTCTGTTTCATGATGAAATCACATCATTGTTTCTTTACCTTTGACCAAACCAACTGATTGTAAAATGAGTATGATATCAACTGATGTGCTTTCATTTGGCTACTCGTCAATTAACACTACCTTGATCTGTTTTTTTTTTTTTTTTTGCTATTTTTAAATTTTTTCTGGGTTGTGAATATCTTGATCTGATGAAAATATGTCGTTGCAGCTTCCCTTTTCCCTGGTACCGAAAGGTACCCCTGTCACTAGCACTCAGCCCAAGAATAATCTCGGCAGTTGCCCAATTCAAGCCTGACATCATACATGCATCATCTCCTGGCATTATGGTATGTTTTACAATCTGCTTTGTTTATTGTTTCTTTCATAGAGTAAGGTTTTGTCCATTGATTTTTTCTATATGTGTGCAGGTTTTTGGTGCCCTTGTCATTGCGAAATTACTTTCTGTACCAATAGTGATGTCGTATCACACCCACGTTCCTGTGTAATTTCTCACAATAAATTCTGACTAATTGCTTGGTTTCACTTTTCTCTCAAATACCCAAAATTGGGATTTTGTGCTGATTGTAAATTTGAATTTTACAGATATATCCCCAGATACACCTTCAGTTGGCTGGTCAAACCGATGTGGTTAATTTTAAGTATGTGAGTTATCTCCTATTCTAATTCTGCACTTGGAATTTTTATGCTGTGGATTATTGTAGAGATTGATAATCTTTCCTCAGAATTTCTGCATAGAGCTGCTGATCTTACACTGGTGCCTTCAGCTGCCATTGGGAAGGATTTAGAAGCTGCCAGGGTGACTGCAGGTGAGGTTTAACATCTCGAATCTATTAATCATTCTCCAACATATCTGACTGGTGTGAAATAAAAAGATCTACTTAGTCTTCATTTTTCTCTTTTACTGCAATTTTTCAGCTAACAGGATACGCCTCTGGAACAAGGGTGTTGATTCTGAGAGTTTCCATCCGCGGTTCCACTCCCACGAGATGAGATTAAGATTGAGGTGTGAAACTCTGTCCATCACTCTGATTTCAATCAACTTGAATCATGATGATAAATTTTTCATTGACCCAATTTCTTCCTATATTAGCAATGGAGAACCCGACAGACCATTGATAGTTCATGTAGGACGTCTTGGAGTTGAGAAGAGCTTGGATTTCCTAAAAAGGTATTGTTTTTTCTATTTTCATGGGAGAATCTTTTGCTATGCTTGTAGAATCTCCCCTAGAGAGTGTTATTTAGTTATCATTGACTGCAAAGATGCCATACTTGAAACAGGGTTATGGATAGGCTTCCAGAAGCTCGAATAGCTTTTATTGGTGATGGGCCATACAGGTGAGTTGGACTTGTCCGAAATGTTGCCTTCAACTGATATTTTTAAGTCTGGTTTTAATGGTTATTAATCATCATTAATCTTCTATAATCTATGAATACTGTAAAAATAGTCTATATATATGCCTTATATGGTCGTCAGCTTAGACGACTAAGATAAACATTTTCATCGATCATTACTCATGAGTAGAATAGGGTGTAAATTCATCTTTTAAAGCAGGAAAATGAATCAAACCTGACTGTATATTTTCCTGCTTAGACTTGTAATACATGAAAACTACCAACCGTTCGCTAAGGAGAAACATGTATATGCACACTGATAATATCCTAATATTCATAGTCCAACTCAATGCTAACTTGTATATTAATTGTCCATTGTTTCTTTCCATTAGAGAGGAGCTGGAACTGATGTTCTCCAGCACGCCTGCAGTATTCACAGGGATGTTACAAGGAGAAGAGCTTTCACAGGCATATGCTAGTGGAGATGTTTTTGTTATGCCCTCGGAATCCGAGACACTAGGCCTCGTTGTTTTGGAGGCTATGTCGTCCGGACTGCCTGTCATTGCTGCTCGTGCTGGAGGAATCCCAGATATCATTCCTGAAGATCAGCAGGGAAAAACTGGCTATCTTTTTAACCCTGGAGATCTTGATGACTGCCTGAGCAAACTGAAGCCTCTTCTACATGACCAAGAACTTAGAGAAACAATTGGCAAAGCGGCACGTGTGGAAATGGAGAAGTATGATTGGAGGACAGCTACTCGAAAGATACGAAATGAACAATATAATGCCGCCATTTGGTTCTGGAGGAAGAAGAGAGTACAGTTCTTGCGACCATTCCAATGGTTATTTCGACGTATCTTTCAGACTCCTGCGGCTGAAATCTAATGCTATATTTTATTTGTTTGAAATGCGTTCTTTTGTATTCTGATTGATTCGTTTTATTGATTTAGATGATTTCTATTGCAACAGGTAAAATAGAAATGAAATGGACTATCAGTCCTGTTGGTTCAGTTCTTGTGTGTATATGTTTTCCTGTTACTATTAGGCGCTGTGGAGTAAACTTGACCTCCCGGTCTTCTGTGTGCAATAGAGGCTTGAATCTTCACTGGATGAGATTATTTATTTTAGGGTAAAATGGCATTTTTAGCTTCTTGTATTTTCGCAATTAAGTCAAGGGATAAAGCGGTTCAATAGCTAACTTCATCAAGGGGATAGAAACAGTGCTATTGTTACCCCGAGCAAACTTGCGTCTACTGGTGCTTGCCCACCATGTGCCTCAGGTCGTATCTAGCTAATGGCTCGACCCCATGAAAGGGCCTTGTTCACCTTTGCAGGAAAAGCGCAAGAACACAGACAACAGACTAAACAGTGTGTTTTTGTTCTTTTTGTTCATACATCGAGGGTAGGTAGTTTGAATTTTACGTATTGTTGATTTTATTGAGTCTCTTTTCAAGACAGTGCCCAAATTTTTACGTTTTTAGTGTGGATCAAAATTTATATGAGAAAGAATTTTAAGGTACCAATTATATCCCGAAAGAAAATAAATAACCCTTTGTATTTTTAAAACATCATTGTTAAATTGAAAATGATCATCTTAATATTACATATTTTATAATATTTTTTTAATTTTATCGTTCACGATTCATAATCATTTAAGCTAATTATTATCAATAGACGTATATGTCCAATATATATATGTAATATATATGATGTTATATTTCTTGTAGGCCAAAGGAAAGAAGATGCAAAGACAACCTGTAATGGACAAGATTTGCAGCAGTAGCAGTAGGATGGAGTCACGCTGGTCGCTCTCATTCATGTCCTTGTCGTGTATAGCTCGATGGGTTGCCGACAAAATGAGACAGCACAAGTATTATTCATTCGACAACTTTTCTGCACATTCTCAACCACTTGTAAGCAATGCATTGGGCACAGTTGCTGTTCTAGTATTGGTTCAATGGCAATGATTTTTTCTTTGTCTGTAGAAAGAAGAGGATCCCATATATCTTAAGGGCTCACACTTAGCTTGTTGGCTTAACATTTCCATGTGAAGGATAGAAAGATGAACAAATATATGAATCTTCACCATTAACAGGTTCATATTTCCAATTGTTTATGGATCTCGACAAAATTCTTTGGTGCTCGCTTTCGTCCTCTTTAATTGCAACCTGCTTGCAATCACAAAGCTCCCACCAAATTTTTTCTTGTGCATCTCCATGCTAGAGTGACAGTGCTCAGACATGTCATTATATATTAAAGTTCTAATATTTGAACTATATATTATCTTGCCACTACGTACTTGTCAGAGCGAATCTGTTGCAAGAGCCTTAGGAGGCCCAACTAGACATGTCCAAAAGCCTTAAAAAGTGTGAGGGTGGAGGCATATTAGGGCCATAAAAGGCTCGACTAAAGAGAGAGGAAAACAAGTGATCTGTTTCCCCATAAGAAGTAAGGAGCGATAGTTCGAGTGATAGATCTTCCTTAAAAGTAATAACAAACCAAGAAAAAACAAGGGGGAAAAAGGCAGCCCCACAAACTAAATTCGGTTTAAATTGACCTACCACGCCCCCAAAACCCCTTTTTTGATATCGTAGACACAAGTGATGGGAGATTTTGTTTTCAGAAAAAAGGCCTCTCAACCAGTTAGTGAGAGGAAGATATAAGAAAGAAGCATAAATATGATAATATAACGCCAAAATATATTGTCAGTCATAAAAAGATTCAGTTTCATAATGTATTATTCGTAATTTTATAAGGTATTTCTTCATCAACATTTATAATGATACGCAAAAGCATCTTAATGGATAAAAAAGAAAAAAAATTTAAAAATTATTTTAAAACTATGGTACTCATGGAATGTTGGTCAACATTTTATGATGTTATCAGAAAATTACCATCACAGCTAATGCCACAAGGATCTAGTCAGCTGTGCTTTCTCTCTCTCCTTTTTCACAATGAATAATGTTGGATCAGTTTGAGATCATTCTGAAGCAAAGTATCGGAATCTAACGACAACACGAATAAAGAACAGCAACAAAATTTATTTCTAGGTTGTGAAATTAGGTATATGGTCCAAATGTTCTTGGGGGAATATCACATCAGAGCAAAATAGTAAAGTATTTTTTAGTGGTGCAACTTGCAAAAAAGTTGCTCCATTGGAAAAAGAAAAGAGGTGGGGTTCGTTTGTCATTTACCAAAGGACCTTGTCGAAGTGGTGATGCTGCTGCTCTTGTTGCCTTAAATTCGTTGGCTAGTGGGTGTGGGATGGGACCTGAAACACGTTGCAGAAATTATGTGTTGGGAAATAGTGGGCTTTTCGAGATCCATTCTTGCACAAAAGTAATGGTGATTTCGTGAGAAATTAAATTCGAGGACTTTCTCGAAAATTATGAGGTTGTGGGTTTCTGTTATAAGGAAACACATTTTTTTTCAGAAAAGTGTTCAAATTAATTAAGATGTGATTTAATGTTCTCTTTGATTATAGTTGTTAGTATTCATATTAGAGGAGTTTTTAGTGGATCAAATTCATTTATTTTGAGATCTATCTAAATAAGTTCAGTGACCCATCTGAATAAGTCATACCCGTCTTTTATTGTAATTTTACCTACATACACCTACAACATAATTCAGGTATATTAAATGGAAACAGTGCCCACTACTTGCAAAATGAATAACCATAGAGAGGAAAGGTGACTTGTTGGCTCAAGTCCTTGAAATTGAAAGAGTAATATATATTGAGAATTTTCTGCAACATTAGTGGATTAATTAAGTTTTTCTAGTTAGCATCACTTGATAACATGATCATATGTATCTGTTACAGCTTCTTGACTGAAATCCACTAACTCAAGAGGTTCTGAACATCATAGATGCCTGCCGGGATACATCTGGAAATTTGTACCATGATGTTCTAAGAGGGCTCCACGTGGACTAATCCCAGGCATATGATGTCCAGGCAGATCACGTAGTCCAAATGGAGGAGTCCCTTGAATCATTAATCCGCTGTTTGGTGGGCTGAACCCCATGATTGCTGCTGGCCCTGGATTTGTCTGGTTCGAATTTTGTTGCAAGTTTGAATTATCTTGTGGATGAAGCCTATCTTTATCTGGTGGAGACGATATTGTATTGTTGAAATCGACGGTGGTGATGTCATGTATGCTTGATCTTCTCTTGTCTTTCCCTCCAGAAAGCTGCCTGATAAAGTACTTCTGGGCGTGGCTAGCTACCTGAGTTGGAGTCCTCGTGGTCACGAAATTCCGGGAGATACTTCGCCAATCTCCTTTTCCATACTTTTTTAGCCCCAACAGAAATTGCCTGAGGGTTCAACATCAGTTAAATAAAAGCATCACCACTAGCAGGGGAAAAGGGAAACACAAAAAAGAACATCACATGGAAGTGAATCTTATCCCATGAAGAGTTGTATGATTTGAATATCCTTAAACACGCAAGATTTCGTTATACTTTTGACAATAAACGTCTAAGAAAGTGTGACAACTTTGAATTTGGCAGTTGGTACTCACTCGCTTCAAAATCTTGTCCCGTCAACATATATCAGTAAAGGGTTTTGTATTTAAAAAAATATAACTTTTTAATTTAATTATTTCAAGGTATTGTCGTGTTTGTTCTCATTAGTGGAGGGTTTAATGATGAACATATGGAATGGACAAAAAGGAGAAGAAAGAAAAAATGCTATGTTTAAACATAATTTCTCTCAATTCCTCAATTAAAGACAAAAACCACGTATTATCATAGTTGCATTAGAATGAAAAGAGCTGTATAGCCGTTGTTCCCACAAGTAGTACTAAAGATAATGAATAGATTCATCATGAAAAATAAAGGCTTAATTAGTTTTTAAGATAATATCGTCCTGAAAATAAATATCTATATTTCTCAAAATAAAATTTTATATCAATACATGATGTCAAGATACTAACTCAAAAGAATGAAGTACTGATAAATTTGAATATTATCACTTTCATTTCTTCATTTGGGGTGAAATAGAAGAAAAGATAATGCAAGAATCTAAAACTCTCTTCCTCTCCAAGATTATATAAAGTAAGAAAGTAGAGAACAAAACTCACCGGTGTTCTTCCTCAGTCCAAGGCACACCTTTTTTCCTCTCATGATCAGAACACCTAGTTGAAGGGTTTGTTTTCCCACCTGGACCATAAAACTGTTTCAACCCTTGATTGTTCATCCAATCCAAAGTGAATGGATTGTCATTGGTATACCCTGGAATTGGTATAAGCCCAGCTTCTATATCACTAACATCTTCAACCAATTCATTATACTGTTTGATCACATCACTGACCGTCTTTCCAGGGATCATGGCAGCCACATTGTGCCACCGGTCCGGTGTATCCTTATCGAACAATGCCAGAGCATTTTCAAACCTCTTATTCTCCTCAGCAGTCCATTTTGTCGCCTTATTTTCCTCAAACAACCAGTTTGATGATGTCCTGAGAAATGTTGCAGGAGACACAATTCCCATTTCTGTGTCCATTTCTTCATAAACCTGAATACTTTTGAAAAGGCTCCCTCCCTTTAAATTCAAGAAACTGTTTGAGATTCAAACTGAAGAATTTAAAGGCAGATGAACATAGAGAGGGCCTATGCCAAAAACATAAGTCCTATGGAAGAAAAAAGACGGAAAAATTAAAATCTATTAGGAAAGTTTTAAGTAAAACTAAGCAAGAAAGAAAGATTTTCTTGTTTAAAGACAAAATGAAAAAGAGCCAAATTGAGTTACTGAGTTTGAAGAAGCAAATCTATGCCTTGAAGTTATTTGGACTTGTTTGTTAAAGGGAAGGATCCTCAGAGCAGAAAACACATAGGAGAGAAAAAAAAAGAGAGCCAGATAGATCAAAGTTGTTTATGGATGATTGGTTGGAAGGTGTCTGTGGGGGCTGCAGCTGATTAAAACTTTAAATTATGGAGGAGAGAAAAAGAGGGAGCTGCCTCACCAAATGCAGAAATTACATATGGGTGGGTATGTGTGTAAATTGCATCAAAAAGATGAGATCGCTTGGACAATATACTTATTATGTCCACACTTTGCCCCTTAGGAACTTTTGGAAATGGCTTCAATTATTATTGTCATTTTGCCTTTGTTTCATGTAGGTATATACATATGTATAAGCACAACAAATCATTTTTCCCATGCTGTCACAAAATGTAGCAAAGGTTGAATGTATAGTTGATTAGACATATTCAGAATTATACATGAACAGTAATTAAAGTAATCGATTTTCTCAAAATTTTTGGAGGAGAGGAGCAAGTTAACTCTTGCTGTAGGATGTATAGTTGATTAGACATATTGAAAATTATACATGAATAGTAATTGAAGTCGTTGGCTCTCTCAAAAATTTTGGAGAGGAGGAGCAAGTTGACTCTTGCTGTCTTGCAAGAAATTTGGCGCCCTCACTATCTCCCTTTAAATCTTTCGAGCAAAATGCAGCAAAAGAAAAAATTGTTTAATCCAACTTGTTCATGTTGACTGTAGGATTTTATTTTTACATTTGATCAACAGTAATTGCATTAGCAAAGAAATTACATTTTGAAAAAAGTCGTGTTCTGAGAATAGGTTTTTTTTTTCTCCTACACTTTTTAACATGAAGAATTGATGTTAATGATGATGGATGATGCAGTTTGACTCGTACGCTTTTGTTTAATGGAATGGAAAGTAGAGTAATCTCATCATTGAAAAGGTTTAAGGGACTAATATTCTCATACTTAAAAATAATAATTATTATTGTTAATAAACAGTGGCTGGCATATTTGAATATTTACGAGAGCTATTAAATTTTGGGGGTTTATGTAGTTTGGTCCTTCTACAAAAAGCATTTCAATATTAGAAAATTCATAGTTGAATTTTACATATTATACTATTTCGAATTTCTTTTTCAAAATTTCATCTGTATTTAAATATATGCATGCAATGATTATTGTTGAGTGACCAATTCATTCACCAACATCATCCTTATATTTATAAGTTTAAAATTTAGGGTTTAAATTCTGATGAATTTTTGTGTATATGTAAATATCAAGAAATTGTAATCTGTGTTTGTATCATGATGTTAGGAATCTAGACAATCCTCTAATTATTCAAAAATTATTACAATGATCTTTTTTATTAAATAAAGTTGAAAAAAAGATGATCAAATTACAAATAAGTCTCCCATCATTATAAACTATCTAATTTTAGCTATAACTATTGTACAAAATTAACCACAACATTTTATTATTTAAAATTGAGTTTGTCAACAAAACTGCACTAAAATTCCATCTAAATTAAAATTTTTCCACCACAATTATTATAATATATATATATATATATATATATATTTGTCCCCACCAAATAAATAAAAGAAAATAATAGAGATGGCTTTAGGCTTTCGCCTTTTGCCCATTCCTAAGTGATGGAGGGTTGGGTTGCTCAGGTAAGCAAATCATGTGGAAATGAAGTTAGTGGAATTCTATTAAAGAAAGTTGGACTTTCCACAAGTAGAAAGATTCCACATTTCCATAAAAAATCCAATGTTGTTGAGTTGGTGTGCTTAGGTCTTATTACAGGTTGGAAAGGAGTACATTAAAGTAACTTTTAGTTTATAATTGATCTACCTAGTTTACCAAGAATTCTAATCATAAACCCTAACATTGTGCAAAACAATAGTGCACCATTTCCCAAATGCCAACTAAGCCAAGTTGCTTTTAGGGAGAATCTACAAGTTTATATTTCCCTCTAATTTAGTTTTTATTGTGTTAAAATTCTTAAAGTATATTTACCTCTTATTTTTCAGTAGTCTGAGTTCCATCTTCCCATCCAAAATTAAAAAATAAAAGTATCAAAATAAAAATAAAAAGTAGTTCCCTATTGAATTTATTCATTATATTTCTGTAGGGTGCGATGTAATTTGAGAATTGAGAGAATGAGAAATTAGAAGCAAACGAACTACTATTACATCATTAAAGTCTTAACCATTTGATTCCATCAAAATCAATTATTTCTACAATGAAAAGGTATATATTTTCTTCTTTGTGTGTGTGTGAGTGTTAAAACAACATAGTCTAATGAGTTTAACCTTTAATAATGCTAAAGCATCATCGTAAAGTGACCTTTCCACAATTTTGTCTCTTCTTCCTTAAAATAAGAGATATGGGGTAAGTATTAGGGAACAAGCATAATAGAATGTTAGCACACTTTTTATTTTCCAATGACCATTTTTTCAAGAATTGTATTTTCGAAAAATTCTGTAGTTAGTAGACTTGCCATTGTTTTTCAGGAAAACATTTCAGTGGTTGTTTATTCTTAGAATTGGTTGTATTCAGCCTATTAATAAATGAGGGACCCACGACCCGAAAAATGGGATCCGAGTTATATGGGTTCCAATTTAACCTTTTAAAAGCTCTCACAGATGCCATATTTATTAATTAAAGTTAATTTTCACCATATATGCCCCATTAATTTTGCCAATTATCCAAATTTCAATTATTCAATCTGTTCAATATCTTGTAACATATTTCTTTTTTGTTCACAAATAGAAGTTATTCTAATTTAAACTCTAAATTCATCATATAATTGTAAAAATGGTGTCATTAAACCACTTAACTAGTGACCGATATCTTGTAACGTTGTAATTGAACGTTTCTGAAAAATGTCTTTGAGAATTTTTATATAAATCCACAAAAAGAAGCAAATACAATGTATAGTATAATTATTGACTTCAACAGTTCAACTTGAGCAAAGTTTTCCTTTACTCACGAAACATATAGAGCTTGGCCTCCACACTCAGACTAACCATCTGTTTCTCCTTTCATGTGCTTCTTCAAGTCAATCTCTTCTTCCTGGCCTGAAAATTTCTCTGCATTTTATAGTTGAAACTCAAAAACAATCTGTATATGTTCAAATTCAACATTTGGGAAGATCTTTGGGTGGCGGCAAAACAGACTCATTAGGGCCTTTCCCATTGTCCACCAAGAAAGCCATTTTCAACCCCCATGTTGTGTGCACTTCCAAATGGCAATGCATAAACCAAACTCCTGCAGATTAATTATTACAAATTTCATTCAAAAAGTGCAATCACAGGAAAAATTTGACAGCCCAAACGAGAAAATATATATATATATATATATATATCAAATTTACCTGGATTATCTGCTAGGAATCGAATGGCTACCCATCCACCAGATGGAACTCCAATGGTGTTCCTCTCCACAGGATCAACAAGATTAAAGTTCTTAGGATCAGTTTTGGGGTTGAAATTTCCTAATCCTCTGCCTACTGCGAAGAAATTGAATCCATGCAGATGAACAGGATGGTTTTCAGGAGTAATTATTCCAGTATCTTGCAGAACAACCTGAACTGTGGCGTTATAAGGCAGCCTGTAAAGTTTTGTCCCATTTGTGGTCCCCAAATTCGCCGGCGGGCCGCCGGTGTAGTTGAAAGCAACCGGCGGGTTCCCCGGAAAATCAGTGGTGAAAACTCCCTTGATATTGAAATAATGTGCTTGCAGAAGAGCAGTCGTGGGCATCACAAATGTCACATTGTTTATATCCGCCACAACTCGGCTTCCATTTCCAGCTTTACACGTCGGGCAAGGATTAATCCCAAGCCCAATAGTGAAAAACAAAGAATGGTCAATTTCTTGTGGGACTTTCGCGGGATATTTCTTGGAATTTAAGCTACTGAGGGAGTTGAAGAAATTGTTGGCAACTGGGGTGGCGTTTCGGGCTGGTGGGCTAGTGAAAGTTGTCGGAGAACTTGAAAGTGTGCCGGTGTAATGTACTGTGGCGGTGGCCGTCATGTTGTCAACCGCCACCACTGGAGTGTCCATGAAGGTGGACGCCGCCACCATGAACTTGCCGGCGCGTTGATCCGCCGTCAAAATTGCTGTGGTTGTCTGCCCCGGGGCGATCAAGATTGTTTCTGTTTTAAAGGGTTTTACGTATGTGGCATCCACGTCTACTACCGTCAGTTTGTGGCCGGCGACCTTGAAGAAGAGTTCTTCATTGAGGGCAGCGTTGATCACACGGAGCAAGTAGGTTTTTCCGGGTGCAACGCTTAATGTGTAGCCTCCTGCAGAATATATCAATCAAATGTTTGATAATCAAGACATTGGGTTAGAGATAAAAATAAAAAATTTACAAATTTTTTTGTTACTTATTAATTTCATTTTTCATACGAAATCCTCAATGCTAAGAAGAATTCAATAAACGTTGCATTTTTAATTAGTTGCATTTTTTTAAGTTTAGGTAAAATAAAAATTTATATATTTTTGACTAACATCATTATTTATGTCCTAATCATATTACAATAAGTGCAATTTGATAAATAGTGCGTGCATTCTAAACAAAAGGTTTTAATAACTATAAAAGTTAGATGAAGGGAATTGACAATATCATGATTTTAGAGCGAATAGGATTAATTAACGCTAAATTTATAATAATTTGTCTCCTCCTTTCTTAGTTGAATTGAGTCTTATCAATGAAAGCAAAATAACTAATAGCTTGGAGGTAAGTTTTTATTTTTTTGAGGTTTAAAGTTTGTAGAGAATAGAAATTCTATTTGTCTATACTATATATATAAAGAAAAATATGCTTACAAATGATAGTTTTTTATAGCTGCAACAAATTTGAATTTATGAAAAATAGTTCTGGAAGAAATTTAACTCCAATATTGTTCCACCGATATACCCAAAGTTCATTATTCATAACTCCCTAGCCGATCATGCTCTAAAAATAAACTACCACTAATTTATGCATGTAGAGATGATGTGCCGCAACATGTAGTGAGAAATTTCCAAAAAAAAACCTGTGGAAGGACAGTTTGGGACAGGCCCTGGATGACCATTGATGGTGTGAGCGTCGGACACATTTGGTGCCAGGCCCGATTTCAGAGCCTCGTTGATAACAGCTTCTGTGTCTGATTTCCACCATTCACCTAATTGAAAATCATTAACTGTGTGAGAAAGACAATCCATAAATCATTAATCAGACAACATTTTTGTTTTTGTTTCCTGTTACTAGCTCACCTAGAATAACAACTCTTTCGTGGTCAGGTTTGGGAAAAGGATATGGGACACCAAGCCTAGGCAAGATGACGAGGGCGCCATGGACAGTGGCCCTTAGCCACAGAATATGTGCGTGCCAGAGCAGAGTGCCCCTTTGGCCTGTGATGGTGAAGTTGTACACATAACTTTGCCCGGGCTGGATGGGACATTGTGTGATATATGCTGGACCATCTGCCCACCCTGTCCGAAGTTGTCTGATTCCATGCCTAAACTCATCCCAGAATTGAACTCATGAATTTTCTAGCCATCAAGCAAAGAAAATTTTATAAGTTTTTTCTCAGGTTTTTTGAGGTTCTTACCAGTGGATGGAGACATTGTACTTGACATGGTTGACGACTTTGATGAGCACTGTATCGTCTTCCCTTGCGTAAATAGTGGGACCTGGAAATTTTTCATTGACGGTGACAATAGGTTTGGTTGAACATAATCGGGTGTAATTTTTCATAACCACCTGTAAAATAAATCAATCCTCAAAATTAGCTGGAAATTAGATTCTAGAGATGTAGATAAAATATATGCATGTTGTTAGTTATTAACTACAAGTTGGTAGAAAATTTTATGATTGTTGTATTGGAGAAGAAAGAAAATTCTTGAAATTGATATATGGTTGTACCTTCCTTCCATGTGTTCATAATTTTGATTTGTTACCACAGTTTGGTTGCCCTTAATTAGGCCAACAAACTCAGCTAATTTGGAATTAGTTTGTACTAATTTATCTATCTACCTTTAATTTAATTTGAAATCACCATCAAACATTAGCATTTGCCAGCCAATGCATTTAGTCAAGGTAGTGTTATTTTTTGGGTCTTTTATTTCATTAATATATATATATTCAGTTTCACGATATAAAAAATATATTAAATATTTTCTTAAAAAATATTTGTGCCTAGTTCATTATGATTAGCACATGATCTAGAGCTATAATCGACCAAAATAGTGCAAAGAACTTCGTAAACTCAAAACCCAAACAAAATTCATGGAAATTAAAAATAGTATATATATATGTATGCACTAAACTAGTTCAGCTAGAACTTGAGTGTTTATCAAAATTCTTTCAAAATTGGCTAAATCTAATTAAAATCATAACTTAGAATTAACAACACCCAATTAAAAGTGTGAAACACATTTATAAGTTGTTAAAATGTGACATGTATGTACACTATAGATTAAAAATGACTTGGAAACTTACATTAAATTTGTAATGTCGAACTCTGCATTCGGCCAACATCGGAAAGAAGACTAATGCTACGAGGAACAAAAACCGTACCCAAGAATCCATTTCTATGTATGAAAACTCAGTTTTTGTTGTTTAGTTTGAATAGTGTTTTCTGAGTGGTTTCTGCAGTGGAGGGGATGACGGCCCAGCGCAACATTATATAGCTGATAAGTGCCCATAGCGCTGCAGCCATGACGTCGTTTTTCCTTGGTTAGGTGAAACCGTAGATCCTTTAAAATTAAGATTTCTTAAGGTTTTCCATTGAGTTTCTTACTTGTTACATAAAGTGTGTATCTATATATATATATCTTTTTTCATTTTTTTTTCATTTTTTCTATGAAATTAATATTAAAGTTTGGGAGGTTGTTAGAAAATGGGCTCTCTAATTAATTGCGGTGGTTTTGTAACAATGCGTAATTGAATTATTTAAGCTTAGGTTAGAGTAGTGCTTCAATTTGTGACAAACTGACACTTTAAATTATTTATAATACAAAGTATAATATTTTTTGTTGTGTCTATCAATGCACGAATACGTATATAAATGTGTGATTATGATACAAAGACAGAAGTTTTAATTTCTTTTTCATATAATGATTTTTGTGTGTTACATATGATTGAAGTGTTTTTATGGAGGGAGATTTTAACAACGGTTTAAGAGGATATAATTATGATGATTATGACATTACTTAATGGTACATTGATATTAAATCAAAGAGTCAACCCAAATTAATTATTATAAATAGGACAAATATAGATGTACGTATTTGAGATGTGACTATTTCCATTCAATTAGATTCAATTTTTTTGAAAACAAAAATACAATATTAGTGTTATTAATTAATCTAGTTATTTATGAATATTACATTCAATGTCCTTGATGGATAGAGGATTCTTTGATAGAAAGAAATCAAAAAAGGATATATTGCTGTCATTTTGAAAGGATTAAAAAGCATCGAAGTAATGTCTAAAACCAATCATTTAAAATAAGGATATTATTCCATTCACAAAGCCCCTCATCATTTTTACTCACCTTTAG
>JACGDI010005688.1:125955-153246 GCA_014898725.1 Jacaranda copaia
CCTTTTTTTTGGAGAACAATTAATCTATTTTTGAAAAGTGTGCATTTAAAACTCCTATGAAAGTCATCTACTTTGCTATCATTTGAATGTATTTTGAAGATATTCAAAATACAAAATAAAGTGTCCTTAATTCATTGGCTATCATATTGATTTTTTTATAAAATTTTGAGATTATAGTATTTATTATGCTATTTAAGGCAATTTAAATACTTCCCCTTAATTTTTCTTAAATATTTTTTTTTCTAAAAAATAGTATATGAACATAATTTAGTTGTTATTTTTTCAAAATAAAAATAATTTTAATTCTAACGTAACAGTCTTTCCATACCAGAAGGAACTACTACTAGTGTCCACAAATTATATGGTAATTCGTCCACGGTTTTTTGCACAAAGGCGTCTACATTCATGTTTCTACATTCTGTTGAGATCTCGTTCTTGAATATGTGAAATCCCTGTACGAGAAGGAACCCAGGAACTCTTTCGGTGTTCGGATTTTTTCTTGCATGCAATATCTTCGAAGCCCATATTTTAATTCTTGTAGGTTCGTGTTCTGTTTTCTATGATGTTTTTTATATCTTGATCATCAATGGTGCGTTTTGGCTTTTCACGCAGTCCGGTATTCTACATGGCGTTTTCTTGGTTTTCTCATCGCTGTTTTCTCGCTGAAAGTGCGTAGTTTTGTTTGGGATTGTCCTGATCTGCATGTATTTTGTTTTATACGATGGTTCTTCGCGACTGAAATTTGTTCTCTCTTGTTATTCTTTGTGGGTTTGTCTTATGCTTTGATTAAATTGATGGGTTGTATAGATCAGGGGTGTTGAGATTTTTGGATTATGTATTTGAGTAAAAAGTACAAATTTGTTGTTAGTTGTCTGAAAAAAGATTTGTCTTTTTCTTCTTGGGTTCTGCTTTTCTGACTAATTGAGTGTTTAATTATGTGAACCCTTGATTATTTTAATCGATCTTGGTCATATGAAGAGAGTTGAATTTGGGATTATGTTTTTACTACATTCTCATACTATTTCTCAATGAGTACCTTCTTCCACTTTCTAGAAGGGGCACCTAGGGCACTAGCCAATGGAGTTGTCATGCATGGTTGCCTTTTAAGACTTTTCCTTTTTGTTTTCTTAAGGAATCACTTATTACTAACCAATAAAGTCATCATTTTATGCTTATTACGTATGTATTGGATGCAATGGTGTTGTGTGCTAAAATTCTATCTGCCCTTCAGATATGTATTGGATGCAAGGATTCTGTGTGCTAAAATTCTATTTGCTCAATTTATTGGCTTGACAAGTCATTCTGCGTTTTGCATTGACTTGCACTAAAGTTTTCTATATTAGATGAATAAGTATGACCGTTGAACGCAAGACTCTGCATGTATGTTTAGTTGCTGAAATCAGACAATCATTTGCTTTAGCTAATGTATGTCTATTCTAGCATCAGAGGTGTGCTCTTGAGAGAAAAGATTACGGAAAGTAAGAATTGAAAATTGCTGCAATGGGAGAAGAGGATGATATCTATACCAGAGATGGAACAGTGGACATCCATAACAAACCTGCTAATAAGGAGAAAACGGGGAATTGGAAGGCGTGCCGGTTCATTCTTGGTGAGGGTTCTTTCTTTAGTCTACACCTACTGCAATTTTGCTTCCTTTTCTGTGCACAACTGATATTTTGTTTAAACAGTAACGGAGTGCTGCGAGAGGTTGGCATACTATGGCATGGGCACCAATTTGGTAAACTATCTTAAGAAACAGCTTGGCCAAGGGAATGCGGCTGCATCAAACAATGTGACAAATTGGTCTGGAACCTGCTATATCACACCACTGATTGGAGCATTTCTAGCTGATTCCTACTTGGGAAGATATTGGACCATTGCCACATTTTGTACAGTCTATGTTACTGTAAGTTCTTCCCTTTTAACTTCATAGCAGCAATTCATTATCCATACTGTGTTCTAAATCATACCAAAATACTCTTGATGGTGTTATATTGAAGACCAATAGGCTAATCCTTGGAGGTACTTCTTGTTACAGGGGATGACGCTTTTGACGCTATCTGCTTCAGTCCATGGGCTAAAACCAGATTGTGATAAAAATGGTTGTCACCCAACAACAGCACAAACGGCGATTTGCTTCTTAGCCCTATACTTGATTGCACTTGGAACTGGTGGAATCAAACCGTGTGTCTCCTCTTTTGGCGCGGATCAATTTGATGAAAGTGATGAAAAGGAGAAGAAAAAGAAGAGCTCCTTTTTCAACTGGTTCTATCTCTCAATAAATATCGGTGCTCTTATTGCTTCGTCAGTTCTGGTTTGGATACAGATGAATGTGGGCTGGAGCTGGGGGTTTGGGATTCCGGCAGTTGCTATGGCCATTGCAGTTGCATTTTTCTTGTTTGGAAGCCGTCTGTATCGGCTCCAAAAACCAGGAGGGAGTCCCCTGACGAGAATTGCTCAGGTGTTGGTGGCATCCACAAGAAAATTTCATGTAAAAATTCCAGCTGATAAGTCTCTCCTTTATGAAACTGCTGATGTGGAGTCGAGCATCCAAGGAAGCCGCAAGCTTCAGCACACAGACAAATTCAGGTACTCGTTTAGTTTTCCTCAAGACAGAGTAGATTGTCCTTACAACTTTGGAACTCTAAATGTTGTCTCTAATCGCAATATAATAAATTTTAGGTTCCTCGACAAAGCTGCCATAGAGACAGAAGATGATAATGTCAAAGGAGTAGTGAATCAATGGAGGCTCTGCAGCGTGACCCAAGTTGAGGAACTGAAATCTATCGTCCGGCTACTCCCCATTTGGGCTACAGGGATCGTTTTCTCTACAGTATACAGCCAAATGAGCACAATGTTTGTTCTACAAGGTGACACCATGGACCAGCATATGGGTCCAAAATTCAAGATCCCGGCTGCATCCCTATCGCTCTTTGATACTCTCAGTGTCATATTCTGGACACCTGTATATGACCTAGTAATCGTCCCCCTAGCAAGAAAGTACACCGGACATGAGAGGGGATTCACACAGCTCCAAAGAATGGGAATCGGGCTTGTCATCTCAATTCTTGCCATGATAGTGGCCGGGGGACTAGAGGTTATTCGTCTTGACTATGTGAGGAGGAATAATTACTATGATCTCGAGACCATTCCTATGTCCATCTTTTGGCAAGTCCCACAATACTTTCTTGTTGGATGTGCGGAAGTTTTTACGTTCATTGGACAACTGGAGTTCTTCTACGACCAAGCACCTGATGCCATGAGAAGCCTTTGCTCTGCCCTTTCTCTTACAACTACTGCTTTGGGTAATTACTTGAGTACGCTGCTGGTAATAATTGTGACTAATGTGACCACGAGAAACGGGAAGCTAGGCTGGATTCCAGATAATCTTAACAGGGGCCATCTCGACTACTTCTATTGGCTCTTGGCCATCCTTAGTTTAATCAACTTCTTTGTCTACCTGTGGATTGCAAAATGGTACACTTACAAGAAAGTGGCTGGATAACCTCGATGATTCGGAGCAAGAGGACTATGTTTATATGTGTAGTATTTCTCTCCGATCTAATGTCTATTAAATTAAGGTTTCTTTAAATACTGCAGATGGGAAATTAAGGTCCGAGAAATACTGTGGTCTTTAGTTGTTTCCAAGTTTTTCTATCAAGAACGATTTTTGGATTGCTCTTTCGTGTCTACGCTTTTTATCCCTTTATTTGCTGCTGGTTGCTCTCATTACTTTCTATTTTACACCAAATAAATCAAAGGGGCAATCACCATAAATTGAAAATTACGGTTCAACTATGTAGAGGTATTATTGGCGTACGATCTTTTATGTATAGGATCAGATAGGATGAATCTGATCATTATTATTGGCAAAAGCGTTATGTATAGGATCAGAAAGGATGAAACTGATCATTATTATTGGCAAAAGCATACGGGAACGACAATTGATTTGATCATTTCAATGACGAAATTGTTGGGTCTCTATTGATCATCACCAGAGAACTTCCTTTGACTTTATTGGTTCAAGCAGTTTATTGACATTTGATGACAATGTGCCACTTAAAACAAGTATCAGAATGTTGTTTCATGGGTGATACAATACATTTGTGTTGCCCCGGCAAAGATACATCTCCTTTTGTAGACTCTGATGAATCTGTAAGTGGTGCGAACCCATTCGGTCCAGAGAACCTGACTCTTAGTAAGACACCATCCCTGGAAATCAATAATGCAATCCAACGTTTGAGCTCACGAACATTGGATGGGCCAAGCAGGAGACGCCTTAAGATGTTAATTTTGTCTAATGTAATTTATGCTTCTATGTTCAAATTTTCAACACACTTTGCAAAATCCAAAACGAAAAGCTTTTAGCCCAGATGTGGACAGAAGAAATGTCTACATATTGAGGCACCAAGTGCATGACCTTTTTGACAAAGAGACCACTTGGAAAGAAGGAAAAAGAAGATAATTTCTTCTATTGTTTATTATGCTTAATGCCAATGCCAATGCCAAGAGCTTGACTTGCCTTTGTATTATGAGCCTCTCTTTTTTCTTCATCTTTCTTGCCAATCTTCTTTTTTTTATCCACACCTCACTCACCAACTAGCATGTTGGGATGTTTTTCTTGCCACTTTTTGACTTTAATTTCTTTATGTTTTTTCTCTACCATCGAGCTTTTTACATGCATCACAAACCAAAGTATAAACTCAATCTTAATAAACACTAAAAGTGGACTAATGTATTAATTATTCTAAAGGGTCATTGGATTAACAAACTTGGTCATGTGATCTATCTAATGGCTGATGATCCCCAAAAATCGGAGAACAAACAAAAAATCTGGGCAATGGCAAACAGTGTGAAGTGAAAAGAAAGCAGACACAAGCATGTGTGAGCAAGCACAAAAGTACATATACAAAGGGACAGCTTAAACAAAGTTTTGAAGTAACATTCCATTTGAACCAAGTCACATAATCAATTTAGGAGAAAAATATTCCCATTTTAAAAATTTTCACCAACCACATTATTGTTTCCCTTTTTTCTGGTGGATTGTCCACTTTGCTTTGTTTCAATCATAAGAGGGCCAAAAAGAATGAGCTCTCCAACACATACTATAGCAACAATCATTGCTGACAAGCAAAACATCATCAAAACCACTTCCAGAAGTCTATTACCATCTAACTTATGAGAAGCTAAGGATGCCATGGTGAAGTCTTCTGTCCTAATTCATGTTTTACCTGGTATTGAAGTTATATTCATCGCATAAGATTCTGTCTGTAAAGATATTTGAAACTCTAACTGGGACCGGCATGTCCCCTTTCACCATTCTGATGGTGTATTTATGTTGTGTTCCGATAATTTCGCCTTTTTAGAAATCAAAATCAGAAAAGCAGATACATGTTAAAGCAAGCACCTTAAAAAGAAAGAAAGAAAGAGACATTGATAAAGAAGCAATTTGATGAGCAATCAAGCAAAACAGTAACAGAAGGAATAATTGTAAAGATCATATGCAGGCATGTTCAAGTACCCTTCTACAGTCCTAATGGGAAGATAAACTCTTATCAGGAAAGACTTAGGAATTAACTATCCAAAACAGGGCTGGAGACAAAGAAACATCAGATTTTTCTCATTATTGAAACAACCATAACAGTATCCTGATCAAAGATTCAAATGCACTGCAAACAACAAGATCTCGTTGGCAGATGTGATTAAACACAACAAATGCAGCAAAGCTAACATTAAATCAAATGAACTAGAGGACCTTGAATCTTAGTACAGCCTCAGGACGCTTCTTGCAATTGAGTGTGAGTTATTGGGCTTGAGTTTACCCAGTCCCCCTCTCCGGCTGCTCCTCATTGGCGTCAAGTAGAAACGCAAGAGTCCATTATCGACATGGTTAGGAGAGTATCTTGCACTTCGGTTCTTCTCCAAGACAAACTCATCCTTCTTCTTCTTCCCATGTCCATTCATTTCGACACTTGATTTCCTCATACTCCCACCAAATGATCCCCCAATGTGATTGGCATTTCTCCAGCTCACACTACTGTTGCTTCGAAACATATGCCTGTTGAATCCACCTCTCACATCTCCATTCCCTTCCACCCTCAAGTCCTGCCAAGATTCAGACAAAGATCTCTCTACCCCATTTACTCTACTGTATTTCTCCTCCTCATCCTCATCTTTATTCCCACTGCTACGCCGCTGTATAAAACCCCATATCCTCCAACTCCACCTCCTAGACTTTTTAGGCTCCTTCCTCTCTCCGTTCCCTATCACAGAATTCCCATTATCCCTAAATCCATTACCCAACTCAAAAGTCTCAGAACAATCATCCCTCAAAGAGTGTGAATTTGAGTCCCTTGAGTCTCTTTCTCCTACTATCACTTTTGCCCCATGAAAATAATCTGCAGTTGTGGGTGAAACCTTAGCATTAGACGCCATCTTTAGTTCATCAATCTCAGCCACCACAGCAGCTGCAGTCTTCCTAATTGAACTAGACCTATCAAGACTCTTCCTTCTCCTTGAAGAAGAATCTGAGTAATACTCCCTAGTCTGGGCCGAACCACCAGGCAGACCCTCTCCCTCATTATTGCAATTCGTTGACGGTTCCTCCACTGGTATTTGCATATCAGGGCGGGAGACATGCACGGATGGGGCATCCTCCATTACAGAAACCATAGGCGCCATTCTTGGAAAACTCCTACCTATCAAATAACCATCCCAAGAAGCTCGGGGCTCATCAAAAGAGTATCTTGGATCATCAAAGCTGATTCTCCCAGCATCAAGCGAAAACCTTGGATCGGTGTCGCAAGACCTCCTCCCAAACCCATAATCAGCAATCTCAGACTGAGTCTCCCTATACTGCCTAGAAATAGGCTTCTCCACAGGCAACGTAGCGAAGTTATCGCCATTATTCTGCTTCTTCATCTTCTGTTTCCGCCTCCACTTGTGCCATTTCTTGCTAAAAACTGATGCCGCAGCCCACAAACCCCCTCCTGAACTCTTCTTCTCCTGAGTATCAAGATCAATATGGTCCTTCATAGGCTTCAAACTACTAACACTCACCACCTCTTCTTCCACTATCTCACCACTATTCACCTCTAATTCAACACCATTTCTCAAATTCTCCAAATGAGAATCTCGAACAGCCCTTATTTCGTCTCCATCACCATCATTATCATCATTATACACAACATCACCATCCTCTACATTTTCAGGGTCTCTAAAATCTTCCTCATTCTCTGTTTCCTCAAAAACTGGCTTATTGGCTACGGAAGATTCGATTTTTTTGCTACTTTGATGGTTTTGATGAGAAGAAGACGAAGCAGCTGAAGCTACAACGGAGGAGGGTTTATTATTACTAGCACCACTTTTATTCTCGTCGTCAAGTGAAAAGAGCGACCATAGAGTATTCCTCACCCTAACATCGCAAGATTTTCTCTGGGGCTCAAAAGATAGACCTAAAGCTTCGTTCTTGGAAGCAGAAAAAGACTTGGTACGACGTAGTTCGGGGAAAAATGAAGCGGGTTTTGAGGGTTTCGGAACTGGCGGCGGAGGGGGGAGGTTGTTGGGTTTTGCTGTGGAGGAGAATAGTGATTTGATGGCTGCCGCGGCTGCAGCGGAGGCGGAGGACGGTCGGCGAGAGGAGGAAGGTGTATTGGACGAGGATTGATCTAGTGTAGTAAGGCGTTCGCAGAGGCAAGATGGGCAGAAGCCAGTGAACTGCTCGCTTGGGTGGCGGTCGCAGCTGAAGGAGGATCGCGGCGGCTGCGGCGGCTGCGGAGGCGGCGCTGTTGGGTCTGCAGAAGTGGGATTCATAACCGTTGGAAGTAAGTGTGTGCACCGCGCCCCCTGCTCATGTTAGTAAGTGCAACAACATTGCATCCCACAATGTGTGTGCATTGAAGCGTGCTTTGGAGAGAGTGCAGTGTGTGAGAGAGAAGAAAAAGAGAGAAATTTTTGCTTTGGGTTCTCAACAGGCGAGCGAGCGGAGAAGAGAAAACGAGGAGAAAGGAATTAAAGATGTAAAGGGGAGGAAAATGTTTTTCCCTTCTCTCTTTAAATTCTCTTTCATCTTTTCCGTTGGATGCTTTTTCTTTTTTCTTTTTCTTTTTTTTTTCGCCCTTTCTCAATGTACACTCCCCACGAAAGTACACTTTTGCCCTTTATAGTTGAATACGGTAACTATTCACATTAACTGCCATTTAGTGTAATTATTCATCCAGCTCATGCTTACCCCCCGTTTGGCTTCATTTTCATTTCCAATTTCTAGCATTTTTAAATTGGTGAAAATTAATTATGTGATGTGATATAAAAATAAAAATACGTTTAGATAAAATATTTGTAAATATAATGATTATATTAGTTTTAATAAATTATAGGTGGAGAAATACAGAAATAATAGAATAAAGAGAAATGATGTATAAATTATTAGATAATGTGTTTTCAGAATAAAAATGATATTGGGTGGAAATACGTAAGAAGTGATGTGTTATATTTTGAAATAATAGAATTGATAAAAATTTGGATTTGAAAATAAATCCAAACGGGCCCTAGTGAATTCTTTATTTCCCAAAACTAAAAAAATAAATAAATATTATTATTATGTGTAATTAGTGGCAATTATTAGTTAGTAGAAATAACATTTAATATTCCTCGTAATTATCGAATTGATTTTGAGAACTATACTTTAGTTTTAACAAGTGGTTACTTTATAAATTTTATACAAAATTTTAAAAACTAATTTTAGTTTGAGCTCAATAGTTTTGGTTCGTATATTTACTTACTTCATATATAAAATGGATAGATATAAAATTTATATATATAATTTGATTTTATAGATAAAATATTGAAATATTCGTATTTGTTTCCTTATTGGTCGCACTAAAATTGATTTACCTTGATATTATTTGTATTGAGGAATTGTCATGTCCTCAAGCTCCTTGGTCAAAGTGTCTCATATGCTTTTTCATTAATAATTTTCATTTTCACAAGTTGAAAACTTCAAATAATTAGAGAACCATTTCATGACAAAGATCACTAAAGCTTAAATGGGTCGAGTTCCCTAATGAGTCTTATAAGTTGAGTTCGAGTTAACTTGATCTCTACTTTAAGTCAACTTTGAGCCATATGTATTTAGGTTCACGAGATGATATATAATTAAATGTTATTTTTTATTTTATTAAGAAATATATATTATTTGACTGTTTTTATTTTGAATTTGAGTCCAAACTCAAATTATAATTCAAGCTTACAGTTGTTTATAATTCACTTTACAATTCAAGTTTAATTGAGCTAAGCTCAAATTATCATCGAATCGAGATTGGCTAAAAAATTTTAACTTGTTAAGCTCCAGCATAAAAATTTCTCTCAAGATCAACTCAATTAAGCTCCAATTTCTGGTAGAATGTAACCAAACATAGCCTAAGAAATGTTTGGGTTAGTGTTTTTTTTTTCCAAATAATAATTAGGAGCTTAATTGAGTTGATCTTGAGAGAAATTTTTATGAATGTAACCAAACATGTAACGTTCTTTTCTCCCAAAATGGGTTCTTAAAATATCCAAATTGTCCTTGCAATTTAACTAGTAAATGACCAAAAACTACATATTTTTACATCATAGTCATTACTAATTACGTATACATATATTTACATATCACAATATTTTATTACTTTATCATAATAAAAAATATTACTAAAGTTCATTTACACCTTTAAAATCCTACAACAACGCATTAATTTGACTGCTACAATAGAATTTGTCTTCTCCCAAAACATAAACAAACATACCAAATTTTTTTAAAATAATTTTCTTGCTATTCTCAAATCATAAACAAATATACATCACATTTTCCAATACAAATTTCATATCCCCCAACCTCATTCCCAAAACTTATTTTCTCAAAACATATAATTCAAAACACATAATTTGTAAACAAATATTATTTTAAAAACTAAAAACAGCCCCCAAAGTGTCCTTTATTTCCTTTGGGTGCCCAAATCAAAATCCAAAGTACAACCTTTTCCCCCTATTTTTGCCCCCAATTTTTCTTTTTATTTTTCTTAACATCAATCCATAGTCTTTTTTTCCCCTTGTGTTTGGGAGGGGGAGGGGCTTTCGATTTTCAAAGATTCCTGTCGGAGAGAAAAAGCAAAAGCTAATCACGCCATCGCCTCTCTCTCTCTCTCTCGTCTGAAAATCTGAAAGTGTTGCATTCTCAAATCGCTTTCTTTGCTTTTCCTTTTTCGCCTCATCTCTCCCTCCCGCTCTCTGCTTTTCCTTTTTCCCAGTTTTGGGATTTCTTTTTCCTTCTCTTTTTCATTTTCCACTAAAAATATTTAAGCCCGTTTGGTTTTATTTCCAGAGGTATTTCTAATTTTCATGCATTTTCAAATTTTGAAAAATAATCTGTAAAAATGAGTCTGTGTTTGAATAAATTGTTAAAAAAGTAATAATTATATTGAGCTTATTAAGTTGTAGGTGGAGACTGGAGAGAGTTAGTGATAATAAAATAAAAGGAGAAAATATATATGTTATTTGGATAAAATATATATATTTTATTGAGAAATGTATTTTAAAAATTAAAAAAAAATCTATATTATTATAAAAATGAAGGTATTTTTGTATCTAAAATGAAAATTATAATACCAAATTTACCCTTTTACTTTTTCAATATTCAATGAACATTTATATATATAAATAACCACCATTTACTTAAAAACTTCCACTAATTACTTATTTTAGTTAATTTTAAATTTTATCTTTAATCTAATAATTAATTATAAAAATTTTACTTTGAGTAAATGCTATCTTCATAATTATACAAATTATAAGTATGATTTTGTGATGCATGTTATTTTTTAGTATAATGAATGTGAAAATATATATAAATAATATGCATAATTACTTAAAAATATTTTATACATGCAAAAACTGCGTGTAAATAATTACTAGTAATATAAACTGAAAATATATAAAAAGTAATATATTTTAATTTTTAAATAAAAAAAAATGAAGTTTGGAAATGAAACCAAACGGGCCTTTAGTTCCATCACTGTGGGGGATTTTTCTTTTTCATATTCCTTTTCCTTTTCTTATTAAATTCCCATTTGGGTTTTATATATATATGTTTTTTTTCCATGTACCGGGCGCCAAACACTGTTCCAACAAGGGGAACATAACTGTGCCACACTAAATCTGGGAAGTTAATTGCTACTTTTGGCTGCCCATAGCCCATAATCACTTCACTCCATGTTGGACTTTAATCATATGAATCTATTTTCCCTTTTCTAATAGTTTGGTATTCTCTTTATCTCATATATAAAGTACTTTTTCAATAGTCGAGTTTTAATTTGTATGCAGGTTGTTTTTTCGTCGTATCACCTACCAAGTACTTTATTGGGACAAAAAACTTCTATCAATACCTGAAAGCATAACAATATTAAAAAGTTAATTGCCGACCTATGGCCTCATTTGCACGTGCCCCCAACTGTTGTCGATGTGTAATTTTACTTTCTAAACTAATTAAAATATTCGCCAACACCGTATTTGCACTGTTCCGATGGAATCTAACCAATGAGCATTTGACACGTGGGCTGAAGGTAATGGAATATTCTTATTGGATTCTATCGGAACAGTGCAAATATGGTGTTGGCAAACATTTTAATTAATTCAAGAAGTGAAATTACGTATCGACAATGATTGAGAAACAATATACAAATAAGGTCATAAATTGGAGGGCTAATTGCAATTATTCCTAATATTAATTTGTGCCCTACATATCAATAGATGGGCTCTCTGCTCAATGTTTTGCACAAATATTTATATTTTTGAATAAATAATTTAATGATGCATTTGTTAAAGTATGGTTATAGCAATTTGCATAAGCAAGTTTTAATATTTTAGTGTTTTTTAACAATTTTTATTGTGTTATTGCGCCATTATAAAGTTATTCAATTATTAATATTTAAGCTTTGAGGTAATCCAAAAATCAACAAAACAAAAGGGGTTACCTTTATCTCAAAATTGACCAAATACTACGAACTTGTGATGATTACTCTTATGATGGTTTGAGATAAACCGCTGTGGGAAAAAGAAGATGGGAATAATGCATGAAACCAACATCAGCAAAGGTAAAAACCACAGCACTTTTTTGAGTTGGAAAATAATTGAATGCTTTTATAAAAAGAGGTGAAAATGATCTTCAAAGTTCATAAATTCCGTGGTAAAAAGTTGGGCTAAAAGGCATCAACTTGGGGAATTCATATCTTTGCATTTGCAGTTTTTCTATGTGTTTGTGTCCCACATCGATGATATAAATAAATTATGGTCTTTATATATAATTTAAAAAAATTATTATCTTTTGAGTTAGCTTTCGAGGTTGAGTTAAATTTAAAGTTCATTATTTAACAAAGTATCGGAGTCATATTTTATGTTATTCCACGTTTCAAATGTTCATTCTTGGGTGTAAGCAAGATGTGTTTAGTGTCTTATATCAGTGAAATAAATAAATTGTGATCTATATATATGATTTTAGACAATCCTTACATTTTCAACTAACTTTTAGGATGAGACCATCAGCCCATAAACATAAATCTTTTTCTTTTCTTTTTTTTTTGCATTTTTCCCTATAGTAGAATACAATTATAGATAATATTTTCAAGAAATGGACTTAGTTTTTCTATTAAAAAGAAAAAAATAAAAGAAGGAAAGTGGGGTTCATGTCCAAATGAGTCCAAAGTGTGTTCCCTGGGGAGTCGCCCAGAAAAAGAAATCACCCTGCCATCTACAACATTCAGTTTTTCTTTTATTATACAATACATTTATATTAAGGTGATTACAGGCAGTTTATTCATTGATGATTTCGCGAAAATTTTTCTATACTCAAATTAATTTTAAATCCATATAGAAGGGAAAATAAGCTGAGAAAAAAATAAGAATATTTAAGATTATACATCCTAAATGACAAATATGTAATTATTTATAGTAATAGAAAATTAATTAATACTGCCTAGGTGGCATCATTTATATAATCCAATATTTTAAAATTTAATGATTCTCATTTGACAGATTTGTCCTAATCTAGCAACTTGACCTAAATACTTGGTCATCTATTCTGTTTGACGGGTTGGTCCTAGCGTAGCAATTCGACCCGATACCCTCTTTAGATGATCTAATATTTTAAAATCCAATGATTATCATTTTTACTCATATATTCAGTTTGACGGGTTAATTCTAATCAAGAAACTCAACCCAGATATTTGCTCAGCTATTCAATTTGACAGGTTGATCCTATTTTAGCAATCCAACCCAAATATAGGAAGACGAATCCATTTTATTTATTTCATATTATACATATTAAAAAAAACAAAAAAAGGAAAGAAAAAGTGAACTATATCCAAAATTATTGTTGAATTTAAATACCGTAAAAACTGGTATAACAAGAAAACACTAAACCAAGATAAATTAATACAAACAGTACTCATATATACTGCTACATTATTACACTTCAAAAAAAAAATCCATAAAATTATTATTGAGTTAATTGCATTAATAAGGCGCAGCCTCTACAAAGCTACAACAATTCAATTATTATCACAAAAAAAATAAAAAAAGTATAGAAGTTAAATTAATTAGTTAGGTGGTCCGTACTCTACACACACTGAAAATTACTAATTGCTGCATGAGTGCCCCCTCGTGTATACATATATGTTGCATATATATATATATATTTGTATGTATTTTCCAACTTTTTTGTGTATGTATATACTTTGGGGCACACGTATTTCATTATTGTCTGCTGATCGTGTAGCTGCCAATTTCTACGGATCTGTGGGCCGTAGGGATGGAGCCAAAATTTTCGTTTATGTAGGACGAAATTCTAAATTATTAAAAATATAATTTTTTTATTATATACTTATATAAATAAGTACAATGAGATAAAAAGCATATTTTCAATAAGAGAAGAGACAAATTTATAATTTGAAGATAATAAAAGTGTAATATCTTAAAATTTTTAATATTTTGAGGGAATAAAAGTATAATATTATAAAATTTTTAGTACAAAAATTAAAATTTTAAAATTTTGAGGGGCAGCTGCCCCTGCGGGCCCCCGTGGCTTCGTCTGTGTGTGTGTGTGTGTGTTTGGGGGAATTCTTAAAATAATTCTAACGACTATGATGGAATTTATGGTGGAAATTGTAAGAAGAGGAGGCCACGTAAAAGATGTTCGATTTTCACGAGCCACCGCAGTGCAACCAATTGAGTTATTTGTTTGGAATGGATGGAGTAATTACATAAGAATAACTGTCAAATATTGCGTACAATCGATCAAAAATGTTAAAATAAGCTTATTTAGGAATTAATTTATTAGCATATTTTTGTCGAATGATACTTTTTATAATTTAAAAGGAATGAAGGTATCTATGTATGTTCCGTAACGAAGAATTGAGAAATGTGAAGTTTATATAAGTATTATTTTAGGTCAATAGGTAGGAGAAGTAGTACTCGATTGACATGAAGGGTTGTTTGTATAGAGCAATCACGAGAATATTACGAAAATATGTGTGAATCCCTTTTAATAAAAAATAAAATTCAATTAAAGATTTTATTCATTTAATACCTACACGTTATAAGTATTCTATGACTTAGGAAAAAAGAGCGCGATAACCTCTATAACGGGGCTCGAACCCATAATTTTATACGGACTTATTTGATATTGGGATGCACTTCATTCGAATGCTTTCTCAAAATTTTTTTGGATATTGAGAGAATATCATGAATTACACTCCAACATTAATAAAAAAAAAGAGTTTATATAACAGATTGTGATTGGTAATTTATGGACATGTGGATTATCTTTATTTTGTCCTTAACTGCAATCTAAGGATAAAACAAGTGTAACTAATAATTTATAAAAAGATAGATCATTATTAATCAACTGTTAACTACTAAAATTTAAGTTAAATTTTTTTCTATTTTGTCTATCTTTTAAAATATTTTTTCATAAAAATAAATCCTCATCAATATATGTCGATTCACGAAATTTCATATTTAACGATGAATTAGGTTATCATTAAACTATTTGTAAACATATAGTTTTATGTACAAAAACAACACTTACTCAAAAAATAAAAATGAAAGGTATTTTAGTAAAGAAGTAAGAACAAGCAGTGGTTCGTGACTCGCCGCTAAGTCACGAGTAACGTGAGCCAGCCGGTTCGAAATACTACCACATTCGGGCCGTAGGGCCCACTTTCTTTCGGTTGTGAATCACGGGGGCCCATTATTCACATTAATGAAAGGAATATGAAAAAAATAAATAAATAAATAAAGGGAAAGAAAACTGTACAGAAGCACACCCCATGTGGATGGTGTATGATGTGTATATGTTAATGTGCATGGAATTAGACGTAAAGTGATTCTCTGTCCTTAGCCTTTCACTTTTTTTCTTTTTCTAATCAAGAAAAAGAAAATTCAAACAATAAATAAAGTATTTAATATTTGTCTTTCTACATCTAGGGCTTGTCTTTTCATGTTCTTGTTTGTTTTTATGTAGTTTATAATAATACAATTGGATAAAGATTTGGGACAAAAATTCTCTTCTCTATGAGGGTAGGTCCCATCTTATGGCCCATTACAATTGAGATTCCACTTCAATTAGTAAAGCATTTAAAAAAAAAATAATGTTTTTTTTCAATTAATCCCACATTAGTTTGCTTAGAGTCAACAAACCCCACCAAATCCTTAGGGTTCACTAATTCCAAATTTGTCTTTGCATGCCCACAAGACAATGAGGGAGTTTTTCTTTTCCCTTTTTTTTTAAATTTTTTAGTCACATATTTGGAGCTATTCGAATTTGAACTATAGATTTCATACATATACGTGTAAGGGCCAACAGTAAATAGGGTTATTCGAGTCTGAACCGTGAACTTCATACATATAAATATGATGACAGTAAGTAAAATTATTTGAATTTGAACCACTGACCTTATATATATATATAAGTATGAGATGGATATTATTCAATAACAGACAATGAGAAAGATTACTTACTTAACTAATCTTGCAACATTTGTGAAAAATTAAATATGTGGACTAATCTTCAAGGGACAAGAAATCTAGAACAAGTTGAAATATTTATACTTATAATGTGTGAATGAAATAATCACAAAATCAAGCACATGCAAGCGTGCGCCATAGGTTCCCACCAATTTCGCGGGAGCCATTATAGATAGAATGATTATTGTCTAATATTAGGGGATAGATAATTATTATCCATAATCATAAACATAATATTCGTATCTCAAACTTATTCTCCTTGTTATATGCCTCTAATTGGAGTAATTACTTCCATTGCTTGGGATCAAAATAATAATTTTTATTTTTAAAAAAAAATTGTATGGGTTGAACATAAATTAACATAGAAATCACATTATGAAATAGTGGACAATTAGTTAGAGTAGCGGATGCGGTAGTGAAATTGATTGCAAAAGAGGGAAATACCTTTTGGGAAGGTTCAATTAATATTCAAAAACTGCTTAACAACAATCGGATGAGTGGGGAATATTGGGGCGAACTAGAAATGTTTGGATAGAGCCGGATCCAAGTATTGGCTAGGTAAGCGTCAGGTGTAATGGTAATTTAACTAGGGGAGATATAAAATTAAAAAAAAAATAAAAAAGGGCAAATAAAAAAGGGAGCCCTCCATCATTTGAATGAAAAATTGGACCCTTCATTTGGTCCCCTTTACCCCACACAAAATGCATTTTGCCTAGTAAAGAACATTATTTTGAATGATATCCCACTATCTATATAAAGAAGCCCTCATTTTGGACCAAAATTGCCTATTCACAACCTTGTGTTTCATCTTACCCTAAAAAGGGAAAAGGCACATGAAGAAATGTATCGGTGTTGCCTAATATTTGGACTAGCATTATCTCTTCCTGAAAATGTATACTACATTATTGTTAAAAGATGTAAGTGACTGGGGATCACATGGATGGTAAATCAGTCTAGATACTTCTCCATTTTTTTCTTTTTTTATTTTTTAACTTATTATACAGTCTGATCCGATAAAAAATATCAATCAACTTTCATGCAAAGCACCTCATTTTGTATTTGATTTAGTGTTCGATAGAATTTAGAGTCAAAACATTGTTTGTAAATTGTCGATTCCTTGTGATTGAGATGTTTAATTTCTTGTAATTTTTCGTGTTTTATTTAATCTCTATCAAGTGAGTGTGACTCACAATCTCATGTTGCCTAAACAAACATAGAACACATTGTTTGTTCTAGGGTTGATTGATTCCTTTGCAGATCATGAAGCAACACAATGGGTTGAAAAGTTGAAAAAAAAGATTGTAATAGATTTTACCACAGTGATGATCGGTGACTTTAAGAATGAATAAGAGTGTAAAATCATATAATAGCTAGTATAGATGAAAGTCATAATATAAATTAATCGAATTATGTTGAGCACATATTGACATTTTCTTAATTTGTATAACTATAAAAAATGATTAATGGACCAAGGCCAAGAAGTAACTCTTGATGGGTGCCGTTTTGTACAACACTTGTAAAAAAATTCATTTTGTGTATAATTTGTTACATAGATATAACTCAAATCCATCCAATCCAGATCCTAATCTTCCACACGCAAAGATTACTGAGATTAAACCAATTCTATATAATGGTACTCTATTTTGAGGTGGAATTTTAGCCTTTCTGCAGGTTATCAGTAACCCTAAAAGTCTCAAGACAATATAGCAAAGGCCGCATGCACAAATTAATTAACTCATAACAGTAATCTTGATAATTACATGATTGTATAGGTTGAATGAAGGAATCCCAAGAAAGAACAAACAAAATAGATGTAGAGCTTGGCATGTTACTAAAGCCAGGCAAACCCATATAATAGGCAGATATCTAGGCATATTACTTTTGGGGATTGACAAATACTCCCACAAACCCTAAGCTAATCATTATGAATGATTTTACATATTTCTGACTGGGTTTTTCATGCATTATATGTAAGTTATATATATATAATATAATATAATAATGAAAACAATAGAAAGGGGACAACCAATGGAATAATTTGTATCATGTAATGATAAGAGTTTTTAGTGTTTTGAAATGTAACTACTATTAATTGAGTTCGAATTCTACTGAAAGATCACAAGAGATTGAAAATTATCAAAAAAAATTACAAAATATAGAAATGCAGGATGCATCTATTTCTTTATCTCTTTGATAACAAATCAGAATTATGAGGAGCCCTAAAGTATGTTTTAAAGTGAAGGTATATGAGAAAAAGCAAAGATGGCTATTTTGCTTTTCTTCCACACTTTTCTATTCAATACTATATTGAATTGATATGTGATGTGTGGGAGAGAGAAGGAATGAGTGAACCTACATAGAAAAGACCACATTTTTATTCTTTTTTAGGCCATAATATTAATAATAACAATAATTCTTGGGTACTCATTTCTTGCTTTCTTTCTTCTTCTTTCATCTTTGGATGGAATTTCATGAAGTTCTCCCATTGAATCATTAAGGGGCATTTGGATTTGTTTTTTAAAGGCATTTTCATAGTTTGATAAAAAGAAATAGTGAAAAATTAGTTATAAATGTGTTTTTATTGTTTGAAGATTTTATTTATAATATAATGATTATGTAAGGTTGAAAATAAGTTGTATTTGAAAAATATAGTGTTTTTGTATTAAAAGTCATACAAATATAAGTAGAAAAAAATAAAAAGTGAAAATAAAAAAAAATATAATAATATATTTAGAAAAATATACTAAAAATAAAAATATCTGTAAAAATAAAAGAGAAGTTGATAACTTTCTATTTTCACATTTATGATCGCTAATAGACCCAACAAGAACTTTACAGGCTGAGCATTCCATTCCGTGTTTCATAGATATTTGCAATAGAGCAACTTTGAGCCCACATTTTAGACCCGCAGCTTTGGGAACTGCACACAACTTTGTCCACAAATTAATTTCAGTGCCAAGACGTGATTAGCTGGCCCAGACAATGGATGGAAAATGTTTTCCGTCCACTTCAGCCTATTGGATAGTGGATGGAAAATGTTTTCCGTCCAGTCCTGATGAAATAGAGCCCAACGAGAGCCCGTTAAAGGGGATCAATAGGGCTGCATCAGTATGAAAATATGATCTACTATGGCCCAATAGGATTGGACTTGCCCCACAATTTAATTGAATCGCATCATTTTTGGATCATCTACGGTCTACCTATAATATTGCATGGTCGTAGACAAATAGTGATTAGACTTATCTTCTGAGTCTAGGTCTAGGGTACTTAGGAGAGAGGTGCTTGTGCCACATAGGAATATAAACAAGACGAGTCGAATCATGTTTTAACTATTTTTTGAGGCTCGAGCTCGAGCTCAGCTCGATTTGCTACAAATCAAGCTCGTCATCAAATTATAAGTTCGAGTTTAAATTCGAACTTGAACTCGTAAGTTTATTTACTTTATAAAAAATTCTAAAATTAATGTATTTTATTATAATTTTTTGTATGTAAATATTTTTCTTTAAACAAATATAAGCTCGCAAGTCGGCTCGTAAACTCACAAACAAGCATTATTTAACTCAAGTTCAACTCAAAATCTATACGGATTTGTTCAGGTTTGAATTTTTCGAACTCGAACAATTTTCGAGCCAACTCATTAGGCTCGTGAGCTGATTCGATTCTAGATATACAAATGAGTCGAGTCAAGTTTTGGCCAATTTTTTGGGCTTGGGCTTGGGCTTGGGCTTGGGTTTAAACCAAACAAACCAAGCTCAAGCTCGAATTTAGAAAATTGAAGCTCAAGTCATGTTTGTACTTGACTCTACTCGACTCATCTTGATTCGTTAAGCTCCATATTGTGATCAAATTATAGGTTCGAGTTCAAACTAGAACTTAAAAAAAATAATATATTGTTACAATTTATATATATATATATAAATTATTTTTTTTTAAAAAATCACGAGCCAGCTTGTGAACCTACAAATAAGAATGATGTAACTTGAGTTTAACTAGCTCGAGCTCAAATTCTTCAATTCTTCAATTCTTCAAATTTAAGCTTAACCACTTTTTGAGCCAACTCATCGTACTTACAAGCTAGTTCTATTCATTTACATTTCTAATCTGAATCTCATATGAGACCAGTTTTCTTGGGCCTTTTTCGCCATCCAAAAGCAATATGATAGTGTTGGCCATTTAATATCATCTTCTTATGGCACGGCACAAGACGAGTCTTGTGGAGATCTCGTATCAAATTTTCATCTACCTATAATTATAATATATGTCATAGGACTTCGTAGGGATGAGATTTTGAATTCAAGTTTCCTGAAAAATATGATAATTGTTCAAAATAAAGATTAATTATTACATTAATTAGTGTACACTTAATGTATGTGCATACCTATTTAAAAAATATTAAAATTATAAAAAAATATAAAATTGATCCTATAACTTGATCATACTGGTAAAATAGAATTTTAACTTTTCGGGCCTCAAAATTAATACACTACTTTTAAAAATTTAGCAATTTGAGAACGATTTCGGCCTAAATTACATGTGGCACTAGCCATGTTACTGTATGTATTACACTAGACCAAAAAAGAAGGAAAAATTGCACAAAAAAACAAAAAAATACATAAAAATTGAAAAAAGCAAAATAATAAAAAAATAGATAAAGTTTGAAATATATTTATATACTCATATATATTCATATATATAAACACACATACACATATATTCCACTTGCTAAATCATTGAATTAAATGAATTGAGTCCTAAAAAAATTTAAAACTTACACATCAAAATTTAAAATATCAAATATCCTTCAAATTTATAAGGTTTTATTTCCTGGGAATTTGTCATTCAAAATTTTTTAGAAATCTAATTTACCACTTTAGGCTATATAATTTTAATAATATTAAGTTACATATTTAATAATGTTAAAATAGTAAACATATTTAAAAATTTAATTAAATTTTGTTGAATTTATTTATTAATTTAATAATAAAAAATCCCAAATTATGAAAATAATAAAAATGTTTCAAATATTTTTTTTTATTTTTCAATTTCTGCTATGTTGATTCCGGTTTAGCAGGTTTTGTATGGAGTTCAAAGTTGAAGCTTGAAGGCTCCTTTTGATATAGAGTGGGAAAAAATGAAGTGTTTCTATTATTTCGAGACAGAAGTAGAAGCAGAGTACAGAAATCAGCTCCAATTCTGAATAACCAGAGCAAATCTGATGTATCAGAAACTGGGACGGTTACAAAGTCCTCTTCTTGTTCAGCTACTTCACCTCGCAGCATAGCTGAGTTATATGAGGAAAAGGCTCAGAATTTGGGAGTTTTTACATTCTCTGAGTTAAGACAGGCAACTAATAATTTTAGCACATTACTTAAGATTGGTGCAGGTGGTTTTGGATGTGTGTACAAAGGAAACATCAAACCTGTTGCTGGAATGGGTGACCCTTTTGTAGTTGCTGTCAAGAAACTGAACAGAGATGGCTATCAGGTATATGATTCTTGTTTGAAGTTTTGTCCGTCAAAGGTTTTGAAAAAATTGTTTGTCTGATTTGCTTGCTTGTACTTTGGGTTTAGTAGTTAATTTGCTCTTTCTGTTTCCATTTTTAGCCAGTGGATTACAGCCGTTTCTTGTTTTATAGATTCAATTTGGTAAAATTAGTGTCTTTTTCTGTTCTTTGTCTTCTCTTTATATTATTTTAGAGCCTTGTGGTCTTTCATTGTGAAAATATGTCTTTAAGGAGATGATAAAATTTCGTTGTTTCTAGGATGAATTTGTCTTTCTGGATTCTTGTCCTTATCAATTTGAAGTTCTTGAGCCAGGAGATTGGCATATCTGGTAGGACAGACAACTTTTTTGTGGTTTCACTGTATGACGACACTGCTGAGGTTCGGCTATATTAGCCGTAAGCCCGTAACCTCTCATAAGACCTCTTCTGCAGCTTGACCCCCAAACAGAAGTGTTCTTTTATGTTGAAGTTGATGATCAGCAAAATCTCTGAGTCTATGCAACTTTGGCTCGTGATACGGTTGGGAATCACACATTGGTTGAAATGGCCTCAAGCATTAATAAGGGGACTCTTAGCATAATGAACTTCAGACACGGATCATCCGGCCTGTTCAAGTTCACTGTGAATCTTTACCAATTGCAAGCAAGAAAAGGACATTCTATGAAGAAATCATGTTTAATGTTCCGTAATGTTCAAGTATCTGTTGAAAATCTCTGTTCCTTAAACTCTGTCCCTTTATCTCAATCCAAACATTAATTTATTTGATCACTTCCAGGGTCATAAACAATCTGTAGCAGAAGTGCAGTTTCTAAGAGGCATTGAACACCCAAATATCAGTCAAACTAATTGGGTACTGTGCCGTGGATGGAGAAAGAGGCATCCAGAGGTGACTGATTGAACAAGCGAACATAATACACCCAGCAGGCAGTTCAGCATCACGCACAAGCAAACAAAACACATCTACCAAGCAATTCATGAGCGGTGCTCAAGAGTAGTTAGATATATGTAGATATATGTATTTAAATTATATTTGTATTAAAAACGTTTTTGGGTACATATATTTATAATTATGTACCGTATATATGTACTCAAAAATATAAGGGCAAGAATATTTGTCTTTTTGTTTTTTTTTTTGCATTTTTATTTTTATTTTTTTAAGTTTTATGCACTATTTAAAAGATTGGATTAGACCGGGCAGTCACATCGGTTTATCCGTCGACTGTCCTGTGAACCAGTCTAATTTTGAGTAAAAATAAAAAAATAAAAAATAATATATAAAATATACAATATACAATAATTAGACTCTTTATGTTTTATGTTTGGTATTTTATTAATTGTTAAATAATATATCAAATATACAACATATATTACATAATTATAACGTCACAGTTCAATTGCAATTCAATTATGGTGTGACCAACTGTTGAACCAATTGATCGTAAATCGGTAAATTTTTCAGTTTAATGAACGGTTTGATTTTTCAAACACTGACTTTATGCATTTTTATTTGTAATTTTTTTTTTCAGATTTTTCATATTTTGGTTTTTGGGTTTTTACATGTAAGTTTATTTTATTTACCATTTTTTTGATTTTTTTTGTTTTATTTTTTTGTTGAAGTAGCAAGTTGAATTACTACACCACAAGCCACGTAGGACAGTAAGGATCATGCAGTGCCAAATGGAGCTAAATCAGCTACCACACAAGTGCGGACCGCTCACAAATGTAATTCAGGTTGAAATTGTTTCAAATTGTCAAAATTTTAAAAGTAATGTACTAATTTTGTAGTACAAAAAGTTAAAGTTCTACTTTGTCAATAGAATCAAGTTACATGATCAATTTTGCATTTTTCCCTAAAATTATTTAGTTTCCTTTACTATAATGTTATTTCATACACAAAATGAAATTTACATAAATGGAAAATCATAAAGAATAGAGATACAAGTCATGTTTATAATTTTTATTTTTTTTCCTTTTTTCTTTTTTGGTAAGCAATGATACTTTAATTTAGAGGGGGTAGTTGGTGCTCACCTACCACATTATCCTTCTTTATTGAATTAAATATGATGTTACCGTTGAATAATACTAAGATCACATGAATATACTTGAAAAAGTTTATACAATATAAAATTATAGATGAATTTCGTCAACAACCTTTCAAAAATTTGTTAGTTACAAATTCAAGTCGACATCAATCATGTGGCATGATTCATGAATATCAAACAAATGCACGTTATGAGGTGGTGGTATAAAAGGACTAAATTATCCTTGAAAACTCTAATTTTACCATTAGTATGATCAACAATTTAGGGTTTTATGAAAATTTAAAAAAAAAATTAGGGTTTTATGAAAAAGGTATGTCAAAATGAAATAAAATTTAAATAAAAATTCTAAAATACCCTTCTTCAATTATGAGAAAATATAAATAATGAATGTGTACCAATATATCTAGTTGGCAAATAGTTCCAAGTGTTCCCCCAACTAATACTTTCGTAGTGCAACATTTTTCTCATTGCCAACAAAAAACCAAATTCGTGGGTCATGCTAACATTTTCTTTTTCTTTTGTGGCTAACAATGACTCTTTACATTGGAGGGGGTAGTTGGCGCTTACCAACCACTTGAGTTGCACAAAGGGGCTAAATTTCCCTTGAGATCCAATATTAGTATTAGCATATGATCAAAGGTTTGATGCCCAACATCTTTGCCACGACAAAGTCTTGGTCGGACCCATCGCTCCACACAATAAGATCATGGGTTCGAATTCATTTCTACTATTAATCCGTGAATCGGTCACTTCTATAGTGCAAGAATTTCAATTTAGCTAACGTTTTGATAAAGCTTGTTAATGGGCTTATTTTTTGGACAGTAACATAATTTAAAGTAGATACTTCACAATGACAAAAACTCCTACTGTTTTGCCCAGAGAAGACTGCTATACTGGTCATCTCTTCCTTACCTTTTCTTCTATAATTTTTTTTTTCTAAATCAGATCAAATTTAACCAAATAAATCTTAATTAAGTGAATAGTGAATTATATTTATTATGTGATTGATGTATAATTTTTTTAAAAAAATAAGTATAATAATACTTTATCATTTGCTTCCAACCTAAATTTTAGCCTAGACTGTAATTAAATGGGTTGGCGGTTTGACTGCATTTTTATTATCATATGTAGATATTTTATATTTGTGAGCTTACAATGGCACTCCAATTTTGCCTTGTGCTCTCCATTTCACATTTTTTATTAAAATGTATCTCCTTCCTCTTTGTCGTCGGGTAGAAATTGGTGGTTGTGACTTGGGACCATTGGGCGATGGCGACGCGCATTAGGCGATGGTATGCTTTGCCGTTAATCTACTTTAAATTATTATTTTATTTTTTATTATTTCATATCATAAATAAAAAATAAATTATAAAATATAGGATTAAATTCATTTTATCCTTTTATAATATGGAATAGGTATTAAATACTCTCCGTACTTTCAAAACCTTCAAATAAATTCATTTTACCCTCTCAAAGTCATCTTTTGTTAGTAAAATAGCTTATAGTATTAAAACTCTGTGGTAAGTTATTAATTTAACCTCAAAAATAACTAAATGACATAAAAACATAAGATACGTGTGTACAGACAAATCTATCCTTAGCGTAAAGAAAAATGTGACTAGAAATATACAAGTATATTCAGCTTACTTTTCCTCTCACTCACAAAGAAAAATCCTAAAATGTCATCCCAAAATTTTAAAAAAAATCTAGCAGAAATTTGATGGTGGATACTAAAAGATATAGTACCTATTTGTGGAGGAACGGGATAATTGATTTTTGACGAGTTGTTTGAAGTTAATTGATTAATATATCTCAACCTTAAAACCTTAGTGATATGGAAGATTATTGAAAGACCCAGATACCCTTGATTTCATCAAAAATTTCCAAAACACCCCAAGATCCACGTCCCCCTAAACTGGCCAACCTAACCAATCGACCCGAGCCCAAGTTGGAACGATATCCTGATCCTCCAATCACACAACATGCGTACACTAAGGATAATATCCACGGTAGCTAAATAATGTATAATACGCCTAAAAGCACACTATAAATGCCCCATCATTTATCAATCTGGGCCAACCAAAATTGGTCGCATAACATCCCATATTTCTCATGGTCCACATTTACTAGTTAGCCCAAAAAACGCTCACCCGAGCCCCTATCTCTAGCCAATCCTTTGGCTATTGATAAATATACTATTTATCATTTCTTGCGATATCACCTAGAATTTTGAAATTTTTCCAATTCATTTATCCAATTAGAGTTTTACAAAATAATAAATTATAAATGAAATATAATAAAACCCTACATGTTATTATAGATTTTTTTATATCCCAAAATGAATGCGATTTAAAATTTATTATACAAACAGTTATGAAATAGAAATATATATATAATAGTCCCATGTGTTTTTTCAGCACAAGTAGCCTTTGTTTTGTTGGTCTTATATGTTCTGTATTAAAATATAGTTGTTTAATGTTCTTTAAAAAAAATGAAATGATTTAATGTTTTTGTTGGATTAGTAGTTAGATGATGTTTTAGATTCTAAAATAAAAGTAATAAAATTGAAATAAGAAATTTGAGTATTATTTAGTAACTCACAATGATATTTTTGACACAATTTTTTAATGGTCATATGTATAAAAAAAAAGTAATTTTAGTGTCACATCAACCAAACAACCATTACTTTTTTAAGGGCAAAAAAGCTTCTGTTTTTTTTGGGAGGGGTGGGAGGCGGGGAGGGGTGTATTTGAAGATTTTGGTAGTATAATATTTGATATATATCCTATAGTATAAGGGGTAAAATAAGTTTAACCCTAAAATATGTAATGAAATATAAAATTAAAACAAAAAATTCAAAATAAACTGGAAAATAAAATGGAAGGACATTCTAGTCAATGAGATAAGAATAAAGAGGCGGCGGAGTGCAAATACAAATTTCCTTTCCATTTCGATAATAATTTATTTACTTTGAAATAGTAAATACTTTATTTTTTTGTTAATTAAGACATTTGTACAATTAGAGCTTGTTTATTTGGTGTGTTTAAATTAAATATGATATATATAATTAAAATAAATAGTAAATTATTGTATATCTTATTCAATATTTATTTGCATATTTTGAATAACTTGATATCTAATTTTGATTGTTTGCTTTGTATGATTATCAGATTTGACAAAACATAATTTATTTCTAACTTAAGTTGTAAAATTTATTTGATACACAAGTCAAATTTGGCCTTAAATGCATGTCGGGTCCTCACTATATCAAAGACTTTTAAAAATAAATTAAATTAAATTGTATATCTATCGTACAGTATCAAAGCAAGCAAACGAACTCTGATAAATGGCATAACCAATTATTTTTTAAAAGAGAACATAAAAGCTCCTTAAATAATATTTTTTTAAGAAAAGCTCCTTTTTTAACAATTTTTGTTATTTATTTATATATGCATATTAAAAAATTATTAGAATTTATATTTCGAATTTTTCGGAGGTGATGCCATTCAACAAATTAATTATTATAGCTCAACTTCATTTAATTAATAAAAAAAATCTTAATTTTGAGATAGGCAAATCAAAATCCAAGTGACACTTATCCACGCCAACAAACTCCATCTTCAACAGTTAGGCAATACATTAATGTCCATTATTTATAGACATCAACTAATCTCCCATATTAATAAAATTTCC